>VNJN01003065.1:0-13905 GCA_008042485.1 Drosophila mayri | reverse complement strand
ACACATACGGCCTCGGCAATTCTTTGCCTTATGGTCACTGCTGAAACAGTTCACACTCAATTTTTGATTTTGAACCCAATTGACTCGTTCGGGTACGGTTTTGTTGCGGAAATCATCGCATTTGTATAGCCAATGAGTCCGTTTGCAGAAAGGACAATTTGGTTGCCTTCCAGCGCTGGCAGAAGTGCATGATGAGCTCTTCTGTTCCTTTCTCGGTTGTTGATTGTGTCCAGGAAGCTTAACATTGTATCAAGACCTTGGAGTTCCCTTGACCCGTCTAACGATTGTTCGTAGAGGGCTCTATTCGCAAAATCCAGTTTTTGCTTGATGATGGCGATTATGATTGTTGATTGTTGTTGTTATGTACAACTCTTTTAATGACTTTGGATCGTTATTATTTGGATGAGCTTGCAGGAGACGATTGAGAATCGTATCTGCCACATGGCGGGGATTGTTGTACGCGTCAACTAATATTTCCCATGCGATCATGTAATTTTCTTTTTTAAAATCACTATGCCTTTTTAATCTTTCTGCCTCTCCAGCTCCGCTGGTTTTGAGGTACCACATCTTTCTGACTGTGGGCATGTTGGTATCATGAACCATGCATTTGAACAAATCGAAGAACTGAGTCCATTTGAGTAGATCCCCATCGAACTTTGGGATGCTGACTCTGGGCAAATGCACATCTTCATTGTTTGATGCATTTGTTTGAGCTCCCAAGACTCTTTGGACATCCCTTTCTAGTCGGAGGAACGACTGCATGTCGTATCCTTCTTTGACTGGGTCTTCGTATTCTTCGTGAACTGCGAAGTGGACATTCTGATATTGGGACCATAATGAGTTTATCGAATCCCTTGTTATGGCCCTTCCGGTTTCGGAACATTTTTTTAGGGCCCATTTGATTGATTCGGCAATCGCCCATTGTCGACGACATGCTGATATTAGCTTGATTGCAGGTTGCGGTACGCTTCCAAGGTCTGCATTTTCCAAAGCATTGATCGCGGTTGCCTTTCCGGGGGCATTGCTCGAGGTTTGAACCATTGCCTCGGTTATTATTGTTCTGTATCTGTCGTATGACTCACGACAGTCTACGAAGAACTTTAAATATCCAGCGGTTCCATATTCCGCCGGAATATTTTTGTCATTATCCGCAGATCGGTTCCAAACCTCATCGATTGCGGCCAACTTTGATTCATAATATGTTGGATTTTGCTTTCTTTCCGCAGAAACTTTTTTAAAGTTCCGGATGAGCTTCAAAATGTCTTGACTGATCTTTTCCTGCAAGTCTAACGCCTCTGTGACTGCTTGTTCCTCCTTATTAGACATATTGAAAATTGTTTTTTAATTCCTGACCGATGAGAGTGTTTTATTCGCTTTTACAGCTGGATACGCTCCTATTCGCAACCGGGATGTGGTCGAAGGAATCAACAACTGTTTAATTGACTTGGGGGATTTCTAGAATTTAGAATTCTAAAAACGGATTTTGATCAACGTGTAGTTGTGCTGACACTGTCCCGATAGGTTCCCAAGAGTTACGGAACTTTATCGGTTGATCTCACCAACCTTAGGAAAATTCCAGAGTAACGGAGTCTTTCCTGGGCTTTCGACGTAGTCAGGACCATTTCGTGTGAGTCAAGGCTTCACCGAAATGTTTATTTGGTGATTGAGAACAGATTAGGAAGATCCCAAGAGTTACGGATTCTTTCCTATTTTGTTGAAATGTTTTTATGGATGAGAAAAATTTAGGAAGATCCCAAGAGTTACGGATTCTTTCCTATTTTTGACTAACGTCGGGTTGACGTGTTCGTCGGGGTCACCAAAATGTTCTTTGGTGGGTATGACAATTTAGGAAGATCCCAAGAGTTACGGATTCTTTCCTGTTGATTAAGATTTAGGAAAATCCCAAGAGTTACGGATTCTTCCTTTTGATTGAAAATTAGGAAGATCCCAAGAGTTACGGATTCTTCCTAATGACTAACGTCGGGTTGACGTTTTCGCCGGCAACACCAAAATGTTTGTGTTGAGGCTTAGATGCCTGGCAAATAGTGCATAAACTATTGTCTGTGGTTGTCGCAACTAGCACTTGGAACTCGGTGGACGGTTTGATTGGGTTTGGGTGAGGTTTGGTTGGTTGGATGAGGTTTGGTTGATTGAGTTGAGGGCATGAAGACACGGCAATGGCGTCTGGTGCATGAAAAAAAGCTCTTCGGCTGAGATAGAACTTATACTTACTTTATTAATAAAACTTAACATTATATATAGGTACAAAGTCATATTTTTTTCGAATATTTTTCCGAATCTTCCTATGGCAGCTATAGGATATATTTGTCAGATTTTCAAAAAATTAAAACTGTTTGTACGGAGGCTTAGATGCCAGGCAGATAGTGCAACTAGCAACTAGCATTTGGAACTAGGTGGACGGTTTGGTTGGTTTGGGTGAAGGGGTGAGGGTCTGAAGACACGGCGACAGCCTCTGATGCATGAATAAAAGCTCTGGGTTCAGGTAGAACTCGTTCTGACTTTATTAATGAAATAAACGGTGCCGTGACTGAACACTGGCTTTTATTTATAACCCTTTTTGATTTGAATTTATTGTGTAATATATGGGCTTTATACAAAATATAAGCGCACATTATGGCAACAATAATTGACAATAAAACATTTGTTAATTTTGAGTGGAATCATCTGACTTTGTTTCAACAATTGCCATATTTGAATTTATCTCTCTTAATTTTATGCCATTAACATATGGCGTAGCTCTTGATTTGTAATTTATTACTCAATCATTGGACATATATCCAAAAATGTATATATATTTTTAATTAGGTTTGTAGTAGTGGGTAGTAAGAGCAGCAGTTTTGTATTTAGTTTGAGGTGAATTTTATTTAGCTCAACATAAGTCAGAAACATCGAGGGTGCTGCTTCGACGGATTTGTCGTAAGCTTGTATTTGTTAAGGTAAAAATGGTTTTCTGATCCTATCTAGAGGTAAGATGAATTCTAACAGAGGGAAACCTGCCTAGTTTTTGCATGGTTTTTAGGCCACGCTCTAATCGGGCAACGTTAATGTTGCTCAACTTACAAAAGTTATTTTATATCATAAAACAAAAATATGCATCGCAGTACAATTCAAAAAAATTATGCAACGCAGTGCATTAAAAAAATATGCGCTCTATGAAACGCTGTCGGTTTCCCAAGGCGTGGCAGCTTCTCCCTCGTTGGCGTAAGGAGCGGCCTGCCCCTCACACTTGTTGCTTCCGCTGCTGTTGTTCGGGGCCTATGAGCTGAGGCGGTACCGGTGCTGGCCGTACAGGTGTACACGCAGTGGGGCGAGAACAGTGGTCCCGCGCAGTCGTTGGGGCCCTTCCTCTTCAATTTAGGGATTTCAGCTTTTTCCGGAGGAGATTGATTACTTTTAGTTTTTGAAATGTTTCTGATTGCAGAGTAGGTGGATGTGGTGGGTGTTTCTGTGGTTTTCTTCTGCGTGGTTCTTTTGTTTAGTAATATTTTTATATGTTCTACTTCCAACCAAGTGTGTTTGCCCGTGTTTTTACGGAGGCTTCGATGCCTGGCTGATAGTGCATAAACTATTGCTGAAATTAAACTATTATTGAAATGTTTCTGATTGCAGAGTAGGTGGATGTGGTGGGTGTTTCTGTGGTTTTCTTCTGCGTGGTTCTTTTGTTTAGTAATATTTTTATATGTTCTACTTCCAACCAAGTGTGTTTGCCCGTGTTTTTACGGAGGCTTCGATGCCTGGCTGATAGTGCATAAACTATTGCCTTTGATTGTCGCAACTAGCACTTGGAACTAGGTGGACGGTTTGGTTGGTTTGGTTGGAGTTGAGTTGGGTGCATAAAGACACGGCGATGGTGTCGGGCATGAATAAAAGCTCTTGGTTGAGGTAGAACTCTTACTGACTTTATTAATGAAAACTTAACAGTATATATAGGTACAAAATGCTTATGGTAACAAATATCGTATAACAAACTAATGTGGGTTACTGTGTATGTGGGTTACTGTGTATGTGGGTTATTGTCAGATATATGACCTGACACTTATTGCTACTGTGTGTGTTGGTTATTGCCAGCTATATGACCTGACACTTATTGCTCTATTTTGTTGTCCGCCAGTTATGCATATTCGCTTGACCTGGTAACTGATACTTTATTAACGACAAATGCATGAGGCTGCGACTGAAGAATTATTATGTCGAATTCTAAATGATATTGCTTATGAGTAACGCTGCCGTGACTGAACAGCCCGCAATCACCCAGAAGACTATTTGTTAGAGTTATAGGTTCATTTCAGATTCTTTATTCTTTATAAGATTTGGGTTTGTCTGAGCAGCTGTTGCTGCTCCGAGCTCATAACATAATATGTACTTATCGATCTACATTTAGAACTAAACAAGTCTAAGTCTTATAGCTGCGCTGCCAACAGCGGCAGGGGAGAGACGTATATATAATATTCTTAAATAGCTATGCTCACTTAGGCTGAGCGCGGAGGTATATACACATATATACATTGGTCCGCTCGTGTAGCAATTATGCTGACACTTGCATTCTTTGTGTGCGGTCCAATGTATAAGTGGGCGATTCATATTTCCTCCTCTTGAGGTTTATGACCGGCAATTGTATTGCGTAAACACTGCATCAAAGTGTTACAGTGTGGACCCGTTAAGTACTCTTGGTACGATGGGTATTCAATATATGTGCATACTACACAACAACACAACTTCCGTCCCAATCTCCATAAACTTCTCCCTTTACTGCACCAATACGTTTGGAGGAGCAGCACTCCTAGTGCACAACTCCATCTCCCACTCTCAAAAAACCTTTCGTGGAGACCTTGAAGCCATCGGAGTTACTATAAACTCTAAAACAAAAATAGACCTCATATCCACTTACATTTCTCCCTCCAAACATTTCAACCTTAATAACCTAGAAAATGTCCTCTCACCGTCGTCTTCTTCCACTGTAGTGCTGGGTGACCTCAACAGCTGGCACCCTTTTTGGAGCTCCCCTAGAGCCAACTCTAGAGGGAACACAGTGGCTAAATTTATTGACAGATCTAATTACATATTACTAAACGACAAGTCCCCTACACACTTCTCTACACACAATACATTTACCCACATCGACCTCTCTCTTGCCACAGCCAACATTTCGCCCGAGACCACTTGGAGGGTTTTCAACGATCTTCACGGCAGTGACCACTTCCCTATCCTTATCTCAATATTCCCACAACACAAACAACAACAATAGATCCAACTGAAATAGGCAACACACTCTAAGATCTTTGGTCAATAGAGGCAATGGACTCAAACTTCTCCCCCGAATTCCGCACCAACAAATCCCTACCAAACCCCCCCCTCTCCCGACATCTATTCACTATCCCCAACAGCCTTAGAATTGGAAAAGAACATTTTACTGATAGAACTCTGCTCAGCTATTAACTCCTTAAAAGGACATACACCAGGTCTAGATCGCATCTCCTACACCATGATAAAAAATGCACCCATCTCCTTCAAACTCCGAATTCTCCACCATTTTATTAACATCCTTGACTCCCACATTCCCCTATAAAATCAGACTCGTCCTACCCATCCTCAAACCAAATAAGCCCCAACCCAACCCTTATTCTTACCGCCCCATCTTCCTTAACCCATGCATGCCCAAAGTCCTCGATAAAATATTAGCAAAAAGGCTACGGTGGTTTGTTACAACTAACAAACAAATACATAGCAACCAATTCGGCTTCAAAAGAGGCAAATCGGTTCAAGATAGTCTACTATATGTAGACCACCTTGTAACCCGATCTTTGTCCCTAAAGAGGCATCTAACAATTATATCCCTCGACCTCAGAAAAGCATTTGACTTACACGGCAACAAGTAGAATGGAAACTCGGCCCCCACATAATAAATTACGTCCGCAATTTCATGTCCAATAGAAAAATCTTATTAAAAACGGTAGATCCCTATCCAGCAGCTTCCCACTAAATAATGGTATCCCCCAAGGATAACCCATACCAGTTATCCTTTTCCTTATTGCCTACAACTCCCTCACCTACATCATCTCCATCCCACATAAATACATACAATTCACGGCATACGCTGACGACTTCCACCTCATTAATGAACACACTAGGGACAAAAACCCCCAAATTAATCTCTCGACCCTTTTCCAACAATTAAGGCAATGGTGCTCCTACTCTGGATCATCCCTCACACAATAGAAATGCCAATCCCTACACATATGCAGGAAAAGGAACTGTACAGCAAACACAACTACAGGCACCATCAGTATCCCTACCACTGAATCCACAAAAATTCTTGGCCTGACAATAAATAAACGTTACAACTGGAACTCTCATATAAACAACCTTAAAACAGGCTTCTCCCGCCCCCTTAACATCATAAAACACCTCTCCTCAAGGAAATACAATTGCAACACATCCTCCCTCATCCATATTATTAAATCCCTTCTCATCTCCAAAATTGATTATTGCCTTCCCATCTACGGGAAAGCCTCAACATCCAGTCTAAACCGTCTCAAATCCTGCCAAAACTCCGCAATAAGAACAGCCCTAGGAGCCTATAGAACTACGCCAACAAACAATCTCCTTATTGAATAAAAAATCGGCACACTCGAAAACAGACGGAATATCCTCACAAGCAAGCTAACCACGAAACTCATCGGCTCTTACGACTCCCCAATTGGGAAGCTCCTTAAACCCTCCAAAAGAAAATACCGCCTCCCCAGCACAATAGACAAAATCATTAGCTCCTGTACAGCCCTTTCCCTCTCACACTCACCAGCCAAAGTCCATCCTTCCAAAAAATACTACCCAGAAACAATCCTAATCCTTCAACAAAAACACCACCCGCCCTATAACCTACCATCAACTCTTCCATTCCATAAAAAACTCCCTACAAAACCACATATTCATCTACACTGACGGCTCTAAGGCAAATGGCACAGTGAGCTTTAGTGTTACAAATGACACGGATCCTATTAAAACTGGCCTCCTTCCACAATACTCCTCGGTTCTAACTAGCAAAAGCATAGCTTTACTTGTAGCCGTCAAATTATCCATCATAAACATAGGCAAATTTGCTATATGCACCGATTTTCTATCCTCCCTAAAATCCATAACCAACCCCGAAAATCACTCCTACTACCCCACTACAATAAGAAACTTAGTAACTAAACACTTCCCAAAAATTAAATTAATTTGGATCCCAAGCCACATTGGCATAAAGGGCAACGAGAGAGCCGACAGAGCATCCAAAGAAACCTACAAACAGCCTCTAATACTCACCCAAAATCACAACTCCTCAACTTCACATACAAACACAATAAAGTACGGAACCAAACCTCAGAATGGTACAAACAGGTCGCCCAAAACACCCCCCCAAACTTCTCATTCAAAGCCACGAACCTCAATAAACAACAACAAATAATAATCAACAGACTACGCCTAGGACACACACAACTCACAAATGCCCACAACATAAGTTTTAATCATTAAGATTTCTGTATATATGTACATAATTTGAACCCATAATTACAACAAAATACGTTTATACCTAAGCGAGCGGTAGGCCACAGCAGCCATAGCTTTTAACCCATAGTTAGCTTTTAGTTTTATACATTCAGCTAGCTTTATATAAATAAATAAATAGTGCCGATTTTGCCTATGATTGCATGGAAAATTGATTATAAAATCGTTAAATGATTTTACATTTTGTTTTTACATTGCATCATATCAAGTTGATTATATTCTATAGTTTTCAGTGGATTTCTATAAGTTTGCATTAGTTTTCGGGCATTTTTAAAGATTTTAAGATGTAATTTTCCTACAAAATAAAGCAATTTTTAAATAAAAATTTTACGAAACGTGTCAAATGTGGCATAAGTAACTATATGCAATTAAAAAAGAATTAAATACTCTACAATCCACACTAGGTCTCAAGGTTGGACTAGGTGGGACTCACTAGATTTACCTTTCCAAAAATAGGTTTAAAAAAATCACATAATTTGGAAGACAAAGTTTAACGTCAAATTACAAAATCATAACATCAACTGCGGTCATTTAAATTTTTAAAATATGTAATTTAAACATTTTGTATATATATTTTAGCAAAAAAATTGTATTGTTTTAAATGTTTTTTCATGGTAGGTGGGTAAAAGTGGTGAGGCTACCCTGGTAGCCTCCAATTAGAGCTGAGCTCCATTTTGGTCCACACCCTCGACTGTAGTAGTCGGCTCCTACACTTCAGTACCAGTGTCGTTCAGGTACGCTAGGATGGCATTCACTGATTGCCTCCCTTAGCGACCCTAGCTGGTGGGCTCCGAAGTGCCGGACTCTGTGATTGTTGAATGACGTTCAGTCACACAACAAGTGGTCTAGTGTCTCCTTCTCGGTTTCTTCTTTGCAGTTTCTGCAGTATGTGTTGGAGGTAGGCCCATTTTATAGGCATGAGTGCCTATTGGCGAATGCCCTGTGAGTGTTGACGTTATTCTTCTAATGTCCTTTTTGCTTTTGGAGATCAGGTCGGCTGTCCTTCTCCTATTATATTCCGGCCAGCATAGCCTAGATCTTCTGTTCTCAGTCATCGTTGACCATTCTTTGCTGGCTAGTCGTTTGAAATGGTCGAATATTTCCCTCTGTACTGAGTTCAGGGAGATTTGTATGTTTGAGGTATCTGAGCTCCCTTCTGACCCTTGCCTGGCCAGCTCATCAGCTTTCTCGTTTTCTGAAATATCGTTGTGTCCCGGTACCCATACTATTTGTGCCGCGTTGTCTGCAGTGAGTCTATTTAGCGCCTCCTTGCATTGGGCCACTAGAGTCGATGCTGTTCTTACTGATGCGAGAGATTTGATAGCCGCTTGGCTATCAGAGTATATCCTAACTTCTGTATTCTTGAGGTCTCGGTTTTCTGAGAGTTCGACAGCTTTCAGAATTGCGAATACCTCTGCCTGGAACACTGTCGCTAACGCTGAGAGGTTGAAGAACTCTTCTTCTCCCCAGCTGTCGGCAAAGATTCCGGCCCCTACACCGCATCTCATTTTCGAGCTGTTGGTGTACATGGATACTTCGCCTTGTTCGGATACACTCCCTCGCCTCCATTCTTCTCTTGTGGGGTTTTTGGTTGATTGTGCGTTGCCGAATCTTAGTTCGGTTGTCATGTAGTCTGTTCTTGTTGTTCCCATATAGTCTATTTCATTCAAGATCGTACAGTGCCCAATGTGATAGTTCTTCCAGCTATGGCTAGCCTTCAGTCGTACCGCGCATTGGGCCACTGTAATCCTGATGAAGTGTTCTATTGGGATCATGTTTAACACAGCGTTCAGCCGCCGCGGGCAATGATCTTAGTGCTCCCGTGGCACCTGCGTGTGCCAATCTTTGAATCCTTGTAAGTTTTTGTCTGTTGTATGCCCTAGTTAGTGCTGGCCACCATACTAGTGCTCCGTATGTAAGTATTGGTCTCACCAAGCTGTGTAGAGCCATACTATGATCTTGGGGTATATGCCCCAGTTTTTTCCAAAAATCTTTCTGCACGAGTAGTTTGCTATACTCGCTTTCTTGACTCCTTCATTGATGTTGTTTTTCCATACTAATTTTGTGTCCAGTATCACCCCCAAGTACTTAGCGTGTTGTGATAGCTCTAATTCTATACCATCTAACTGTGGTTTTGTGAACATGGGGATCTTTGTTCTCTTCGTAAAGAGCATAAGTTCCGTTTTGCTCGGGGTAATGCCTAGTCCACAGGCTTTAGCCCATGAGTTCAGTTTGGTGAGGGCCCTTGTCATCAGTTCGCTGATAACGTCGGGGAATGGTCCTGTGGCGTGTGGGACTACGTCATCCGCGTAAGCTACCACCTTAATTCCTTCGCTATTGAGTTCTTTGAATATGTCATCCATGTTAATCAGCCAGAGGAGCAGTGGAGGTAAAACTCCCCCCTGAGGTGTGCCCATCCTCACAAACCTGGTGTGATGAGTGCCACTCAGTTCGGCTGTTGTCTTTCTGCTCGTTAGCATTTCGCCTATCCATGTGGATATCTAGTATCCTTTCCATTGTTTTCATGAGGAATAAAGTCAGGCTAATCGGCCTGTAATCCTTGGCTAGGATGTGTCTTCTTTTTCCTGGTTTAGGTATAAATACTACTCTTGTTTCCTTCAATGGAAGCGGTACGCGTACTGTTTGTATGCATGCTTGGAGGATTGCCTGCAGCCAGTTCCATATGTATTCCTTCGTCGTTTGCAGCATTGCCGGTATGATTCCGTCCAGACCTGGACTCTTGTACTTGTCAAAAAAGTCTATCGCCCAGTGGATTCTTTCCTTGGTGACGATCTCTTCGACCTGTGGCTATTGGACTGCCCTTAGGGCATCCGTTGCTGTGGGTTTTAATTTTAGATTTCCTGGGAAGTGGGTGTCCAGCAGGATATCTAGTGATTCTTCAGCCCTTCCTGTGCCGTCAGGTCTGTTAAGTAGTATGCTAGTATTTTGCTAGTATTTGGCTCAACCTAGCCGTATCTTTTATCCCCTTTAGCGATTCGCAGTAGTTGCTCCAAGATTCTTTCTTGGCTACGTATGTATTTCCTTGTACGGTCCCCATTCTTTGGTTCCGTAGCTGTGGTTGAAGGTCTTCCTGACCTTACGTGGGTATTGCTTCTTGGAGTATGTGACTCTGCATGACTCCTTGTACGCGTTGTTGAGGATATTTGTGAGGTTCTCAACTTCTTTGTCTATCTTTCCCGGGTCGGATCTGACTTTGATCCTCCTGTGTTTTGTTTTTGTCTGTACAATTTTGGCGAATTTGTTCTAGTCTGTGTTACGAGAGTTGCGTTTAGGGGTCGTCTCGCGCATCGGCATCGAGATTTCAAAGAATATGTACCTGTGGTCTGAAAAAGAGTTCTGTATCGAAACCCTCCAGTTTTCTACCTTGTACCCACTGTTCTCCATTTTGAGAGTTATGTCAAGAACTTCTTCCCAGCTTTGAAATTCTTCCGTGCTTGGAAAAATGAAAGTTGGTATATCCCCTCTATTACAAATAGTGACGTCACGACATATAATACTATCGAAAAGAGACTCACCCCTTTTGTTTGTTTCCTTACTTCCCCACAGTGTGTGCATGGCGTTGGCGTCACACCCGAGGATTAGCGTCGTCTTAGACTCTTCAGCCCACTGCCTCAACCTGATGACCGCATTTGGAGGTGCGTTCTCGTCGTGGGCCATGTAGCCCAAAGGCTATCAGTATCGCTGTCCCCTCCGCCGTTTCAAACCTGGCCACTGCTAGGTCTGGGTTGCTAAGGGTGTGATTTAAAAGGGCGTTAATGCGGTTTTTGACTATTATACCCGCCCTCGGCCTACCTGTCGAGTTCGTGTATAGAGTTGTATATCTCTTAATCGCCACGCCAGAGATTTGTCCGTCTCTTGTCCATGGCACTTGTAGGAGGCCGATGTCGATGTTCTTCTCGCGGAGAAGAACTGCCAGATTTGCTGAAGCGTGAGAGCTCCGCTTCATATTAATCTGGACGACTTTCGGCATTATTGTGGCCTTGTGTCCGGGGTAACGTCGTCGATGATTAGGTCATCCAACAGCCTGTTGGTGTCATCGACGTCGTCTTCGAGGGCTTCGTTCGGCTCGGCCAGGAAGACCTTTATTTTGGCCTTCCTTATTCCGTACCACACTTTGTGGTCGGACTTCTGGAGTTGCTCCAGGCATCGGCGGTTGATGAGGAACAAGAAAGGCTAACTTGTCTTCATCTCCCTATCAGCTTTGAGTATGGCCCAGTCCACCATATCGACACCTGGGTTCTGAGCTCGTAAAGTCTGTAGCACCCTGTCATGGCTAGTTAGCCCCTTTGGTAGCCAGATGCGAGCTCTGGGACTTCTCGGGGACTAGCTTGATGCGTAGCCCTTTCCATGCGTTGCTTATGCTGGTAACGCATGCAGCCAGGAAGTCCTTTGAAGACTCATCGTCGCACCTGATTACTCGGTGCCCTCTAACCATGTCTAAGGAGTCGAAGGAGGGTGTCGGACCCGATGGTTCTGATAGTAACTCGTCTTTTATTTTCTCCGCCAGCAGGCGCCTGTCGCCGTTGAACTCGTCCACCAGTAACATGGCGAGGCTGTTTCTAGCCACCTCGCTGAAGCTCTTCGCTGGCCTGACAAAGGATTTCGCTCGAGGAGTCCCCTTGGCATTCTTTGCTCTCTTCGGAGCGCTCTCGCTCACCTCTTGGGAGCGATTCCGCTTCGCCTGGGGAGGAAGGAATGCTTCTGGGTGCTCCTTTTCATATTTTTCGAAGTCCTCGATCACTGCCTGGAATCGGGACTTGTCATCTTCGTCGCGCTGGTCAGCTTTGCCCTCCTTTTCATGCTTGGCTATCTTAGCCAGAATGAAGCGGGCCTTATTGACTTGCGCCTTTCTCTGCTGGTGGGTTAGCGATTTTGGCTTATCGCTAGCCCCACCAACCTTAGCGTAGCTCGTCTTGGTTATGGTGGATGGTCGTGGCGTTTGGGGAGTGCTCGACTTGGCACTTCCCACCGAACTCGACGGAGTTAGTGTCTCGTCATCCAAACGCAGCAACTCATCTTCGTCGACTTCGCAGATGGTTCGGGGCTTTACCTCTACCACGAGGTCCGAAGCGGATTGTTTTGATGTTTCCATTTTCATAAACGCTCGCGTTGTTCGACGAGGCGAGCGCGGCGGGCCCGAGGGGTTTGGGGCTTTGAAAAAAGTCGACCGTGGCTTCGCCCCTAATCCACGGCAAGGCAGTTCCGACCCAGGGTTGCCCGGCCCTGGGAAGGCTCCGTTCAAACACAGTTGTATATGCCCCTCAACTGCGAACCTTATAGTCAGGGGGCACGGGTCGCTTCACACTCCTGACTTGAGGGGAGGCTGTTCCGAGACTTTCCCGGGTTTTGGAGTGGGATGGGAGTCATGGGATTAAATGGTAAGGGAGACACGGGAGTTTACCGCTCGCATTAGCCGTAGCGTATGTACGTTTCCAGGAGGTACCACGCGGAGGACCTTCTCCGAGGAGAAGGTGGTGTCTATCAATCTGATATTCACCTACGAGTCGACTTGATGCTTCAGTTTGCCAAGGAATATACATCAGCAGAGGCTCCGCTGATCTTGCCTTGGTCTGATGCACCCTCACCACCCCATGTTTGTTTTTTCATAGTATTCATTATTTATAATTAAGTGCTTTTTAACGCAATTTAACACTGGCCCTTTACTTGTGAATAGACAGCTGTGTTTATACGGAGGCTTCGATGCCTGGCAGATAGTGCATAAACTATTGCCTTTAATTGTCGCAACTAGCACTTGGAACTAGGTGGACGGTTTGGTTGGTTTTGGTTGGAGTTGAGTTGGGTGCATAAAGACACGGCGATGGTGTCGGGCATGAATAAAAGCTCTTGGTTGAGGTAGAACTCTTACTGACTTTATTAATGAAAACTTAACAGTATATATAGGCACAAAATGCTTATGGTAACAAATATCGTATAACAAAATAATGTGGGTTACTGTGAATGTGGGTTACTGTGTATGTGGGTTATTGTCAGATATATGACCTGACACTTATTGCTACTATGTATGTTGGTTATTGCCAGCTATATGACCTGACACTTATTGCTCTATTTTGTTGTCCGCCAGTTATGCATATTCGCTTGACCTGGTAACTGATACTTTATTAACGACAAATGCATGTGGCTGCGACTGAAGAATTATTACGTCGAATTCTAATTGATATTGCTTATGAGTAATGCTGCCGTGACTGAACATTCTCCCGGCCGTTGAACAGGTGTTCAACCTTCAGAAAGGTCGAACGAAAAACTTCGTGGGGTAGGTTCCGGTGCTGGTTGTTCCGTGCTCTGCTTGAGTTCCGGTGT
>VNJN01003059.1:0-10832 GCA_008042485.1 Drosophila mayri | reverse complement strand
ACTTACCACTGTACTTGTAGCAATAGGATAAGGGGGCGAATAGATAAGAGAGAAAAGTGCAGCTGCACCGCGAGAGTTGAAGCACTAGAGAGAGGGGGAGTGTGAGAGTGAGCGAGCTTAGAAAACTATAGCTGTCGCGAAAGAGCAACAACGGCTAAACGTTAGCATGACACCATGCTTGGAAGCTATCAAGATCCGATTGAAGGTCAGATTGGCAAGAGATGTCCCTATACTGCAGGCAAAGTTTAACGTCATCAGCATACATGAGTACTCTGGTTTTGGTTAAAACCTGCGGCAGATCATTGATGAACAATGTATATAGCAGTGGTCCAAGGTGACTACCCTGTGGGACGCCGGATGTGACCCTGAGGCTATTGGATAGAACGTTTCTGAACGGAAGCTTTCGGTCCTGTCACTTAGATAACCCGAAATCCACTTAAGAAGACCACTAAGAAACCCCATTGAATCAAGTTTCCTAACCAGAAGAGATGAAGAGAAAAGTTTTGTTGGAAGCCCCTAATAACAAAAGAGGTGAGTTTCAGAAGATTGGTCGTGGTTGATCTTTGCCATGCTGAAATGGCAAGATGACGGATCTACACAGATGTTGCCAGTGAGGAGTGATTACATTTTTGAAAACTTTAGGGATAGCCGATAACTTAAGGATACCTCTATAATTACTGCAATCCGATTTGCTACCTTTTTTGTGGAGAGGAATAACAAATGATTCCCTCCAAATAAGGGGAAATTCTGAAGATTCTAAAGATAAGGTAAACAATTTTGAAAGGGGGTTACACAGCGCCTCGGAGCAATACCTAAGCACAGAGCCCGGTATACCATCGGGACCTGGTGAATAAACTGGCTTAACACGTTGAAGATCACGAATAAGTGAGCTTTCGTTTAAAATAGGACTGAAGATTAAGGAGGAACTGGGAATAACTGGAGAAAATGTATGATCTGAAGATGTTGAGACCGAATATGTAGTTTTGAAAAACTCAGCAAAGAGATTGGCTATTGCCTGATCAGAATTTACTGTAGAATTATTAAATGACAGCGAGGAAAGGTATAACGTGGGCTTACGTTTAGAGTTAACAAAGTGAACTGAACCTTGCAACGAGTCAAATAATTTTTATAACACTGAGCGTTAAGCACGGAAAAATTAGATCGAGCAGTTAGGAAAGATGATAAAGCCGTTTTTGAACCAGTGAGTTTATGTTTATTATAAAGGTTAGATTTAACGTTTTTTTAACGTATCAGTTTCTTGGTAAACCAAATTGGTTTATTAAAGACTGACGGGTGAGTTTCAGGAATACATAAAGAAAAAAATGAATTCATTGCACTATAAAAGATGTCAACGGCGGATGCCATGTCCGAGCTCGTGTGAAGTTTTGACCAATCAAATTCAGTTATTACAGTGTTAAGCTTCTGTTAGTCAGCCTTTCGAAAACAGCGGACCCGGCTTAAACTACTACCAGATTTCATTGCTAAAACTGTCCCAGTGTCAATAGTCACATCGAAAGTAGGATGATAGGTTGCGTCATAGAAAACTCTAATTAGATTTACACCTACAGGATTGGAGAAAAAGCATAGATCCAGTAAGCGGTTTAAAGAATTAAAGACATCGTTAACTTGGGATAAAGATAAATCGAGCAAGCCATTTATGAAGTCATGCTGTGCCGCAGTATGAAGAACGTTAGACACACCATCAGAGGACCAGTGCGCTCCAGGTATGTTGAAGTCACCCAAAGCCACTAATTGGTCCCTATCAGAAAGCCTGCTGGAAACTGCCTGAATTGCCGAATAGTGTTTCCAATAAATTGGCTCTTCCGAAGATGGAGAAATGTAGGAACAGGTTACATAAATACAACTACCTGTGAAAGATAGTTAAACGCAAATAAATGCAATGTACAAAAAGTCATTATATACCAACCGTTTAGAGGAGTAAACGGCAATTAAAACTCCACCCCCACGCTGGAGCTGGCGATCTAATCTATAAATTGTGTATTTACTTGGAAGAATATCGGAGCATAGGATATCCGGCTTCAACCAGGATTCAGTAAATACAATCAGAATACAATCTAGAAAGCTTACTGCGTAATCCCCTAGTATTCTGATAGGAAAGTATAAGGGAAGAGGTTAGTTTTTTGGGACAGAAGGTACAGCTGTGGGCACAGAGGATTGCGACGGCCTGGGTAGTTGTACTCCTGCAGGTCGATTTCTCTTATTTCGAGCCTCGTACTCCTTGACTATCACGTACTCGGGCCAAAAGTCTCCCGAGCAAATAATGTCAAAGAGTTGGGATGAGATATTTATCTTGAAAGATGAAATGTCTCTGGCATACGAAAATTTGAATTTTTCCACCTTGATCTTACCAGCTTGGGTTTTGCCTTGAATATAGGCTAGAACATCTTCAGATGCGAGATCAGGGGCAAGCCTCGAAACAAATATAGTTTTCGAAGGTGGGACTGCTGTGAGGGGCTTGCGTAACGAATTGTTACCAACCACGGCCGGTAGTCCGGGCAATGTTGGACCCTGGATCGGTTTTTCTAAGGGGTTTTGCGGAGCCAAAGAATTGGACTCCGCATTGGACAAAACGAACGACGCGGAAATTATTGACTGAGCGGCTTCCGATGCCACAACGACCGATTCAGTTACCGAATCTTTGATAGTTCCTGATCTCAGAACCATTGGAACGGGGACTAGGAGCTGTAGCGACGGGGAGTGGCAGGAAATTGGTTTCTGTGTCTCACACAGTTGAAGCCGACTAGCAGGGGATTTTTTGCGTGTCGGCAACTCGTTTAATAGCTTCATACTATTAAATTGAGCGTCTAGCGCGTCAGCCATTCGACCTGCGATCTCGATGCATTTAGCATGCACTACTGCCTCGCAAAGCCAACAATGGAACCCCGGTGGTTTTAATTAAAAAATAACACAAAAGTCGGAGCGCAAAAAATAACACGACCGATCGCTACAAGATAAGATAACCGTCTTAGCACAAACTAAAAGGTGATTACTAATGCAAATTAAATACACAAAAAAGTGCATGCACGCGCGGTAGCAAACGGTATTTGATTATAAATATTTCTGTGACAAATAAGAAGGAACCCCGGTGGTTTTAATTAAAAAATAACACAAAAGTCGGAACGCAAAAAATAACACGACCGATCGCTACAAATAGAAAGATCGAATATGAACAAGATCCATGCTCGCCTGACTCCGGCGTGCTCCCCGGCCTCGGCGCTGATCCCCGGCCTCGAGGACACGTTGGCTGAAGGCCATCTTCGCCTGACTCCGGCGTTGCTCCCCGGCCTCGGGAACACGCCGGCCGAAGGCCATCCGCGCCCGACTTTGGTGTCGTTTGGTGGTAATCTTCGCCCGACGACAGCGTGACTCCCCGGTCTCGGGGCCACGTCTGCCGAAGGTGATTCCCACCCCCCCCCTTCTATCTGCGCACGAACACCGATTCGCCAAAACCTCGCCTTTACCCCCTCTCCTTGCCTAAATTCGGCCCCGGCCGGCGAACCTGCCTGTCCCTGTAAACATATAAATGTTTTTGTGGATGATCCTGGGACCGATGAGTATCTATCCCAGCCGTAGAAAAGCATTCTTACAGAATGGCGTCCGAGCAAGGACTATGCCGGATCTGCAGGATCAAAAGGACAAAGAAAATTCCGTGGATTAAGGCCCCACGCTTTAGGCATCGATAGGAGTCGAAAAGGTTAGGTTAGGAATGAAAACAGTAAAAACACTTGGGGTCGTTCGTGCTCACCTTTTTCAAGGCGTATTAGGAGGTACAGTCTCGCCAAAACAACAGCGGGGTGTACGTTCGGGACACGAAGTCTCAACATCGTCGTCGCACACGATACGAAACTAAGGCACGAACAGGATCATAGCACGTGACTCCAACCTGTCGTCGCACACGACATGAAACATAGGCAAGAATACATAGGGATACGAAGTCAAAACGTCGGCGCACACGACACAAAACATACACAAGAGTATATAGGGACACGAAGTCCAATTGTCGGCTCACACGACACGAAACATAGGCAAGAGATACGTCAAATACGAAGTTTGACGAAAGCACCCGAGACGAACGAAGACGATAGAGGAGATTAGGGAAACGAACGGCGTCGTCGCTGTCGACGAGCTCCCTCTGCCGCAGAGGTGGACCGAGGCTGCTTCGACAGTATATGAGGCGGGCGACAGCCTGCAGGAAATCAATCCCGACAAGACCCTCCAACGAGTTACATCGACAAAGCAATCCTCCGCGAATAAGTAACCGTGAAGGACAATCATCAAGGATCCTGAAGGATCACATCATCAATCCAGCTCATTATCCTCAAGGATAAGCAACCAAGGATCCTCAAGGATCCCATCATCAACCCAGCTCGTTTTCCTCAAGGATAAGCAGCCAGGGATCCTCAAGGATCCCAGCAACAAAGAACAGTCAGTCATCGTTGCGAAAGGAAAGGATATCCTATATTTCATAGCCATTTTGAACATTGAACAATGGGAGTATCCTGGATACCATACAGGAAGAAGCATAAGCTAGCAGCCATACTTCGGGAGCTAGGGCTTAAAGAGAGTGGAACTATCGAGGAACAACGATCCCGACTGTTTGCTTTCGCAAGGCAGCCGGAGCACAAAGCCGAGGTACGTAACCGCCTGGCCGACCTAGAGCTCCGGTATGGAAACACACCTTCTGGGGACAATAAACCGGTATCACCTATGCCGACTGAACTAGAAGGACCAAGCCCTAACGATCCCAACCATACAAAGCATTTCACCTTCGGCCCGGGAGCAAGAGAAAACTTCACGCGCCACGAATACTACCCTACCATGAACGCCAGCACTCTCCTGGTAGACAAGGTCGCCAATTGGGGCCTGACGTTCAATGGCAGCACCGATGCGCTTAGCTTCACTGAACTCCTAGATGAGCGGGCGGATACGTATCACATCGATCGGAAACACTTGTCCCAAGCACTCACTGTCCTCCTTACTGGGAAGGCAGAGAACTGGTTCCGAACAAGTTGCCTCCGAGGTCGTGGTTGGACCGAGGTGCGCCGGGAGTTCCTCGAGTTCTTTCTCCCTCCACGATATTATCAACGACTGGATGACACCATCCGGGCAGGCCTCCAACGGCCCAACGAGCGATTCAAGGAGTACATTGTCGGCCTACGATTGTAAATGCATCGTGCTGGTTTCACCCCGGAGCAGAAGTTGGAACGCATATACGAAAACATGCTTTCAGAGGCTCAAATGTTTATACGCAGACAGGACTTTAGGACCTTGGCTGAACTGACGCAACTAGTAGTCAACTACGAAGTAGTACGAGACCACGGAGGTAGAATGATACGGGCATACCCGAACAATGACGTGGACCACGCAAGGAATCGGGCAGCCGCACAATATGCCGCTCCTACTCCACCAACACAACAGACAAGGCCCCGAATCAACCCTACGGACGCCGTGCGTCGCATTCCGCTGACGAATCAGTGCATTCAACCACCGTCACACCAGCCCACCATCGCCCCACTCATTCGACACAAAGACAGCCGTATCCGCGCTAGGGCCACGGTGGAGGGACGCCCATTCACCGCCACCCTGGATACGGGGGCCTCGCACAGTTTCATAAGCGAGTGCCTAGCTAGCCGACTACGAACCAGAGGCAACATCCGAACTGTATGCACTCGGTTCACCATACAGCTTGGCGAGGCACGAGTCAACCTCGCGGCCTCATCATGCCCGACGTCCTAGACGACCTGCTCTTAGGATAAGACTTCCTACGCTATGGGAATGCCACCCTACGATGCGGAGTGGCCGAGATCACACTTCATCCGCCCCAACCGCAGGAGCCGTCACTTGCCACTCCAATAACGCAAACCCAAGGTCAATCACAAGCACTCTCTGGGACCACGTCCCTAGCGGAACAACAGGCAGCTCCACGAGCGCGTCCCCCAGCCGTCTCACAGGCGCGCCCGTTGGTCGGCTCACCCACAGAAACATAGACTGCCTTATCGAATAAGCAAGAGGTAGCTGCGACCACCTTGCAGGAGGAATGAACGATCACACCACGTATCGTCGCACCGTCATACCCTACACGTGGAGACGCAGACCCCAACACCACGACGGTCCCGAGCTGGACTGGAGCATTGCCCGAAGCCGAGCCGTCGGCAGTACAAAGGAATCCGTGCCGTGCAGTAGAAAAGGAGTCCGATTCCGGGAATCGGGGAACCCCGACCCTGCCTGTGGAGTCGCCGAGGCCGACTACGACTCGGACGAAGGGACACATCTCCGTCAGGGCGAAGAAAACTATCCAGAACCCCGGATCAGCGCGTTCCTCGATCAGGAACTTTCGCAATTCGACAAGTCAGTTGGCATATCTCATATAGACGAGCACAACATTGTCATGCGGAATGATAAGCCGATCAAACAGCGCTATCATCTTCGGAACCCCGCCATGAGGGCCGTCATAGACAAACAAATTGACGAACTACTCCGTGACGGGAGGATCGAGCCCTCCAAGAGTCCTCATAGCGCGGCGATCGTTATCGCCGCTAAGAAAAACGGAGACGTACGGATGTGCGTTGACTACCGTCAGCTGAATGACAATTTCATTCCTGACGCGGGTACGCGTCATATGCTGAAACGACTCCGCAACACGAGATTCATCACGACACTGGATCTGAAAAACGGGTACTGACAGATTCCTGTGGCCCCCGCCAGCGGGGAGTGCACCGCGTTCCTCGTGCCCGCCCGTGGCCTATTCCACTGGAGTGTGATGCTTTTCGGCCTACACTCCGCCCCAGCAACCTTCCAACGCGCACTCGATACTGTCACCGGCCCGATATGGAGCCACACGCTTTCGCGTACCTCGATGACATCATCGTGATAGGTTCCTCGTTGCAGGAACACGTGAGGAACCTACGTGAAGTATTTCGATGGCTGAGGGAGGCAAATCTCCACTTGAACACGGAAAAATGCAAATTCTTCCAAAGAAGCATCACGTATCTCGGACACGTGATCAGCGAAGCCGGGATCCATACCGATCCCGAGAAGATTTCCGCCATACGGGAACTGACAGCTTCAACGAACCTAAAGGAGCTTCGTCGATGTTTGGACATTGCATCGTTGTACAGACGTATTGTCCCACACTTCGCCGACGAAGTGGAACCCATGACATCCCTACTTAAGAAGAGCAGAAAGTGGGAATGGACCAAAAAGCAGGAGCAGGCATTCCAAGGCCTGAAGAAGCTGCTCACACAAGCCCCGACCCTCGCTTGTCCCGACTTCGACGCGAAGTTCACTCTCCAAACTGACGCCAGTGACTATGGTATAGGTGCAGTGCTCACCCAAACTATAGAGAACCGAGAGAGAGTCATTGCATATGCCAGCCGCCGGCTATACACTGCCGAGCGAAACTATTCCGTGACGGAAAAGGAATGCCTCGCAATCGTGAGGGCTATCCGCAAGATGCGATGCACTCTGGAAGGGTATCGCTTCAAGGTGGTGACAGACCATCACTCGCTTAAGTGTCTCAACTCCATCGACAATTCCACGGGCTGGATCGCTCGGTGGGCATTGGAGTTACAGCAGTTCCAGTATGATATTACCTATCGACGTGGGACCCAGAACCTGGTCGTCGACACACAATCGCGCCAGCCGCTAGCCACCCTGCGGCAAGTACAAGTGCAGGACCATGCCTGTAAAAGGATCGCCAAAATGCCAAAATCCAGCAGGAGCCGGCAAAATATCCGGATTACCGCGAGGAAATTCGTCTTTATCTTGTCTTATTTAATTCGAAGCGGCCGTCGTAAGTGTAAATGTTTTCTCAAAATTGGGAAATCTAAGTATTGGGTGTGAACTGATCATATGTTTTAATTTTTCAAATGCTTCTACATAAGTTGGATCTTTTCGGTTTTTTTTTGCACATTTTCCTTTAAATATTTCGTTATAGGTTGCGCTACTTTAGCTTAATCCTTAATAAATTTTCTGTAATAACTAGTTATACCTAGGAAACTTTATATCTGTTTTTCTGCCCGAGGTAGTACTAATTTTTCTATAATAGCTTTTTTATTGGGATTAGGTTTAATACCTTCCTTTGTCAAAATATGCCCAAGGAATTCTGTTTCCCTTTTCATAAAATTGCATTTATCTATCTGGATCTTTCGATTTTTCTCTTCCAAGATTTTGAAGATTTCTTTAATTGTCTGAATGTGTTCTTGCAGTGATGTGCTGAGATATAGTATGTCGTCTAAATAAACGACACATTTTTTATTTATATGGTCTCTCAAAATTTCGTTCATAAGTCTCTGGAATGTGGCTGAGGCATTTTTTAACCCGAATGGTGGCGTTACAAAGGCTGTTTTCTTTTTATCTTCCTCTTTAATTAAGATTTGATAGTAGCCTTGGGCTAAATCCAACGTTGTAAAATATTGAGCTCTTCCGAGTTTGTCCAAAATTGATTCGATATTTGATTCGTGATTTCGTTTAGCTTTCTATAGTTAATTACTATTCGATACTTCTTTTTACCTGAATTGTCAATTTTTTTCGGTATCACTATTAAGGGGCTTGAATATCTTGAATTACTTTTCCTTATTATACCCTGTTCTGTAATTTCTTAAATTTGTATCTTTACTTCTTCTTCAAGTTGAGGTGGATACCTATAAAGTTTTGAATTTAGCTGTTCGTCCGTGGTTGTCCGTATCTCATGCTCTATTTCTGTCTTACTTGTCAATATGTCTCCCTCTTTAAAAAATAATTTACTGAATCTTTGTATAATAATTTCAATTTCTTTTCGTTCTTCTTTATTTAAATGATCAAGTTTTAAGGTATCTAGGTTTCCTTCGTTACTTTCTAAAGTACACACTTCTTTATATTGGCAAGGAATATTTATTATTGAATTTTCTTTATGATTAAGCGTTAAAGTTTTTTGTTCTAGATTAATGTAAGCATTTAAAAAATTCAATAGGTCTATTCCTGTTATGAAACTATATTTTCTTCTTGTTAGTTCGGCTACTTTCCATCGAACCCTAGTGTTACTTGGTAAATTAAATTCTTTTGATGCTGTTGTATGAATTTCATGCTCTATAACGTCTTCGCTATTTATCGTACTGTAGGGTATTGGCCTGCTTAGTTTTCTTTTTGGGTAGTCATTGAGTTGGTCATTTACCAGACTTAAAGTGGCTCCTGTATCTATTAATGCAACATACTTTTCCTTATTTATGTTTAATTCTATTAGTGGTAGGTATTCCGAGGATGTTTCAGAAAGAAAACTGTATTATTCACCTCTGCCTGTTGGTCGCACTGGTGGTTTAAGTCGTTGTATTCGTAAACGTCGTCGTTTGTTCTATTTTGGTCGGTCTCTAAATTGTCAATTTCCATTGGCTCTACATTTCCTGGTCTGTACTGCCTGGTTTGATGTGAACCTGATTGTTGATAGATTTGTTGCTGCCTACTCTGTCCTGAGTTATTACTTCTTATATTTTGTTGGGTATTGTTTTGCCTAAATTGGCCTTAATTATTATATCTGTAATTCTGTTGTAAGTTCCTGTTATTATGATTCCCATCTGACCATTGTGTTGATTAAAATTCCTATAATTTTGGTGTTGATTAATCTGATTATTTTGTTGCGTATTAAAAATTTTATAGTGTTGTTGTGGATTAAGGTTTCCCTGATTTTTGTTGAAAGTCCCTGCCTTTGGATTGTTTTGCCTTGTCCTGCCTTTTCTATATTGGAATCTGATACAACTATTTTCGTATTTGCGTAGCACCATTATTTCTAAAATTTTTCCTAATCCCCTTTCTTCATATATTTTATCTAGTAATGTACCCTGTGTTATTTCTTTAGCTGCACTCACTAGCAAGCTTTCTACATTACTTAAATCTATAAAGATGTCTTGCTTATGGTAGACTATTAATTCTTCAGTTTTATATTTAATATTCTGCAGCTCCACTGCTAGTTCGCTCACCGTGTTCGCTCTCAGGTTGCAGATTCTTCGGTAAATTTGGTGTGGTTCTGTATCCGGTCTGTATCGTAGTTTTAGCGTCGCCTTGATCAGTTCCCAGTTGTCTGGTTCCGGTACGTTCATCACTACATAATTCGCTTGTCCTTGAATCGTCCTATAGAATATGGTCCTGGTGGCTTCCCGTTTAAGTTCCGGATCTTGAATTGATTGGAGCAAATACTCGAAGAAGAAGAAGAATGAGTTGATCGAGATGTCCCCTGTTTCTGTGAAAGTCGCCAGATGGTTTATAGTTTTGAACAGCCGTTTTTGCTGTGCCGGGTTGGCCGGAGGGTTGTTTTGTAGTTATACATAGGCTTGTTGGAGTTGCTCCAACTGCCTTTCCCTGATTGCCAGTTGCTCCAGTAGGTCTGCCTGTGGCATCTGGGGGTTTTCTTGTGCCCTTCTTGCCTCGTCGTATTTATTCGCTCGGTTTCGTCTTCTCGATGCCGTTTTGGATGATGGATCAATTTTAGCTTGACTTAGAAGTCCACTTATTTTTAGTTGAACTCCCTCGACGTCCTTGTCAACTGATTTTTAGTTGAGTTTCCTGGGGTTCCTTGGCTTTAGAAGTCCACTTATTTTTAGCTGAACTCCTTCTAAGTCTTTGTCAATTGAATTTCAGTTGAGCTTTAGAAGTCTTAAGAAGTCCACTTATTTTTAGTTGAACTCCTTCTACGTCTTTGTTAACTGGTTTTTAGTTGACCTCCCTGGGATTCCTTGGCAACTTATTTTTAGCGACTTTGTGAGTTATTTCACTGCACTATTTTTGTCGGCCGATTGTAAATTAAAAATTTTATTTTCCGATTCTCCGTTTAGTCAAATTTT
>VNJN01003046.1:267515-317028 GCA_008042485.1 Drosophila mayri | reverse complement strand
CATTCGATCCCCAATATGCCCATAATCCGTGCATATGCGCACGACCTCTTAAAGCAGAGCTCTAGGAACTTGAATATTTGCTCCCCGTTTTTGTATGGAGCGGATCCAGAGGTTTGAGCACTGTTAGGCAATTTTCTCAAAAACTGTCGTTAGGACTTTAATGAAACTTTCTAGGATAATACCTGAATAAGTGCTCTAAAACCTGGCATACCGTGCATTTGCGCACGACCTCTTTAGGGGGAGCAATCTCCAAAAAGGTGGAGCCTTGATTTTTCAAATGCGTATTTAAGGTACTTGCGATGCTCAACTTTTCCCAAACCCAAGAAAAACTATTAGTACATTTAATTCTCTACATGCTGGAAGTTTATTTTGTTAAAATTAGTGCCTTATTTAGAAAATAAATAAAATATAAAAAATGCCTCCGTGTTCCATTTTCCCACCGTTCCATTTCGACGCTAACTCACCGACGCTAATTTGACGGACATGCATTTGCGACCCTATGAATTATATTGGGAATATATTGAATATCGATAATCTTGTAATATCGTAATATCGTAAAAAAAATTGAGGGCAGGGAGTAAATAATGCTCATATAAATAAAAACTGTATATAATTAATAAACCTAGTTTACAGAGCATGTAAACTGAACAGAAATATCAAATTTTAATACAGACGCATCAACTGTATTCCAATCCAAACGATGTGCTTATATTTATGGGAGTTTTTCATTAAAGATAAGTAAAACAAGTCATTTTTATTTAGACTCTCCCATTATTTCTATATAGCTAAATAAAACTGGCACAAGATTAAAAAAGACAGCGCATGGCGGCCAGGCAACCAATTAAAGATTACATTTCATTGCCGCCACTAAATGGGGATTTATGCTGCGGGCATTAACCAGCCAAATCGGCTATATAGGCTTTAATTAAATGGAAGCGTCACCTTCTCCGCCTTTCCCGCCAACGAAATAAATAAAATTAAATTAAAATAAAATTATTCTGCTAGGCATCTCTTTTACATAGCTACAGATTTTTTACATACATGACATATTGTATGCGTATAACAGAGGTCTAAGATCTAAGTAAAATGTAAACTGAGTGCAAAATTTGAGCTTGCGCCACTTGCCGGCGGTTAACAGCCCACCTATACCACCCACTGTATTTCGATTTTCTAAAAAACTGGCGGTTCAAATCTTATGAATTTTTTACCAAATATTTCTTAATATTCTCCTAGTAAGCCATTATACCGTGCATATTGGAACACTTTCTTAAACTGGAATTATAAGACTTTCCAGTTTTGCTGACCATTTTTGGATGGGGCAGAACCCGAGGTTGGTTCATTGCTAGGCGATTTTCTCAAAAACTGGCGGATTAAACTAAATAAAACTTTTTAGAGCAAAACTACAATAAATATCCTTTATGCTGACTTTATTTTGTTAAAATTAGTGCCTTATTTACAAAATAAATAAAATATCAAAAATTTCTCCGTGTTCCATTTTCCCTCCGTTCCGTTTCGACGCTAAATTGACGCACATACTATTTTGATATTTTTCTGACTATTGATATGATAGTCACAAGTTATATAATTGTTTTTCAAAATCTAAAAATGTTTAACGACTAGAAAGATAAATAATTGATTCATTTACCTAGCCCTCTTCATGATGCCTCACAAAATTTATCAAAGTTTTTTGCTTTCTGATGGTAGCAGGCCTAGAGCGATCCTGCGTGGAAAGATAAGTCTGGAGGTTGTAAAACTTGATCCTGCGCTAGTTAAATTACCTGTGGAGCAGCTAAAACTGGAATAGTAAAATTAAGCCTGGATTAGTTCAACTTATATTAGCTAAAATTTATCCGCCCAATCCAAAATCCAATCCATTCAATCCAAAACAAAAAACCATCAACACAAGCTATAAGCTTTTATGCTTTTATCCGATCAATATCCCAATGCTGCCGAAAAAGTTTTCATAACGACAAGTATTAGTTTTAAGTTTACTTTCATTCGTAAATTTGTAGAACAAAGTAAAGTTGAAAAAAATATATAATTTGTGTAATTTTTATCGTTGTTAACCGTGCATCATAAGAAGTGGATCTAAAAATTACAAAAAGAAAAGGGAAAAAAACGTTATTTCTGTGTGCGCAGAAGAGACTGCGAGTATTTTTTATTGTTGCGCCGACCCGCCCAAGTCGCGGTATTTTACGCCCCCGCCACAATTGGCCACTCTAGCCCTACACTGTTGCATTTGCATTCGCCCCCACAACCCCTGCGGAAAAAGGAAAATATCTGACCATCTATAAAATGCCAACCAAATGGTAGGCTAAGACAGGCAGCTGTATATTCAGAACGTTTGAATCGGGACGCAGTCAGCGACAGGAAGCTTGCGAGCGAGCCTTGGAGCAGCAACAAACGAGCAACAGCAGGAGGTAAGCGACGCTAAACGCGGACATGAACGACGAACTTGTGCGGGAGCAGCGCAGCTGCGAGGGATCCGTCTCACCCAAAACTGCACCGACGACCGCGGCGGCAGCGTCAGCGGCAGCGTCGATGACGTTGGCCTCGGCAGCCTTGGAATCGCACAGCATGGCTGTGCAGTCGGGCGGCGGAGCTGGAGCTTGTGCTGGTGCATCGATGGGATCGGGCCACCAGGCCACCACCAGTGGAGGCCATGTAGGATCGGGAGGAGCAGGTGCGTCCAGCGTCCAAAAGTCGCAGCAGCAGCCGCCGCCGCAGCTGAATGCAAACGATATGCGCGAAATGCGCGACATCAAGCAGTTGTTGTGGGGAGACAATGTGCGCGAGGATGTATTCCGTCGCTGGTCTCAAGGTAAACACGACACCCTCCGCATCTCATTGCCCACCTCCCCCATTCTCGTCTAAAAAGCGCGCCCTTTTTATTCGGACTAGCAGGGTACATTGCATTCGAGCACACACATACATACGCCCGTTTTAAATTTTTATTTATTCGCTTTAATATTGTTTAAAAATGCAGGGAATGTTTTGTTATTTTGTTGTTAACTATTATTAATATTCAGTTTTTATTTAAAAATTTGCAAATCGGAATATATAAAGCTTATCGCTTCAACCCATCATAGCCTAGGTCATGTTTGTAGTTTTTGCTTTTTTCAAAAACATCTCTGAACTGTTCATTTTAGTTTCCTATAGAATCTGCATGAGTTCTGAGTTACATCATATTTATACATAGACCAGGTCTTACATCTGGCTTTAAGCTTTTTTTTATGACCAAACTATGAAAATGGGTTTTTATTTGCAAACTGCCAGCGGCTTTTAGTTTACACTAATATAAATCTAAAAAAGTGCATTTTTTGCAGAAAGAAAAATAAAGGCGATAGTCATGTAGGAGTGGATCTATATATTTATACTTATACTTAGGTTAAACCTTCTCCCAAAAGAATATTTATTTGTTTTTAAAGAGAACAAATCTCTCTTCGAGTGCTTTTAAAGGCAACTCTCTCGTTCGCTAACAAATCAAAATAATCAAGAGTCTTATCCTCCCATAATACTTAAAAAAGAGTGTTATTTGGGATAGTTTGCTATTTGCTATATTATTACCTAATACTAAGTTAATAAATAATTGGCTCATATATTATCAGATTTCATTTGATTAATTAATATTACCTTTCAGTTGAATAGAAAAATATAAAATAGTATCAAAACAAACCTTAAATTTCCTAATGAAACTGTGTACCTTTGCCTTTAGCGTATTTAAAGCTCAGTTTTGATTAGAAAATTAATAACAGAAACTCCCAAATTTATCCTTAGTATTTATCAGATTTATGTACATTTTTCTAATACATATAATAGCTTGTTACTTACTTTGAACTTCTATCTTTACTTAATTCAACTATAAACCCCGTCCAGGGTTTGAGTTTAGTGATGCGGAGCCGTCAGCATTGGTGCAAAAGCAGGGCGGTCCTTGTGCTGTGATAGCGCCCGTGCAGGCGTACTTGCTTAAGATTATTATCATGGAAATGCCGGGCGTGAAGTTCTCCGAGGTGGGTATCAACACGTAATCAAATAAAACTGCCTTAAAAATTCAACACTCTTTTACGATTTAAATTTGTAGATTTCCAGCGATAAATGCCAAAACCTGCTAATTCAGGCCTTGTGCAACATTTTAAAGAATTGTCGTGCACCGCGCTACCGCATCGTCCATCTTTTGCGCCGCCGTGGAATTGCTTCAGAGGCTGGTCCAACCAAAGAGCGCTCGCCATCCGCCTCATCACCATCAGCTGGCGCTGCAGCCGAGCCTGGCTCTGAGGAGGCATCAGCAGCTGCAGAAGCAGGCGTGGAATTAGCGGCGGAGGCCACTCCCGCATCAGTCAAGGATTTGTGCCAAGAGCCCGATCCCGAAACGATGGGCGATCTGTCCCCGGATGAGTTCCACGATCGCCTGCACACACTGCACTTCGATGATATAACCGCTGTGGCCCGCTACTATATGGAAAACTACGGCCAGCTGGCGCACACATATGGCGTCCTGCTGTTCATGTACTCGGTGTTCCTCACCAAGGGTTCAGAGCAGGTTGCAGCGGACATATCGGACACATCGGAGCCGCTGATACACAGCACTTATGGCTATGGCGCCCAGTCGCTTATCAATCTGATGCTAACGGGTCGTGCGGTGGCCCATGTCTGGGATAATGAGCAGGATGTCGGTGGACTGAAGCTGCGTGGCATTTGCGAGCAGAGCGACATCGGATTCATAACGCTAATGGAGCAGATGCGGTACTGCACTGTGGGTTCATTCTTTAAGAATCCCCGCTATCCCGTCTGGGTGATGGGCTCTGATACGCATTTAACCGGTGAGTCTAGCCCACTTTTGTCTCGATTATTTATGGCTTAGCCTATACCTTTAAGCTATAAAGTAGTCTTTGCCCTTCAAATTAGAGAACAATTATTCATTTTAATTATCTTTCTATGTACATTATAGTTCTATTCAGCAACGAGAAGAGGCTGGTCTCGCCGGAGACGCCCTCGGAGACGGGCCGTCGCATCTTCAAGTCATATGATCCGGAGGGCAATAACTTTATATCGACAACCATGCTGCGTGAAGTTCTCGCGGAATTGAATCTGGTCAGCGAGCCAGCCTAGTAAGCTTTCTTCCAAAATTTTTAAGCGCGAGGCGAGTTTTTTTAACGCGATTCTCACCCTTTTACAGTGTGAGCCTTATGCAGAAACGCCTCGACCCGGAGAACTTGGGCATTATACTGCTGAACGCCTTTATGGACGAGTTCTTTCCGCTGGAGCGTCGCTCCACGCCGGACACTTTTGAGCTGCGTCATTATAATGGCATACCAGGCTCCAATGAGAATAATAAGGTTAGAAAAGGGGCTAGAAAATACTGAATAATGATCTAAACTAGGTTTACCTGAAGAAACTAAATGTTTGATATATTTTTTTAATATATACTCTTTTTCTTTGCAGGTGCGTTTCTATTGCGGCTCGGCCATACTGCTGGAGGGCGACCTAAAGTCGATTTGCACTTCCAATCCAATGGTCACCTGCCTGCAGACCAAGTGGCCGAATATAGAGATCAATTGGCATGACACCCATATGCCTTCGTTGAATTGACGCGCCGTCAAGAGAGACGCAGTGCAGAGAGGGGCACCAGTCGAAATGAACCGTAAGAAGAACACTTAGAGGAAACCAGATAGGAGCTGCTGCAGCTGCGAGGGAGGAACAACAGGAAGTGGAAAGAAACACAACCTTCAATTGTTTTACTTCTAATTTATTGAGTTTTTTTTGGAAAATCAAATTTCTAGGAATTATTAACAAATCTTTAAAACGAAAAACCTAAAAACAAAACCGTAAGAACAAGAATGGAAGTAGAAGGCACCAATAGAAAAGCAAAAAACAGGAGAAATCACTAACAAATGCTCTTAACAAGAGGGAGGTGAGGGTGCAGCCATGTTGCAGGATCAGAGGATTTACGCCAAGCGTTGAATCACACACAAAACACCCAAAAACACACAGAGACATATGTATATGCATAGCTGTATGCAAAGTAAATAAAAAGTTAAAAAGAAAAGCGGAAAAAGGAACGTAAAAAGGCGAGGGAAGACAGAGCATGTAATTAAAAAAAAAAAACAAAGAAAACAGGAAAAAAACTAAAAACTAATTTTGAAAATTATACGTTTAACTATGCATTGCAGAAACTAAACTAAACTGAAACTACAGGCAAAAACACAAATTATATGTATGTAATATGTATGAATAAACTAAAAACTAAATCGCGAAATCGAAACAGAAAACAAAGAGTAAAATGAGATTTAGGTAAAAGCAAAAACTAGAGGCAAGCAAAAAGCATGAATGAGAATTATAAGCAACAATTTGTTTTAGCCTTTTAAAAGATTAAATGTAGTCTTAAACCATTTAAGGGATTAAATAAACACAAGTACACATCCATGATAGAGCGAAGGGCAGGCAAATTATTTATTAACAGCAAAACGAAGATTACTTCAACATTTAAAAAACCACTAACTATAATTACCAAGAGATTAATTCAATTCAAAATAAACAAAAATCCACAAAATCTCATTAAAATGTTGAGCATTTTTGCGAAAGAGTAGAAAGAAATACGTTGTAATAACAAGATGCATAAAGACGCCCATAAGCAAGCACAAAGTTTAGAGCTTAAAAACCTAAAAATATATCACGATGCCATCTGTGATCATCTGTGTATTATCTTGTTATTACAAGGTGTTTGGTAGTAAAGTGCCAGATATGCTGCATGTTTTTTGGTCAACCAATTTCTCCTTCTTGATTTTCCCAGTAAAGAATTTTTAAATAGCGAACCTACATGCATATATAGTTCACCTTTAGCCTGAAGGATTTCCCCCTTTATTGTGTAGTTATGATTAAAATCGATGTCTTGAGAGCTGATACAATATGTGTATATATTATAAATCCCCGAATTTGATGGCTCCCCATTTGTTTTGTTTATTTTTTGGAACAAGTTTCGATCTCACATGTGATAACCCAACACCAAACTTAAATTGATTCAGTTTAAGATCGTTGCACATAAGTATTAATACCGAAATTTGGCTAAAAAAGTTTATATTTTATAGCAGAACAACCTCTTAATTTGTCCCTTGCCTGTGTTTCAGCATAAGCAACCATGAAAATCAATCTCAAATTTGCCCAAGCTGCTTATTAAACGAGTAACTAATAATTTATTTAAATAAACTACATTTATTTATTTTTTTTTTTTTGGCCCAATGAAATGTGTATGTTTTAAAAACTAAAAATTATAATATTTTCCGATGCTTTTACTTAACTGATGATATTACCATAATTTTAGCAGTTCTTCACATGGAATTTTCAAATCTGTTTTTTTTTCGAAATATGTATTTTCAAAATTAAATATATTTTATATTGAATTTATTTTTATTTGAAAATCCGAGTTTCCTTAAAGAAAGTGCTCTGTAGATATACATACGACAAAATGCAGGCAAGCCCATAATTGAAATGTTCCCTTATTATAATATTTATTCCATGGAAGACATTCAAATAAAATTGAATTTGTTTATAAGATGATTTTAAAATGTTTTTTCTATTCTTTTCTAATGTAGTCCTAATGATGGTCGCTTAAAAGATTTTGTTAATTAATTTTGTTTTATACCTTTTGCAGGATATTATAAATTTGATCAGAATTTTTAAACTCATAAACGATGTATTGATGAGCATAAACAGGAGAATCGATCTAGCCATCGTCAAAAAATTTAAATTTTACATTTAGTTTGTTGGTTGGCTTAATTTTTTGATGAAGTTTGCAATCTGCAAGGGTATATAAAATTCGGCGAACCGAAGTTAGCTTCTTTTCTTGTTTTATATTTAATTAATGACCAGGTTTTCACCCAAAATTCAACTCAATTCAATTCAATCCAACTTTGTATAATCTCTCCATATTTATATATAATCTATTATATAATTTCTACGCAATATTGATATTCACACAATTAATTGTTTTTCGATAGACAAGAAAACATTGCTTATGACGAAATCAAGTTATTATATCTTACAGAAGTTTAGCTTATTTCTAATAATGCCGCCAGTCGCGGTCTCTCTTCTCCTGCTGCTCGCCGCCCGTGTATATCTGTATGTCGAGTCGGTATTGAATGGGAATATCCTGTTGCTGCTGTTGCGGTTGTTGGGGCTGCGTTGGCTGCCCCTCGTTCTCGCTCCCGCTATCGTCAGGCATCGGATCTCATTTAACATCCAGAAGGCTGCGCTGAAACATCTGCAGCGCCAGACTGCGCAGGCCATCATTCACTAGCGGCGCTGTGCGCGGAAACTCGCACTCGCGGGCGGGCAGGCCACAGAGCTGGCGGCGCAGTCGCAGATCCTGTCGAGCGCTTAGGGCTCGACTGCCGGGGCCACAGACATTGCCCACCAGACGCTGACGTTCGGCGGCAACATCACGTAGACCCATTTGAACACAGGCCAAGGGCTCCAGTTGCGAGGGACTAGCCAGGAATTCGCGGTAGTCGAGCAGCGGTGCCGGAATCTTCACCTGCTGCGGCGGCTCCTGCTGCTCACCATGCTCCTGCTGCTGTTCGCGCTCCCGATCCCTGTCCCTCTGCTGGCGCTGCTCCTTCTCGTGGATGAACTGTTGGCGCGCCTCTTCCATAACGCGACGGGCATAGCCCTCGCCAGCCATGCCAAACGAGATTCCCATGTCGAGGAGCACGCGATGCGGCTGCCATCGCTGCTTGGCCGATGTGCCCCGATCAACGCCCTGCTGGGCCGCCTGAGCATCAGTGGCCTGCTGTCGGGTCTCTGCTATCAGTCCTTGCCAGTCCACGCCCAGGGCATCGCCAATGCCTGCAATAATGATTCATTATTATTTCTTTCCTCTTCCGCAAATTGTCATGTTTGCTTACCTTTATGACGTGCATCCTCTTCCAGCTCACCGTCGGATATCTCCTCAAAGTCCAGCACTTCGTCCAGCACCTCCTCCACCTTAATCGGCTGGCTGGCTGCCACGCCATTGAGACCGCTTTCGGTCGTCTTCGTCTCCTGCGTTGTCTCGCTGGTGTCCACCTCCTGCTCGATTTCCACCGTCAGCTCACTTTTGGGCCGCAGCACCTTATCCGTTTTGTTGAGGATATCGTCGTCGCTGTCACTAATCTCGCTCAGCTCACCCTCACCCGTGCTGGGGCGGGGCTCCAGTTTAACCGAATCTGTGGTCATATTCAAATTAGGAGCAGCGGAGTCATCCAGTGCACCCAGTTCCGGTGTGCCCGCGGAATCCTCAGAGGCTTCTTCCTGCTTGATGCTCATTACATTCAGTTTGCTCACCTGAAAAAAAAAACGAAACAAAAAAGGGAAAATCAAATAAAATATGAGGATGACAAAAAGAGAAAAACAAATAATGCTCACCTGGGCGAGTATTCCTGGATTTGTGGTGGCGTTGGCTGCGCTTTGGGCTGCTGCCTTGGCCGCTGCCACTGCCGTGGTAGCAGCAGCCACAGCACTCGCTTGGGCAGCTGCATTGGGCTTTCCGGGATTGCCTAGGAGGGGATTCAAAACCGGCGTCTGTGTGGGCGAAGCAAGCGGTGGATGGGGATGCTTCTTGAGAAAACCAGAGGCAGAGCTGGGTATGCCTCCTCCGTCTCGGCCGGCGCCGCCGCCACCGCCATCTCGGGCTCCGTAGGGTAACCGTTTGTGGGCGAATGGTCGTGAATATCCGCCAGGCGGCTGCACTGGCAGCGTCATCAGTGGCGGAGGATGGGATCTGTAGCCGGGTCGCTCGCCGTGATCTCCATGACTGTGGCCACCGCGTCGGAAGCCTCGGCCGGAGCCTCTGTCTCCTCGAGAATGCACATGATGGTGCGGCGAAGCGGGATGTGGATGAGATGGTTGTGGCGGTGGGGCATCGTCATTGTCGCGCCAGTCTCCGCCAGAGTTAGTGGATGGCTGTTGCTGCCAGGTGCGTGGCTTGTCCCGCTGGTCGTGCTCCAGCCAAGTGGGCTCGTTTTTAATATTCATTGACGGCGGTCTGTCTCCTCCAACACCGCTATTGCCAGTGTCCGGGTGATCTTCACGATCCCGCTCGCGCTCTCTCTCACGTTCTCTTTCTCTTTCCCTCTCGCGTTCGTCGGCATCCCAGTCGGGCTCTGAAGCGGAGTGCTGCTGTTGCTGCTGCGATGGCGGCCCGCCGACCGAATGCGATGGAGGTTTGCCGCGTTTGGGGCCTCCCACAAAGCCACTGGGGCGGCCGGGTGTACCGCTTGGCCCGCCCGGACCTCCGCCGCCGCTGCCGCCACCCTCCTCCTCCCAGTCGCGTTCCCATTCAGGTCGATAGTCGCCGCGCGGCGGTCCCAGATGGCGATCCCTCTCTCGATCGCGCTCTCGCTCCCGCTCTCGTTCTCTCTCCCGGATCAGACGCTCCCGTTCATCGGGATAGAGACCATCCTCCGGCTCTAGTTCGCGATACTCACGTCCCTTCAGCTCTCGTTCCCGCAGCTCACGGTCCACCAGCCAGGCATCACGCTCCCGCGACGAGTACCGCGCGTCCAGATAGGCGCGCTTGTAGGCCCTGGAAATTGACAAACCGTTAAGACGACAACCTGAGAACGAAAGCTCTGCTCTGATTGACATACCTTTCGCGCTCCTCCTCAGAGTACAGTTCCCGGGGATCTCGCATTCTGGGTGGATAGTGCTCTGGCGGCAGTGGACTTATTTCCCTTCGCCGATATCTACGCATTTCGTCCATTAGGCCGTGGCCATGACGCTCCTCCAAATATTCCTGCTCTCGCTCATATGGATCCAGCTCTCTTTTATCCCGCACATGGCGTCCACCGCCGCTGCCGCGCTCGCGCTCCCGCTCTCTTTCGACAGTGTCCAAGGAGCGTTCCCTGCTGCTGCCATACGGTGGCATATCCAAGTCACGCCCAGGACCACTCCGCTTGCCGCCGCCGCCCTCCTCTTCCTCTTGTCGACGCAGCTTCTCGCGGGCCAAGCGTTCGCGCTCCCGCTGTCGTTCCTGGCAGCGTGCCAGTGCTTCAGCGCGTTCCTTGTCCCTGGCCGCTTCTCGTTCCGCTCGGTCGCGTTCTCGGTCCCGACGATCTCGCTCCCTTAAAGAGAAATCATTGCGTTCACGTTCCCTTTCGCGTTCACGCTCCCGCTCCCTCTCTCGTTCTCGTTCCAGGGATGGAGTGCGTCCGCGCGCTCGTGTCTGGATAATGATCTTCTCCCGCGACATCAGCTGGTGATGCATGCGCGATGATGAGCCGCCGCCTCCAACTCCTGGACCTAAGCCTTTGAAAGAAACAGGAAAATAAGATATTAAAATGCCGGAAAAGGATCCACAGATATCCTAGACGATATATCTGTGTGTGAAGCCGAGTGTACCTGGACTCTTCTGCCGCTGCTTGCCCACGATGTCCTGGTGAATGCGTATCTTTGTGGTTGTTGTGGTGCTGCTACTCGGCGGACTCCTGCTGCTACCGAGACGATGGTGGTCCCGCTCCCGGTCGCGTTGTACGGCTCGCAACTTCTCCCGCTCCCGCTGCTCCTTGCTAGCCGCCCGCAATCTTTTCCGCTCTGCCAGCTTCTTGAGCTTGGCCCGCGTGGCGGGCGATAGGGAACGATGGACGTGGCCACTGAGGGCGGCGGCAGCGCGCTTCTTGAGACGGGCCTCCTTTAGCTTGCGCTTGATGTGATTCCGCTTGGCCACCAGCTTCTTTTGGACATGATCCCTCTTGTCGCGCTTGCGACGCGAGTGTTCATCTCCCGATGTGCTGCCGCCCCGCCGCGAGCTCTTTTTCTTGCGATGATGACGTTCCGCGGAGCGTGGATGGTGCCCATGGGCACCGTGCGGATGTGGGTGGCCATGGACGCCACCGGGCCCGCCCACACCCACCCCAACACCGCCTACGCCCTGCTCGCTGTCCGTGCTGCTGTAGGAGCTGCTGCCGCTGTCCGAATCCGACGTGGAGTCCGAGCTGCTCGAATGCGTTGCATTGTGGCGGGCGGCCTTCTTGTATCGGCGCAGCGTCTCCTTGGCCTTCTTTTCCATCGCCGCGATCTCCGCTAGCCTGCGCGCCTCCGTTTTGGCTGATTTATGTTTCTTCCGCGGGATTATTAAGATGAATTTATCTACGTTTTTCGGCGCCCCCAACTTTTTATTTTTCGTTTTTTCACTACAGCTGCAAAAACATCGTTGTTACTATCGTACCTATCGATGTGCATATGTATCGATACATCTGCCCATTTGCAGCCTTTGTCAACTATTGCACGGTAAGCACGATATTTTTAATCGATAAATAAATGAATAATTGGAAATGCACACCGCCTTAATAACGGTCACTTCAATTCAAATTTCTTGCAGATATCAGTAAAAGTATTTTATTCAATTATCTAAAGTTAAGTTCGTGTTTAAGATCAGATCAGTTCAACGTTTAATTATGGTATGCTTAGCCTAGAGTGTAAATATTCCTACACCTTGCCCTGAAGTAGCGCGTCAGTCTTGAGCTGTGACTGCCTCTTTTTCTTCATTCCAGACAGGAGTTGCTTGAGCTCGATGATTGCCCTAGCTGGATTCAAGTGTTTCGGACAGGTGTTTGTGCAGTTCAGGATTGTGTGGCAGCGATACACCTTCCATGGATCTGCTAGGAACTTCAGCCGCTGTTCGGTGGCTTCATCCCTAAGATAAAGAATATGTATCATTGAATATATAGCGTCAGGTTGGAGGCTCTCACCTGGAATCGATGACCCAGCGATAGGCCTGCATGAGGACCGCGGGCCCCAGGTACTTGTCACTGTTCCACCAGTATGAGGGGCAGGATGCCTGGCAGCAGGCGCAGAGGATGCACTCGTAGAGCCCATCCAGCGTGCTCCGATCCTCGATCGACTGCAAGAACTGCGCCGCTCCAGGCTCGTGCTTCTTGCTTTTGCGCTGCAGCCAGGGCTGGATGGAAGTGTACTGGGCATAGAAGTGGCTCATGTCTGGCACCAGATCCCGCACTACATACAGATGCGGCAGCGGATAGATACGACAGGTAGCGCCCACGTTTGTATTAATTGAGGTGACGCAGGCAAGGGAATTGGTGCCGTTGATGTTCATCGCACACGAACCGCAGATTCCCTCGCGACACGATCTCCGAAAGGTGAGCGTGGGATCCATTTCGTTTTTAATTTTGATCAAGGCGTCCAGCACCATGGGACCGCACTGTTCGAGGTCCACGGAGAAGGTCTGCGTATGCGGCTGATCGCCGGGCTTCCAGCGATATATGTCAAAATTTTTCATTCGCGGTTTTTTCTCGCTGGGAGGGGCGGCTGGGGGCTTTTTGTCCGGTTGATTGGTAGCGGGAGGTGGCGGGGTGTTAGCTGTAGGTTGCTTTTCGGCGATTAGCCCTCCAGACTTGGCGGCGGTGTCGGCTCCTCCGGACTTGGCGGCGGCGGCGGCGGCGGCGGCTCCTCCGGACTTGGCGGCGGCGGCGGCTGCTCCTCCTGCCTTTCCTCCTGGTGCTGAGTCTGATGGTGCGGCTGCTCCTCCTGCCTTTCCTCCTGGTGCTGAGTCTGATGGTGCGGTTGCTCCTCCTGCCTTTCCTCCTGGTGCTGAGTCTGATGGTGCGGCTGGTCCTCCTCCTTTTCCCTCTCCGCCTTTTCCTCCTCCTCCTCCTGTGGAGTAGTCTCTTCTTCGGACTGTTCCTCCTGCAAAAAAAAGTGATAAAAACTTAGATATTTTGTAAGAATCATAGAAATTTTGAAAATAATGGGTGTGAAACCCACCTGAGCTTGATCCTTCATGTTTTCTTGATCCTGCCATCCTGGATACTGATTGGGGAACCATGGATATGGCGGAGGATATGGTGGCAACCAACTTTGATCCGGATATCGTTTCGGTGGACATAGCCGTCGTAAGATAGGAAATGGATTTGGACACATCCTTGATGCATAGGATTCTCTTGAAACCCTTCTGATGCGCCCACGTATTGTGTATAGGCTGCAGCCTAAGTTGCCGGCGCAGCAAGTACATCGAATTGTGGAGGAATATTTGAGAGCTTCGATTTTCAAAATGCCAGAGATATAATTTTAAAAATGTGTTTTAATGGGGGAGAGAATGGATGGACAAGTGTTGCTATCTTGAATTGTGTAAAGAATCTGATCAAGAAAATGTAAACACAGTTAAGAATGCAACTTGATTCTAGATCCACAGATAGGTTGATTCCAACAGATTGATTTAAATAGAATTTGTAAGGTGCTTTCACAACTTTCATTGCATACTTTCGGGCTGCACATGCACACACAATCCTTTTACAGTCATATCCTTTTACAATAATATATATATTCTTGATCAGCACGCCTCCGGCAACAAACAAATGTTTGTCAATTTTTTCAAAAACAAAACAAAAATTAACAAAAAGTAAAATGGGAAAAAATAGGTTTTATTAAGTATGCAGATTTATTATCCTGCAAAAAAACTAAGACAGAACTGCTCTCAAAATGGAAATTAAAGCATTGTTGTAGAGAGGTTAGCTTCCTTTCTTGTCATTCTTAAAATCGACTTGAATAATCTTCCAAAACTACTGAAAAATATTATTATTATATTGTTATAATAAAAAAAACAACCATTGAATTAGTTTTTCATATAGTTTCTATAGTATATTTCTCATTTTAGGTATTACAGCACGAATTAATTAATCTTAGCAAAGATTTTTGCTGCTGCTCTTGACGTTATTTTTGTTATACTATTGTTTTTGCTTCTGTGTTGTATATGAATTTTTGTAATCTTAAGTTTATATTTGATTCGCTAAAAACTCATTTTAAAAAAGTACTTTTGCATTTCTTTTGTTTTTTTGTATTCTTCAATTTATTTGTTATATTTGTTATCATTTTGTTTGTTTTGTTGTTAGGCCATTGGTTAGCAATAATAATAGTAATAATCATACGCAAGTAAATTGTTCAAGTTGGATATTACTGGGTGGTTAGATAAGTAGTTCTTGTTGTAAACTTGTTTAATATGCTGTGAAAATATACAAAAAACACATCAATTGCCGAACCACACAAACACACAATAGTCGATCGTAATCGTTTATATCAGTAATTGTTCATCGTGTCTTCTTGGTTTCTTGTTAGGAATCACAGTATTGTGCAAATTACCCTTAATAGATTCAAAAATGTTTGCATTAGCATTAGCATGGGGTGTTGGTTTGCTCTCTGAATTCGTCAAGTAGCTCATATCATACATATATAATGTAAATGTCTACGTAAATGTTAATGTTAAATAGAACCAGACACGGGCAGTGCAGTTGTTGTGGCTCTTTTGGTATCTTTGCTTTGGATTGGAAAGCGAACGATTCTTTCGCCAACGCCACCGATGAACACTTTAGTTTGTTTGGTTTTCTATACGACAAAGAAGGAAATATAGTTTATTTTGGGCATTCGGTATTTGGTTAGTCGGTTTTTTTTTATTGACTATTTTGAGTTTAGATTTTTGGGGAATCACAATATCTATGCAAAATCTTATAAATCTCTCTATATGTTTTTTGTATATATATCGCTTTGTCATGAACATTAGATTTAGATCGTTGTCCTCTATACTGTAAATATATATCATATATCCATATATCCATATACATATATATATATGTGGTTTGTATAGCAAGTTTTGTTTGTATTGTTTTATGCAGTGTCCTTCGTCCTCCCTCTGATCTAGTTCTGATACTTGATTCCTACTCTGCCTCCCTAACTACTTCCTCCTCGTTTATCTGCTTCGTCGTGAATCGTTGGGATATGCGTGGTGCAGGTGAAATGTGTGTGGATCGTTCCGGTTGTGTGGGATTTAAGTATTGGAGGAGCTATGATTCGATTCGATACGATTGGGAATTATAAAGAAGCCGGGGATTATAGTTCATTACATATACATACATGGCTTTTAATTAATATAAATAACAACAAACAGAACGCTGTGCACAAAATATGAGTCATTAAATTACACATCTTCATTTTCATGTTCATTTCCATATTCATTTCATTTTTATATTATAAAATCTAATGCAAAAATTTGACTAAGCAACCCTGTATGTTTTTTAAGGACCAAATAATCATAAGCTTATATATCCACCTAATAATCTAATCATACTGCCTAATTTGCAAAGGAAAGCAGAATAAATACAAGTTAACTCTCCATAACTCCATTGAAAAAACTGAGTCCGCACTGGGTGTCAATAGTTCAAAGCATTTTGTTCTCTCAAAGCGGCAGAGAAGACTTTCAAAAGACAAATGTGAAATTCTTGTTGTTCTTTTATTCATTTATTTGTTCTTTACGTATTAGATTCTAATGCCACTTTGTGTGTTTTTAGTTTAGAAAAAAAATACATACATATATATATAAGAATACGTAGTTCTCATTATAGATATCTGGATTAAGCGGAAACCAAAGAAGCATCGCGATGGATTGCATCTTGAGGGTCGTGGCATTTCAACTAAAATAAGTGGGCGTAGTACGAGTATATGGAACAATCAGAGGTTCTTGTTTACTGCATATTATATAGGTGTGTACAACTAATTTGTTAATTAACTAATTTGCTTTACTTAAACGATTAATGGACAAAATGAAAGGTTCTGCTTTTGCTTTTGTTTCTTTATAAGCACTATGACATTACACTATGGACGAAAATCAGAAACTTATATACGATATATACGAATGGCCGCCAAGATGGATTGGTAACTTCTGGCAGCTTGTAAACTCTTTTGATCTTTTGAAAAAAAAAACTGGCGATTGAATTAGCTAGCTTAGCTTAGCTCCGTGAAGTTGTATATTTTGTGGCAAAAAGTGAAGAGCCGCCGCACTTGCTGCTAATTGAACACATCGTTTTGCGTTGGTTTAGTCATACATTAACGAGCAGTACTGTATTGCAGGATAGGGACGAGGCGCATGCCCGGACAGTTGACCTATATCCTGAGTGTTTGGCATTATCTTCGCAATTCAGTCACCCAATTGATCGAAGCTGCCTGCCTGATGTTAACGTTAGCCTTGAACTTTGTACGTTTTAAACGAATCTTAGAGTCGACTGGAGTAGTTTACATTTATAATGGCTGATGATAAAGATGCACTCAACCCTCAATTATTGCATTCTTTCCCACTCGATCGACCAGTTTTCCCATTCGACAGAAACTCCATTTAAATCGGTGGTCCGCACCAAGTAAGAAATTGAACGAAGTTAGAGATTACAGAAAGAAGCTGATTAACACTCAGCTACAAAAATTACAAAGTGAAATTGACTGGGCGGACCACAGATTTAAATATATAAATCCTTGTGCCATTACTAACTTAATGAGATTTCGTTAAATAAAATAAGAAGAAAATGATTACACAAAACAGGCGTCATTATTAGTTGTTTTCCGCTTTCTCATTACTCAATTTTTAACGTTTACTTTAGTTTTTCTTCCTTTTTTTTTGTTTCCTATGCTTATTACAAAAAGTTTTTGTTTTTCTTATTTTTTGGTTTTTGAAAAGGCGTGTAACTGTTTGCTAGAATAATTTTATAAGCCAAAAGAAGCAAAATTATATGCTTTAAATTCATGCGAGTTTCTTCACTTTACAATTGTTTTTTGTTCCTTCTCTTTGGTTTTTCTTTAATTAATTATAATTATTTTTCCATTTTTGCAGACACTTAAAGCAGTTTTTTCGTTTTACACAATTACGATTACACAAAATTTTTGGTTTAAGGGGCGTTTAAATCGTTTGAAGAAGAAATTACAAAAAAAAAAAATATCAAGAAATCAGGGGGCGAAATAATTCCAACCACGCCTCTTAGACGTAGGTGGCCACGGCTCCAGCTCCTCCGTTGTTAGCACCGCCAGCTCCTCCTGCCCCGCCAGAACCGGATCCTGATGGCCCGGCTGCACCCGATGATGCAGCCACTGCTGCTCCAGATCCCCCGGCAGCTGGTGCCTGCTGTTGATGCGCCGAGGCGGAATTGTTGAGCGGCTGTGGACTGACCGGCGGCTGCAGCTTGCCAGGAACATATTGGCCAATGAAGGAACCATCCTCGGTGAATTGTCCTGGCGAAAAGAAAATTGTATAAATTTTTTGGAAATCAAAAGCAGAATTTGTTTAAAAAAACCCCTTTCAAATGTTATTTGCAGATAAAAAGAAAACCTTTGACATTGCGGTTTCAATTTGAATAATTGTATATTCAATTATATTGTTTAGTTTAAAATTATATTCACTTTTCATAATATTTAGGCCTTCTTTTCTCTGCTTTGATCCCATATTAATATTAATGTTAACCACAACCAACACCAGTGCAATTTTATTTAGATTAGTTTGAATTAGCCGCCACATCATGTTCTTATTTATTATTATTATTTGTTTTTCATTTTGTAATTCTGTTAGTCTTGTTATCATTTTCATTTCTGATTTTATGGGGGTTTTTGGGGACAAATGGATCGTTAAACTAATACTACACGGGGGAAGGGGGGATTTCTACTAAAAATAAAGAATACAAACTAATATTTAATGACTACACATAATCATGCTCAACATTACCTTGGAATTACGTCAGCTTTAAATGATGAATAGTTCAAAAAATAGTTTGGGTCTCAAAAAGATTACATAATTAAAAAATAATTGTCAAAGTCTACGAGAGTCTTGTTTATTATTCAGTTTTCTTTATTTTGTTTGTTTTCTTTCTAATTTAATATACATATATAAAAAAATTATATTTTCATATAATTAAGCAGATTTTTTCATTCATTCTTTAATATTAAATAGCTCTACTACACAGAAAAAAAATAAACTTCTTGTGTTGCTTCATTTTTTTCCCAGAAAACAAGCGCAAAGGAAACATTTTTTTTTACATTTTATAAACATTGTTTCACTGTCCAAAATCGAATTTTTCCAAAAAAAAATATTAAAATTATAACTAATAATGTAAGGGTCATTACACAAACTAAATGGGGAAACATAAAATATTAAAAACAAAATATGCATAGTAAATTTTAAAATAAAAATAGAAAACACGTAAGGGAAAAAAGGAGATTTGTTGATTTTCGAAACGGAGATTTTACATTCAAGTTCCTTTTTGTTTCATACAAAAATGATTAAATTATATAACTTATTTAGGCTTTATATTTATAGATATATATGCATTACATTTAAAAAAAAGTAGAGAGCTAGAGAGCGGGACAGAGATTTACAGTGCATGAGGCAAAATGGGATAGGTATACATATGGAGATTTTAAAAGCGAGCTTCGTTTTCCACATTACTTTTCTCAATTACTTAGTTTCCGCAAAACAAAAGAAGGAGTAATAGTTTTGAATTTTCTTTTTGTTCTAATTTGCATGCATTTTCATCTTTATTTTCTCGATTTGCTTTCTCTTCTCTTCACTCTTCTTCGCGTTTGTTTATAGCCTTTTTGCTGCATCCTCGTTGTTGTTCATTTTGTTTGGCAGTTGTCATTTGCTTCGGTTTTTTTTACACATATATTTGTTAATTTTAATAGTCATATATAAACCCTCCTGTTATATATTTGGTCAATTTAAACGTCGGTCTACCAATTGTTCGCTTGGTAGCTTATCTTGCAATCATCATTTTCCGTTCTTCTGTGATGGGCTTTTGTGTTTTATTTGTTTGTTTTTTTTTTATGGGCTCGGTTTCGATATTTTGAGTTTATAATGTTATTGTTGTTGGTGCGGCGGCGCGTTGCTTACAAATTAAATCAGAGTCCCTTGCGTCCATATTGGCCAATAAAGGATCCATCTTCGTTCATGCCTGGATTATTGGTTGTCGTTGTCGTTTTATATATTGTTTACAATATTATATATATATTTTTTTTGTGATATTTCGTGCGTGTTTTGAAGGAAGAAACAAATTATACAAATATAATAATAAATAAAATATAGTGCAATTAGGTAAATTAAAAGAAACATAACGTATAAATATAAATATATATATATGGAACATGTAACACAAAACAAGGAACACAAAAGGGTGAAAATGCTGAAAAGTTAACTATGTATATAGCGTAATTAGGGAAATATTTAAGAACTAACCAACATCATTTATATTTACGAAACCTACGCTTAAAACTGGCAACGATCAGACGACAATCTAAATACAATATTTTACTGAAATTATTTATTTTATTGTCGGAAAATCAGACTGTAATAATAACGTAACAAAATCTCTAGGAAGTTTTTCGAACTGAGCTTTCTTTCTTTTTTTTTTTAAATACTAAGTTACTTTCTACCAAGAAGGTTGAAAGATTTTAACTAAACTTCCTTTCTCTTTGGGCAGCAATTTATTATTTTTTTTTGTTAGTAAAAAATGAGAACGAACAATCAACAAAACTGTAAATCAACAATAAGTATATCGTGCAGATCAGTCAATTAATCAATGACTCAGAGAAGAGAAAGCAAAAGCGCAGGAGATCGCAGCGCAGCTTTTTTTTTAACGGCTAAAGGACTCTCTTCGGTTGGCTTGAAGGAGTGCGGGTGTGTGAGAAAAGGAGGCAAGCAGCCAAGAACTTCATGCAGCGGCAGAGCCAAGAGCAGAGAAGAGCAAAATTGTGGTCAGGAAATAGCATTACTTTTTAATTTCAATTTTGTTATTGCAAAGAAATGAGACTTTCTTCTTAATGCTTTATTTTTAATTGCCGAAATTCAGTACTTAAATTTCAAATTAAATTTCAATTAAATTTACTTTAAATTATTTCAAATTTACAAAATATTTAAGGATTTTAGCAATGCTTTAAATGTAACCACAACCGCCTACTCTTTCTCTCTCCTTGAAGCGCAGGAACGCATCGAACGAGAAATAGCCGCAAGGAATTCAGCCAATAAACAAAGTGAATCACATTGGAAGGACTACCTTTGACTGATTAGATTCTACGTGTGTGTGGGTGTATTTATGTAAAGATGGCTGCAGCAACAACAACGCCCGTGGGCGAGTGTGGACGGAAGAGAAGCCGACTCCCTTCCGCTCCCCTTTACACCTTGCGGCCGGCAGGATCCGCCATGCACAGTTCGTAGGATGGCGGGGCGGGTGAGGGTGTGGAGGAGAGCGGCGGCGTAACGATTGACGCCGACGTTGACGGCGACTGGGGATGAGTTTGTAATTGTTGTTGTGCGTGCGACGTCGACTTGCTGCGGGCAGCGGCTGCGACGCGTGCAGCTGCAGCGGCCACTGCTGCTGATTCCACACATACACACACACATAGATATATATATATATATATTACACACACAATGGTGATCAAGGCGAACAACCAAAAAATAAAATGTTAAAAAAGAAATTAAGAGAATGGAAACAACCAAAGAGAGACAACGGAAAGTAATCAGGATAAAGGATAAGAATATGAGGAAGTGTGCTCAACTTAACCCCATAAAGCTGACTTTATTAAATATAAATCGAATAAACCTCAGAACGATATTGCCATGCAGTTGGGAAAATGTATAACAAAATATATAAATAAATTAATTCAATGAATTATCAAAACTACTTTACACAGCGAAATCCGCATTCAAACGAAACGAGTGAATTACATTTAATTTTAATATTTACTCATTATTCAAATAATAAACCAAAATTTGTTTTAAAAATCTTTGATAAATCGAAATCGAAAAAACTAGTTTTAGTTTAGCATAGCACTATCGTTGCTGGGCATAATCGGTTGATGATAGCGACGAGGAGCACTAGACACACTCATGTCTCACATGATAGCTGGCTACTGGGTACGGATATAGGAAGGATTCTTACCTGTGTCACCATCGCCATATTCGGCCATCGAATCGGTGTCGCTCTCCACGCCTGGCTTGTTCGCTGAACTCACGGATTGGCGACCAGCGCTCTTGTTATCCAAACTGCAATTGAACAAGAAAATACATTAATTGATTTGTTATCAAACTATAAGGCATATTTATTGATATTTTGGTACTTATCCTCAATAGAAAAGCACTTACGGTTGCGAGTACTCGTGGAAGCCGCCCTCGTCGGGATAATCTCGCCGACCGTTGGCCAGCTCCCGATCGTGGACGTCGTACTTGCCGCCCCGATTGCGTCGGCAAATGCAGATGAAGATGAACAGAAGAATGATGATGGCCAGAGCCAGCATCATGCCAATGAACCAACCTGCATTGGCCACCGTATCATTGGGCACCATAATCGGCCCCTCCACCGTGTTCGTGTCGACCTCCTGCGTGGCACTCTCCGTGTTGAAATGACCATCGACGGAGACTACGCGGAATTCGTAAGCGGTCTCGGGATCCAAGCCCTTCACTTCCTGGTAGTCGTTATTCTTCTCCTCTGGCGTCCGTACCCATTGCGTCTCACCCTTAATCCTGTCAATGAAAATAGGTGAAAATAAGAAAGGGTTCAAGCATATTCCTATGCGCCTCAACCGTACCTGTATTTGGTGAAGAAATGGGTGCCGGTATGACCTTCAGTGCTTGGCTGCCAATTGATACGGAACTTGGCCAATCCGTTCTCAGATGGAACCTGCTCCCAGGAGAATGAGGGCGTACCGGGGGCCACGCTCGACATATCCGCCAGCGTTTTCTTTTCGATGTAGTGCCTGTGCGAAAAAAATTGAAATGCCATTTAATATAGAACATCATTTTGGCAAAAAAAATTCCATATACTCACTCTGATCCTTCGCCCATTTTCGTGGTGGCCGTAATGGAAATTCGATAGTTGGTATCAGGCTTCAGGCCGGCCATCTTCATTCGTGTGATCCTGGGATCGGTGATGTGCGGATCATATTCGCGTCGCTCGCCCACATAACTGGAGCGTACCTCCTCGTAGTAGATCTTGTAGCCGGTAAGTTTGCCGTTCGGATACAGGGGCTTCTTCCAGGTGAGCCAGAAGGCCGAGGAGCCAATGGGATAGGCATCCAGACTCTGAACCGGCGATGGTACACCCTCGGGCGTATCAAAGTCAATGACGGCACTCGGCGGTCCATTGAAGCGTCCGTTGTAGGCCAAAATGCGAGCAAAGTTCTTGGCATCGGGCTTAAATTGGGTGACCAGGGCATTGTGGGTATCCCCCTTGACATGGATCTCGCGCAGACCCTCCTCTCCCTCCTTTTCCGTCCATGTCTGGATCTTATAGCCCTTGAAGTGTCCCCTCACTGATTCTTCGCTAACCGGAGTCCAGGCCATGTAGCCGGTGGTTCCCGATGTAATTTGCCGCATCGTAAAGTTGGTGGGAGCGTCTAGGGGACGGTCTTCGCCAGAATAGCCAATCACCGTATCGGCGGCCACATTGGACTCGCCCTTGTCGTTGATGGCCACCACCTTGATCTGGTACTTGACGAATGTGGGCTGGTCGGCGATCACGATGTTGTTCTGTCGCCAATCGTAGATATTATTGTGCTCCCACGGCGCAGCCGGTATATCGCGCTTCCAGCTGACACGATAGTGGAAATTGGGGGCATTATGCTCGATTTCAGGCATCGGGGTCCACGAGATAACCAGATTGGTGGGCTCACTGCCCTGGCCAACGACATTCTCGGGATTCTTATAGGGCACATCCGGCTGGGTGGTACAGCTCTCGCTGTGCGCAGACGGAGGCGAGGGACCGATCTTGTTGAAGGCAATCACGCGGAAGGTGTAGTTCGCCCAGGGCGACATTTGGACGACAAACGAGGAGTCCGTATTGGGCACCTTCTCGAATGCTGAGTCCCAGGAGGCGGGCGTGAACGAGGTATTGAACTGGATGGTATAGTGAAGAATGGGCGAACGGTTGTCTCCCTGGGGCTCCCACTGAATCTCCGCTTTGTCCTCCTGACAGGTGATGCCCATGAGCTTGGGGGCATTGGGTACATCCTGCACAATCAAATTGGCCTTGGCCGTTGCCTCATCCAGCTTGGTCCTGGCCACGCATGTATACTCTCCGGAATCCAGCTCCATGGTCTTGGCAATGGTCAAAGAATTGTCGTTTGTCTTCACGAACCTAGGCTGAGCCTCAAAGTCAATGGGCTGGCCATCCTTCCACCAATCTATCTCGATCTCCAGTGTGTCGTCGTGGGCTTCGTTGCAACGGAATGTTGCCGACTGTCCGGCGGCCACCTCGTAGTTCTGCGGCTCCTGCGTGATTCGTGTGCGTTCCATGACCACCAGCGAGCCCTGGGCCGATTTATTACCGAACTTATTCTCCGCATAGCAAGTGTATTCGCCAGCGTCCGAGAAGGTTACATCCTGGATTTCCAGATCACCATTCGCCTGGACATTGTACCGGCCACCGGTAAGCCAATTCGTGTTCCTCAGCCACTTGACCAGGGGCTTGGGAGCACCCTCAACGCGACACTTCATGGTGACGTTACGACCATCCACGGTGGACATTGCCGTTGGTGGATCTGTGATCTCTGGCGGCAGAGCCTGGACGTTGAGGTAGACATCCTTGTAGACATAACCCAGGGAATTGGTGGCGTTACAGCCGTAGTTGCCAGTATCTCCCTTCACCAAATTGATGATCCTGATGGTGTTGTCCGTGACTGTACGCCTGGGATTCGGGGCACTCTGCTCAATGGGCTTGCCGTTGTGGATCCAACTGATCTTGGGCTCGGGTACACCACCGGCACGACACTCAAAGGTCACCTCCTCATCCTCGGCGGCTGTGTTAAACTCGGGCTCCTTGGTGAAATATGGAACAGAATTAACGTCCAGGATAATGGAGAAGGATTGGGCATTGCCGACGCCGTTGGAAACATCGCACGTGTAGGTGCCAGCATCATCAAAGTTCGTCTGCCGGATAATCAAAGATTTGCCATAGTGTCCCTGTGTTATCCGATCGCTCCACTGTATCCGCTGGCCATTCTTGCTCCATACGGTCTGGGGCAGGGGTGTTCCTCCATAGATGCAAAACAGTTCCATTCGCTTGCCACGCAGGGCCAAAGACTGGCGACGGGACACATATTGACGGACGGGAGCGACCTTATTCTGGGACGCACTCACGCCCATCTGCTTAACCTCGAGCAGAACTTTGTTGCCGATTTTGTATTCGCTGCGGAAAACTGAGGTGGCCGAACAGGCGTAGAAGAAATCGGCACTGGCATCGTCGCGGGTCACATTGGAGAACCACAGGTTACCCTCGGGATCTAGGGTCATGCGGGAGTTGTTAATCGACTTAATGCTGCCATCCACCGACTCCTGAATCATCCAGTTGACTGTGGGATTGGGGAAACCGTCGGGTGCCGCGCACTCCAGCGAGAAGGGCAAACCCTCGGTGGCCGCCAGATTCTTGGGCTGCTCATCCTTGAAAGCATTTAGCTCTGCCTTCCGTACATATACCGAGTTCGAGGTGGCTGTGCCGAATTCGTTAGACGCAAAGCATTGGTAATGGCCCCGATCCTCATCCTTTGGCGAGGTAATCACCAGAGTACCGCGTCCAGGTTGCCGAAGCATACGATTGTCATAAGCCTGCCAGTCGAATTTCTTGCCGTTCTTTATCCATCTGTATCTGTAATTTAATAAAAAAAAAAACAGGAGAGCTTGTTAGAAGGAATGAATCTATAATAAATCTGTAATAAATCTATAATAAATCTATAACAAATCAAATCTTTAAATATTTGTAGTCACTCCAAATCTCATATTTTTTTGGGTAATTTTTAAACTGTATTTAATAAACTGATCATTCAATTGATAATCATTTACTTTCAATTTACGTTACAGCTTGCTTAAGATAATTTGCTAAATTGTTTATTTATTATTGCTCTCTATTAGTCACACGACAGTTTTTCCGCATTTCCTCATCAACATTCAGACCGACTGACTCTCTAATAACTTAATTTCCACATTTAATTTCAGTTAATCAACAAGCCTCCAGGCGGCGAGCAAAAGAAGAAAAATTAAGACATTTTTTTATGCACAAATTATGACAGCATTCCGGAGAAGGAGAAGGAGGTGGAGGAGTAGGGGTTTTTGATCTCGTTTTGTTTTTATACTTTGTTTTACAGTTTTTCTTTTCTTGTTTCATGTCTCAAGTAATTGCAATTAAGCGGCAAAAGGAAGTCAACGAGCCAAGCTCAGTTTTTTTCTTGTTTTTTTTTCTGATATTTATGTTTGTATATTTTCTTTTTTCCTTTCCGTTGAGTAATTGTAACTATGCCAGACTTTTGTATATAGAAAATATAATACAAGAATTATAAAACCAGGTGGAAAGTGCCCACTTTCATTTGTCTTTTCTTTCATTACAAAACGAAAAGGTAACTGCTATTCTTGTAATTATCTAAAAATCATTTAAGAATTCCGATTTCGTTGAGAATTTTTGAGATATTATTCATTCCACCGCCATTGTGAATAGTAAATAGTTTCTGCCCACTTTTGTATGTACAACACTGAAAAGCTCGAGTCAATTATGTGGACAAGTCGCACAGCTTGAGCTTGTTAAGTAAGCATCGTCGTCGTCGTTATTTGTGACTTTGCGGTGGAGAGGAGGGGATTTTTTTCAGCTCTTTTCATTGGATCTTTTGGGGTTCAGTCTTGACTACGGGTCAGGCAATAGGTCAATCATTTGAATTGTCTTTAAGTGTTGTAAGTTGAACTGTGAAGAGAACTCTGCGGCTCTCTGGAAGGCTGTGAGGAGGAGCAGGCGGTGAGTTGGTTGAACTGCAGTCCGAGTGACTCAACTGATTTTTATATTCTATGGCACAAACTGGGTTGTGGCCTAATGATAGTTTAATAGGTATAAATATCTAGTTGGAAATTCCAAAGCAGAGATATCTTTCAAATATATTTATTTATGAACTTAAGGAAATAATCACAAAATCTTCTGCTCTTTCTCAGTTTGTGCCAATGAAAAGTGAATTAGTATAAATACAGCCACAGCAATTTAACCCTTTTCTTGTCTGGCCAACCCCCAGTTTCTGTTCAGGGGTCAAAAAGTCAACTTGTGAGACAGCAAAATACCAGGATTTCCCTATCAGGACACGTGCATCGATGCGGCCAAGGGAAGGGCAGTCTCGGAAGCAGTTGCCAGCGACACATTAGGCCATGCCCAGCCGTAAAATACGACACGGCACACAGTAGTTGGTCGGGTCAATAAATTGCCAACCAAATGGCAGGAAGGGACGACAGGATAGTGGAGCGTGGAACAGGATAGCAGCAAGCGATAGCAGGGGATCCTGAGAAGGCAGTCAAGCGGCAAAGCAGGACGACGCTGGCTGCCGCCATCGCTCGACACCATCAACTTTGCCGCCAGACTTGGTCGAGCGGTCACCTGAAACGGTTGCACAAGAACAACAATACAAGCCATCAAAAAAAAAAGTAATAATAATAAAAGGGCAGACAGCTGCTTGTCTCTTGTGCATTTATTTTATTTGCATAAACTTTAGCTTTGTTTAATATAAAAACTTGAATTTTTAAAGAAAGAATAATTTATAGAAACCACAAATATCAAATATAAACTAAATGAACATTAAATTTGCATTTAACAAATATTTTTTAATGCTTTTTAAGGCTTTAGTTTAAATTAAATATCAAATTTGCAAGTTAAAATGTAATTATTATTTAATATATAACAAATTGAAACCTATAATTTGGATATAACAATTTCCCCTGCCTTTTTGTTTACTTTTGTTTTAAAGCAGCTGCTGCTCCTGTTGCCTTTCCAGCCTTTTTGGCAGCCTTTTCTTGGCCCTCGCCCGACGCCACTTAACCCCAAAGTGCACTGATAGTTTTAGGGTTGACTTGGCTTCACTTAACTTCCCCGTTCCCTTCTCCCTTCGTCCCGCTCTTTCATTTTTCCCAACCCACTTCTGGCTTTTCTTCGCTTATGCCAGCTTATGCCCTGTGCTGCCTGTTGGCTTTCGGGCGATAGAAATCTGTATAGAAAATGCGCCAAGTGGTGCCTTGCCTGGATATGCCCCGCTGATGACTCATCAGTGTGTGCGCACACACACACACACACACAGAAGCACACTGCTTTGCATAATTGTGGAAGGAGGGAGTTGTGGGCTTTGGGGGTTGGGCTCCCTTTTCCTGCATTCTCGTTTGGGGTTGCAAAATAACAAAATGCCATAGCATACTTTTTTGCGCGAAGGAAAAACAAGGATAAATGGCGGAGACTTAAAAGGAGGAGGTGGTGGAGTCCACCGGCCGGCGTCTGCCCTAACCCAGTTATATATACAGATATACGTACATATATATAAAAGTCCATACACCTAAGGCCAAGTATTTGGAATATTTTATTAAAAAATAACTAATTTTTAAATAAATTAATATAAATATAATTTTTAGTTCATTCTTTATTTCTTTCCTACATTTATATTCATTTCTCTAAAACCTTCTTTTATTTTTCAATTTATAAACCTATTTCCTTGACCTTAGCTATATTTTTAGCCACAGGAGAAAATAAAGCAAACCAAACAACCGCATTTTGGCCAAAGAAAAGAAAAACAAAAAAGGCAATGGACGCAAGACAGACACAAGATAAACAAAAAGGAGAAAAATGAAGGAAAGAAAATTAGTATTAGATTCAAGAAAGTCGTTTCCTGCACTTAGCCACAAATAATTATACACTAAGCAACAGGCTTGAGGGGGCCAGCCTTTTTTTATTAGCCATAAAATAATATTGATTTAACAAATTGTACTCCGGAAATATTAATTTAAGGCAGCAAATTTGTTTATCGACTTATGGTTTAATAAACAAAGCGGAGTTTGGTAATGTCTCGACTTACAGCTGACTTTTTTAACTTATTTAATAATGCTATGAATTTATTTTTTAACTCATACCTCGTAGGATCTCTCTTTTATTAGTTCCCACAATTTACTTAGTTATTTCTTTCATTACAAAATCATCCACAACTCCCATATTCCCCTTAGACCTTAGGGTACATTGCCTTTTGGCTTGGACTTCTTCCAGAAATTAATTCCGTGAAATGCCAAAAAACTTTAAATGGCCACCGGGTTTGGTTTTTTTTCTTGTTTTTCCTTTTTTTTAGGGAGAGAAAATAGAGGAAACTCCAGACGAGGGTTGGACGGACCAAGGACCAAGAGAGCCCGCTTTGTAGCCGCTGGCAAAACAGCGAAAAGCTCTTTCGGCTAATACCAAAAAGTAAATCCAGATATAGGAAAATGCGGGTAGGGGGAAAAGCCCAAACAAATGGAATTGAAATACGCAAGAAACTGGGCGTGTTTTTCTCCATCAACGTCATCGGCCTCTTGTTGACATTTTGTGCATGTCAAACGTGCAATGACACCGAACACATCATCTACAGTGGAACCTGCTTCAATTATATCAAATAAATGTATTCAAAAATATAAGAAACAAGCTTTCCTCTCATATAAGAAAATTCAACAGTTTTTGGTAAATGTATTTGTTACTGCCATAATATTATGTTTTCCAAAACGAGTTCCCAAATCTGTTAATTGTTTACTACATTTTCAGTTAGTCTTATTGTTTATGCAATAATTTTAGTATTAACCATTATGTCATACTTGAACCCAACTTCTAGTATCAGTTTCGAAGGATCCCCTGTACTTCCGCATAAAAAAACAGGACAAAGCGCGGAAGTGGGGATAGCGGAAGCGTCTCCAAGGTATCAACACACTATGACAACAAAAGCGAAACACGAAAATGGGACAAACTGTAAAGGGAGGACCTTCCAACCAGCCATTAACGGCCGGCAAACATGCAAACAGCGTTCTTTTTTTTTATAGTTCGATGGAATGAGGAAATCCTGGAAGGCAGCGGGTGGGTAAAGAGGGACAGGACGTGACCCTTGGCATGGCAACAGCTGATGGTACAGTGCCTTACAGTTGAGAGCTCACCGAAAATTAGGTGTGACAACCGCCCAGGGGACGCACAGGTAGCCCAACTGGGACAACAAGGTCCACCCACCCACACACACCTAAATGTCCACTCTAATAAGGCTAACACAATCCAGTGTCTCCTTTGTGTGACAAATTAGGCAATTCCAGGAAAAATAATAAACTTCCTGCATGCAAAATTTGGACGTGACTCAATTTAATTTACATGAAAATTAACCTGAATTTTAATTAATATTCTTTCAAAAAAGTAGGGAAATGGGAGGGAGTTCGAAACATATTTAATAAAATAATAGTGAGCATAGACTTTAATTTACATCAAAATTAAACTGAATTTTAGTTAAAAGGGATTGAGATTTGGTTTTAATTTGCTGAATACATAAACAAGTTTATCAACAGAAAAAAAAGATATTTATTTGATTTTGGCACTTAATCATCATTTATTTAAAATAGTTTAGGCCCTAAAAATGATAAACCTTAAGTGTAGCTTAATTTCTTTAATTTACTGAATCGTTTCCATGTAAGAAACATGTCAGTGTGCCTTTTCTTCGCTGTTCTTTTCTTTTATCGAGCTGAAAAGTATTAAACAAAATAAGAAGCAATTGACATTGTCGTGCCCTTCTGTGGGTCTCCCAATCTCTTGTTAAAATAAGATAAAATTACGCCAGACACGCATCAGCATTGAGGAACTGAATCAGTGAAGCAATCACCAACCAAGTCAGAGTCTGACATGGAATCAGATGAAATAATGTAGCTGGAAGCGATCGGTGGTAATTTTCGTGTCGTTTCGCTGAGGTTGCTCAAGTTCAAGTGGCCTCCTCCTCAGATCCCTCTCTCCCCCTCCATTTCACTCACTTTACTACTTACAGATATAGCCTTTCCCCCATCGTTATTATGATGTCAAAATGTCAGTTATGCGTATTTCAATATGTTTTCAATTGCAATCGCAGGGTATTAAAAGCTGATCAGGGTTCATAGGGATGGAGAGTGAAGAACTATTAAAAGTTAATAACAAATTAGAGATTCTTAGCTGATTTATATTTTTAGTTAATTGAAATTAAATCAAAATAAATAAAAATCCTCTTAATTAAATGCATTTTTTGGGTGTTTTGTTTTTGTAATTGAAACAAAACTAACTTATAATAATTCGTCTTTATAATAAACATTTTTCTAATATAATTAAAGGTATATATTGCAAAGTTTTTGTTTAAAACAATTCCATTTTTAAAGAGAAAAAGAAGAAGAGAAAAAGGATTAGATGGGAGGAACAAACGCTTTTAACTAAAACAAACAGCAAAAGGAGTTGCCACGTGGCATGTCCTCATAAAGGGTATTCGCACGGGGGGGCTGCTGGCTTCTCCTTCGGTTTCGGGCAAAGGACGAGGAACAAGGGACCAGGCACCCGGCAGGACGATGACTCATCCATCCAGGCATAACGCCAGCGAGTGAATTGAATGAAAACGCAGCCACCAAAGGACCAAAAACAAAGGGAACGGGTTTGTACTTAACATCTGACATGAAAAACGAGACGAGACTTTGAAGCGAGAAGCTCTGGGAGTTATATGTCTGGATACAGTGGAGCAAGCTTGAAAATATAATATTTATATTGCATTTTAAATTGATAAATAAATAATAATAAAGGCTGAAGATGTGCAACCTTCGATTTAAAGTTTCCATTTTTTTTTCTTCCTATTTACAGATTTTTTGTTTAGAAATTGGCTGAGGCATTCCACAGTGCGAAAGGAGGGCAGAATAAATGAGATGGGGAATCCCCTTGAAGGCTTGCACCCGCATTCCAATGCACACACACACACACTCTGAGCTCTGGGGGTGTGTGAATGAATCGAATGAATGGAGTTGGAGTTTTTTTTAACTTTTTTTTTATGTTGCATCAGGATGCCGGAGCATCTAGTATGACTTTGGGTTTCAGTGGACGTTAACGACTTGCAAATATTGTCTGTATGTTGTACATATTTAAAAAGTCGTTTTTGGTTTTATGAGCTATGTGCGACGAGTAAGGGGAGGAGGATGATGACGATGATGATGGCGAGGATTGTGTGGGAATTTAGAAAAGACAGACAGGAGAGCGGATTAAATGTTAAGACTTTTTGAGGGTTTGTTGAATAGCATCTAAAAAAATAAAGGAGTATTGTTAACAAAGTAAGTGTGCAACAATATTCTTCAAAATCAAAACTAACTGCTTTTAGTTAATCAAAATCAAGTGGCCACTGGTCATGATGTCTGGCCTTTCTTATGGCTTAATATCTATGTTTGTATGTATGCATATTGGCCCTGTTTACATCCATTCCAGCCACAAAATTGTAGTCAAAAGCAACAGAGTTCTCCCCGCCCAAGGGGCATCCCCCAAAACCACACACATACGCACACACTGGCTGTCCCTTTTGCACACAAATCGATGGATACATTTTCGTGGGCCAAGTAATTGCACTGAGAACATTTTGTTAATTGTTTATACAAAATATATTAGTTGAATATTTGCAAAATTTAATAAAATATATCATAAAAAAAGAAAAGCATGACTTTAAATACTTTCCAAGTCCTATACTTTAGTGCAAGGTTTTGGTAAACAAATTGAAAGTTAATCAATAATCCTGTTAATATTTATTTGTAAATAATAATTTCAAATACTAATACCCATTTTTTCAGTGTCGCGTGTTGTTTTGATAACATTTTAGATTCCTGCTTCTGTTTTTGACAGCGGAATCGATAAAGGTAAACATTTCGATGCTTGAACGGAAGGAAAGGCAAACAGGGGAATGTGCAGACACCTGTGGACACCTGTGCACAGGAAGTGGCGAGCTCTAAAAATATTTTGATATCATTCCGTATGAGAGCGTCTCACTTCCATATTTAAATTCCCAGCGTTGTTGTGCAACAACAACGTCATTAGAGTCACGAAGCCCCGACGAAGACGTAGAACAGCCCGAAAGGGGAAGGCCAGAATCGTAATTGTTATGTGCGTAATGTTTTAACCCATAAAAGGGTTAAAGAGCGCCCGAGCCACCGTTAGAAGTTGTCGGCAAAATAACAGAGGAATAAAATGTTGGGGAATCATCATGATTATGAATGCAATACGCAACGTGAGAAAACTTTTTTGGAAAAAGCTGGACAAGAAGGCCAACTCTTTCTGCGGATTATTTAACACAGGTTTTACTTGTCGCCTAATCTTTGGCTGGAGATCTGAGTGTATGCTTTTATGATTTATGTCATCGTGAGGGGAATTTCAGGCGGCACAAAATTAAAGAAAAGTAGAACAGATCCAGAGATAATACACTATATGCTTCAAGGGTTAATTTTTTTAGTCTTGAATTCTACTTTATGATAAGTCCATATTTTTTGATTCACAGATATGTTGTCTATCTACAAATAAACTTCTTGTATTTATTATAAATTTTAATCTATTTAAAGGCTTTATAACTTAAGCTTCATATAAACTCCTAATTGCATTAAAATTATTTTATTTATTATTCAACAATCAACCGAGGAATGACTCATTTTGAGGTTGGGTGCCACCCTCACTCGAAAAATAAATAATAATACAAATGACATAGGGAAGCCTTAGTCTGATTACTCGTTATTATTTTGGTTTTTCCTTTATTTTTTTGCTGTCGCAGTTCATCGATTTCCTTCAATTTTACTGCATTAAATATGCCAAAAGATACTCCCAAAGACACTCCCGCCGTCGATGCCTTTTAACCCCTCGCTTCCCTTTGTCGGGTCGGTTGTTTTTCCATATACTCCATATACTATATATACATACATATATACTATATGCTCAGTGGCCAAAATCAGACGGAAAGAGATGGAATGCAAGCGGAAGCGAGACGGGCATAGAAGCCGAATAAATGACGAAATGGCAAAACCGAGACAGTTAACCCCCCCCACAGCCACATTCACATTTATCTCCCCCTGACCTTTCACCCCCAAAAAGTCTCCTTTCTGCGTGGTAGCCAAAAGTTTGATTGATTCGCATGAATCATGTTCCCAAAGCGAGGACATTCCCAAAAGGAAGTACAGTCCATCCTGGCTTGTATTAATGATGACACGCAAAATCCTATCTTATCCTATAATAACAGCTCTGCAATTTTAAACTGTTTTCCATTAAAAACAATATTTTCGGTAAGCAAATCTTTAAAAATTGCTATTAATTTTAATTTTAATTTTTCAAACTAAGGAAAACCCTGAAGGTTAAAGCCGATTCATTGAAAATGAAGCCTTACTGTACTGCCAATTTTTTTTGTTCAGGAAAAATGACGTCTTTATCTATTTTGGGGGGTTGCAAATTTCAGATTTTAATCGGACTACTTAACAAAGGGGACTTCACTTCGGTTGCACTTTTTATTGTATTTATTTTTTTGGCCATTTCCCAGCCCCCTGGTTTTCCTTGGGGATGAGCAGCCCGAAAGGACTACAAAATTGGCGCCAAGCTGGCGAGACGAAGTCATTAAAGAAACATGAAGCTAAAATAACAAAATTAATGGCGAGGCGAGGCTAAGGGAAAAAGTGGAGCGGAGTGAAATAGCATCCAAGGACATTAGCAACTAGCGCAGCTTCCGCGTTTGAAGGACTCTGGGGTAATGCGGTGTGAAAAATCAATGGGCCTTCAACTCGACACTCCAGCTGCTCTCTTTCTCTCTATCCATTTATTCAGCGTATGTGGAAAATTCTGGGTTACGAGGCTGGAAAATCACAGCCAAATATATAGAAAATTGAGTAGAAAATGTGGGATTTGAATATTCCACAAGACCTCAGTTATATACTGAATATATTTCTTCATGTTGCAACTTGGCTTAGGGTTTGTATCATTTTTCAAAGTCTTAAACAGAAGAAAAGGCAAGATTTTATTGTTGCTATTCTGATTTTCATGGCTCCCACACACACACATACACACAAACCCATCAAAAAAATAAAAGCTAGAGACAAACTAGTTTTTCTTCAAAGTTCAAGCAAACAACATTTTCAAAAGCCAAAGAAATCAAATGCAGAAAATACAAACAAAGCCAGACAGACAGACAGACAGTTTCAGCATTTAATTTTTTGTTTTTCACTCTTTGATAGCAGAGCCTACAGTCTGCACAGCCTACAACCAAAACCTAAAACTCAAGGGCAGCAGCCTGAGGAATTTACAGTTCGGTTCGGGGAGGGTCTTGTCTGTTGATTTAGCTGAACTTTAACCCAATTCAATTGAACTTAACCCCTGACTGTGCCTCATTTACAAAGAGGCGTGGCAAAAAAGAGAATACGAAAATAGTTTCGTTTGGGAAAGCAAAACAGACAAAGAAAAAGGGAAAGTAATACCAAAGCCATAATCGTATATTTCCCGCTGGGGAAAATTGGTGTAAAACCGAAAAGAATGATAAGTTATGAGGCTTTGATTTCATTTGGCTTTTGTTTTCATTATTTCTTGCTTCGAATCATAGTTTATTTTGAATGAGTCAGTTGGTTCTTTTGATAGGCGATAGCCAGATGTTTTTTTTTTTTTTAATTTCTGATATTATTTAATGAACATTTTTATTCTTGGAAGTATTGACTAATTTCTGCAGATTGCAAATTATAGAATTACTGATGACTCCCCGATTGGGGAAATTTTGTGTGATTCAAACTCATACTCGTGGTATTACGCCACATCAGCTCCAGCAGATTATCTGAAACAATATTCCTTAAAATACGATCTTCATTACTCTTACAGCAGCTGTCTAATAATTAAACATAAATATTCCGGCCATGAATCTATGTTTCAATTTTGAATATTACTAGCCACAGACAAATTGCGACCACGCCCACAAAAAACCAAAAACCAAAAGAAAATAAAATCTGGAGCAACCAACAACAAAGATTGTCATTAACATCAATGTGATAAAAAAAAAAATGGGCGAAAAAAATAGGCAGGAAAATAAAACCCAACAACAGAGGCATCGGCGCATCTTCATTATTATCATAATCATCATAATCACTGCCTCTAAAAATAACAGCCAACGCATTGCGTTATGCATTTGCAACAAAAAAGAGAGAAAAAAAAATCGGCTACACCAACGCAACACAGGAAAAAAAAATTAGAAGCACTGAAAACAAATTAGTCGAGGCTACTAATCTCTCGATCAGAGGGAAACCAGGGTATTATAACTAATAGTCAACCGAAATGTGTATGCATATTCTAGAACAACATCTGCAGGCGAGGGGATTTAGTCAGATATTAAATGGAAATAAGTTTAGTCAAAAGATATGTTATTGAACCTAAAGTAATCAAGTTATAAAACTGAAACTGAACTGTATACCCATTGAAGTTCAAAGCAACATTTACCGAGAAATATTTCCTTAGCAACATTTACCAAGCAACATTTGCATTGCAACATTTACCAATCAACATTTGCATTGCAACACTTTCCTGATCTTTCTGCAAAGTTAGATTCAAGTTTTCACAAATTACAGCTAAATTAATCATTTATTTTTTTATTATTATTCTTAAAATAAATTTCAAAAATATATCCCATAGATACTAACAGAAATTACAAATTTCATTTCAGTGCAGTAGCACTAAAGTATCATTCAGAGACAGAAAAAGAGCAGCGACGTCAGCCAATGACAACAATAAAAGTATGTCACTCTGAATCACAGAGCCGTATAGATGGATATAGATAGAATGCACACAGAGAACACGTCACACAGATACAAATTGGAATAAGAAGTAAGTATAAATAGAAGTGAATTTCAGGCGATGCAAATATTATTCAAATTTAGGCAATGGCCTAAATACAGACCAAACACTGGAATAATACAACTTGAACTTCTTTGATTAATTTTAGTGAATTGATTAAATAAAAGTATCTAAGCTGACACTTGAATGGTCAAAAAGACATATTTATTATTATTTTTGTATCAGTGTAATTGAAACCCACCCAATCCCACGGTGAACATAATCAAATAATATATAAATATGTGCACATATAGAAAGAAATGTCAGTAATTTAGCTTATTAACTGCCTATGATAAAATATGAAAATTGCCCAGCAATTTCCGTTTGTTTTGAAATTATTTACCATTAAATTGCAAAATATCCATGGACTTTCGAATCACTACTTTTTAGTTACATATAAAAACTATTATCTATTATATCTTGTAATCTATGAATTATTTGCATACGCAACTCAAACATTATTATTTTTAAAGGAAACTCAATTTATTTATTTCTGCCTGTAAAAGTTCAAGATGATTTATAAAACAAACTTATCGGAATATGAAAATATGCCTGCCAGGTGGCATTAAGTTGAAAGAGAGAGAGACTTGGACTTAAATCTTGATAAATTATTGGGAACCAAAAACTGTTCCGTAATATTACGTAATGCACATAGTTCTTCTGTTTTTTTTCAAGAATTTTTCTCTTCGTTTTTTTTTTTTTTTTTTTTTTTTTTTTTTTAATATTCTCAACGTGCTTGACCATCCGGTCAAACTGGTTTTTAGATATTACCTCTTTATTTTTCTAACACTGTACCTGTTCGTACAGATGAACCACTTTGCTGGGAGAGCGACAGAGGGGGACAGGAAGCCGGAGAGGGGGGGAGAGAGAGAGCGGGTCGAAAGAAAAGCGCACACATTTCCCACTATTAACCCATTTTAGTTTTGGTACGTGTAAAAATAAACAACACACAATTTTCTCATTCCTGTGTGTGTGTGTGTGTGTGGGTATTTTCTATTTCTTTATTTTTTTACTATTTTTTTTTATTGTCTGGCATTTGGCCATCTGTTGCTATTCTGTTGGCGGCGCTGCTGCCTGCACATGTTCTTAATGTTGTTGTTGTTGCCAAATTATTTGAAACTTTGGTAGGGGATTTTAGGGATAATTAATAATCAATTTATTATATAAACTAATATAATAATCATTACTAAGTTCCATTTATTTGAGAATGAGAATGGTTTAATTAAAAGTAATGTATTTTATTAGGAAGAATATAAAAACCTTAGGGCATTGTTTAATCTTTTCCAAATGCATAAATTGCGAGTTAAATATATTTAAAAGTATTTCAAAAAATAAATATATTTTATATGCATTATATATTTTATATATGTCCACACTTTCAATGTTTTTTCGTTTCGTGATTAAGTTTGTTGCATAAAAAACAGAGAGCAAAGCTTTTCTTTTTATTGAAATACTACATATGTTTACTTTTTTTTCAGTACTACAATATTTTACATTAGGAATTTGGGAATGTTTTATGTTTCTCTGACGGCACGTCACGCTTTTTTGCTCTTTCAGCCCGCCCCATCTCCGATTCCTAAACAACGAGGTCATCACTGCCGCCACCCAAACAGCCCTCACTAAGTCCGTTTATATATTTTCAACTTCAATCAGAATCAGAATTATGACTCAAGCCGAATGCCAATGGAACCAAGTACACGCTCTACTAAAAAATGTAATCGTAAAGTGAATAAAACAAGCGAAACGAGACGTGTTTTATTGGTGTTTAGGAAACAGGTTCAAATGGGTCTTTAAAAAACAAAACAAGGTCTGTGAATTACTCACAAGAAGACGATGACATGACTTCCTCAACGAGTTCTGCATCAGCACAAAAATTAAAACAAAAACAATACAAGAAACATAGAAGAAACTCGAGGGAGGGAAATCATATTTCAAAATAAATTTCGAAATATATTTTTGGTAAAATCAACGACAGAAATAGCTCAACAAAAAAAGTAAAATAGGGAAACATTGCTTTATTTTTGCCAAACCAAACACTAAATACTCTCTGAGCTTAAAACTTTGCTAATAAAAAAGGGCTTACTATGTGGTTTTTAGAGCTTTTAAACCAACAGTTTTATGGTTGAAATGATTAAGTACTTTTTTATATTAAAGCATTAATAAAAGGCTAACCAAGGTAAGACTTTATGATGAACCAAATAATTAACCCATTAGTTTTGGTCTTTAAAAAAATCCATTTTGAAAGGTCGAACGATCTATAGAACTATATCAAATTCCCTTTAAATGGGCTTTCTGCTGTTTGCTAATAAATTAAAAATACTTGTAATGACCCGAAATATTTCGTAAAAAAAAGAAGAAAAAACAACTAGACCAAGTCAACAAGGCCGAAAGAAATAAACAATGTGTTTTGGTAGGGGGAGTTGTTTTTTTTTTTTCGGCGACTGCTTAAATTTGATTTATAGGAATTAAAAGAGAGGACGCACACAAATGTGCTATATAGATATAAAAAACTATAATTTCTGTATGTTTCTGCCTCTTTCCTATATACAAGATATATTTATCAGATCTTTAACTTACTCTGGCTCGGGTTGTCCATCGGCTTCGCATTCAATAATGAATGGATTGTCGCTCTCCTTACTTTGTTGTGCCACCTTGAAGAGCAGCTCCCCGGGTGCCGGTTGCTTGGTGATTCTTGGTGGGGAGTTGGCTAAAGATATAGAGAGGGGAGGATATAGAGATCGATGAGCACACACACTAATTGATAGCATAAATTAAGTCTTGATTATTTTTAGATTTTTACCAAAAATTGTTGACTAATTTCAAAGCCGAAACAAAAAGTGGGAAAAGTGGCCAAGTGATTTCCTCAATTTATATACTCAATGGGATTTTCCCATTTAGGAAAATCTCAAGTGATCTATGATCAATTTAAATTAAGGTCTTTCAATTCTATTTGTGCACCTGAGAGCTGGCTATAAAGTAATCCCAAGTGAGTTATGGAAATGCAGACTTTTCTTCAATTTTCAGAGTTTATCAAGGAATTTCAACTAAAAGCTATATTTCGGGGAGTTTTTATATCTATTAATTTCTGAATTCATTTAATAAATACAAATTTAAATCTTTAAAATTATAGTAAATAGTTTTAAACACACAAAGCCTTTATTTATTATTTTAAATACTTATGAACTTTATGAAATATTTATGAAAAGAGTCAACTTTTTTGCTATTTTATTTATCTTTTAATGTTTAATCAAATCAATTAAATTGTTAAATCAAAAACACTCACTTCTTGTCGTTGCACATGCACTGCCCAGAATGGCAGCCACTAGTAACGCGGCCAGCATCGTTGACTGCCGCCACATCTTGGTCGTTTTGCTCCTTTTTTCGATTTTACTTTTATATATATATATATATATATTTGTATATATATTATTAGGAATGTGGAATGTGTATGTCTGCCTGTCTGCCGTTCCTCGGGTGGTGTTGGTGGTGGACTCTTAAATATCAAACAATTTTCCCACTAATGAAAATTGCATGCGAGCCGAGCTTTTATTACTTTCCGCCGTTGCACTGCAAATAAGATTATTACAACGATGATAATGGCGTCTGGAAGTTTACACTTTTCAATTGCGACAACAGTAAAAGTTTAGCACGTCTCTTGTCTGCAAAGAAAATGGTGGAAAAGAGAAGAAAACTGGTGAATAATGCGATTATTTAACATGAGAAAAGTGTGCCCTTAATGACTGCCAGATGTCTCACCAAATGCGCTTCTTTGTCTACAGAAACGTTTCTTTATACTAATTTTATTATAGAGCAGCAGCAGCTGCAGCACATAAACATTCATTTAATGTGCCAATTTGATTATTTATTTAAAGTTTTAAAACTGAATGCCTAGAACAGTTTTTGTACAGATTTAAGGGTATTTTCTTTGGGTTTAAACAGGACAAAAGTAGGTTATCTGGAGATATATAGATACATATAAGGATGTGTTGGATGGATCCTGCTTATGACTTCGGATATCAGCTTTAAAGCTTTATTAAGAGAGGTTTCTATTTACATTTCTCTAATATTTAATACCTTAAATAATGTTAAAGCCTAAGTACAAAAACCGCATATTAAGCATCCCTTTTTAAGCCAAGTTAAGACCACAACATGAACCATTTTCCACCTGCTTAGGCAATTTTCCACACAAAAATCCACCTTTTGTTTGCCTTGACCAGAGACCCTCACAAAATTCGATATCGAATGTTTTGCCTTTTCATTTCGAATCACAAAAACCGCACACAAAAGCTGGAACAAAAAAAAAGAATTAAGAAAACACTAAAACAAAACACGGACAAACCGAGAGAATCGATTGTTGTAAATTTATTACTTTTGCAACGATATTTTCGCCTTGGGACAGTGTGGAAACAACAGAACTGAGTGCAACATGGAGAACCAAAGCCAGACACAAGACACAGAAAGCGTCAATGAATCAATTGCATATATATTTGTATATATATACCATATGTATATATGTATATATGGTTGATATATAGAATGGCCGCAACGTCATAGACCTGGTTAGAAAATGTGCCAGGGCAGTTAGCGGTTGGAAGAGGAAGCTGAAGAAATATGGAAAAACAAAGGGAAAACCGTTTGTTGAAGGGTTTTATTTATGAAATACCAATTATAACAATTTTAAATATTTATTTAATGATTTATTTAGAGATTTTTGTTATGATTTTTGTTTGTTTAAAGACCGGTGATAGACAAATATTTTATTATGTGATTAATTATATTTTTAAAAATATATTTTTTGAAGTTTTATATTATTATTAATCCTTTTCTTACCAAAAACCCCCAATATTGGACAAATTTATCATAAATTCAGCATAGAATACCCAAAAAAAAATACCCCTTTTTTTCGAATTTCGAACCAAAACAATGAGAAAAGGGTTGGAAAAGCCCCCGTGTGCTAATTGAATTAGCGTTTTTCCATTGACAGGTGCCAGGTGCCGCTGGCATAGTCCATGTTTTTCAGCTCTATTCTCCGTCGGAGCCCCTTTCAAATTGGCTAAAATGCTGAACTGCTACGGACGTTCCCCCGAGTTGGAATCATTGGCTACGGTTTCGTTTACGGTTACGGTTACGGGATTGGATTTAGTTTCATTTTCCAGTTTGTTTTCCCCAAAATTTATTACTCATATTCCCGGAATAATATCATTGGGTAGGCTATGAGCCACCAGCAGCCACAGCAGCAGCAGTTTCTTTACTACCATCACCACGTCCATCATCAGGTGCAGCCGGAGACCCAAATGGATCGTCGGAGCTCTGATTTGGATTCGGAGAGGAATCGCGGGGAAAGGGATCAACAGAACCGCCACAGGAATACAGATCGTGGTGGCGGTGTCTCCATGGACTTGAGGAATCTATGCCAGCGCATTGATGTGGATGGCTTAAGAGGTGAGTGGGTGACGAACCTTGAAACCACACAAAATTTGTTCCAAATTTATTTTGTAGCCAAATTACCCTCGCTGCCCCAGTTGAAGTTGCCCAAATCCCTGCCCAAGTTGCGGGGTCGCAAGATTTTCCGCAGCTCAAAAAGTGGCGTCGCTGCAGGGGAAGGTGCTGCCGGAGCAGCTGCCGGAGGATCTGGCAATGACAAAGGACAGCCGCAGCAGCTGCTGCAGGTGGCAGCACAGTCGCAGCAGTTCATCAACAGGACACCGCAAAGGATATCCACCATTAGTTCGCTGATGTACGAGGGCGATCGCGTCGAGATGAGGCATCAGCAGCCGGGAACATATCGCAGTGCTGGCAGCCTGGACGATGATTACTATGCTCCCAGCAGCGGTGACAGAGCCTCGCGGCCCATTAGTCCCATCAAGATACCCACGGCTGCTGGAGAGGATGCCCCTGGCCACGCCACACTAACCCAGCGCCTGCAGAGGGGCTACAAGAGCCTCAGTGAGCTCCGGCTGAAGCACATCTTTGCCAAGCAGACCACGGTGCGCAGGGACAACATCGAGGTGGATCGCTATGTGGAGCAGTACGAGCGGGAGCTCAAGTCGGAGAAGCGGGCCCAGGCACGTCGGGATCGGGAGATAGCCGAGAACTATGACATCAAAGTGCAGACCTTGGTGGCCACCAGGCAAAATACCTTCGAGGACGACGAAGTGGAGCGAGAACAGTTCGAGAAGAGCAAGATTAGCCATGAAACCGACGAGAGTGGCATGGAGGCCACACCGCCGCTACCAACGCGTAGAAAACCAGGCATAGCTGCCACCAGATTCGCCAAGGTGCGCAAGCCTCCCTTGGAAATGGAGGAGCAGGCAGCAGCAGCAGCAGCGGCCGAGGAGCACGAGGACCAACGGGAGTCGCCATCACCACCACCACCACCTCCACCACGTCCCAGCAGCTACAAGCAGCAACTGCTCAACCAGCTGCCCCATCTGCCAAGTCTGCCCAATCTTCCACAGCTTTCGAAGAACAGAGAAGAGCGGTCCAACGGCCAGGAGACCACTTCAGGTTCCAAGAGCGGCCTCAGGCAAAACATCAAGAGACTTCGCAAGTCCATTAAGCGTCCAGCAAAGATCAAGCCCAAGGCCAAGGCCGATTCCGATGACGAAGATGAGGCGGATACAGACAGGGACAAGGACAAGTCCAGTGATCCGCCGGCCAAGCCGAGCTCATCTACAAATCTCAGAGCCCGTATTAGTCGCTTTGCCTCCACGGAGCAACTTCAGCAGCGCTGGAGAAAGAGCTTCAAGGGCGGCGGCTCCAAGGTGAACCGCGAGGTAGCCGAAAAGTCAGACAATGCTGATTCCATCAATCCAGGAGCGGCTCCGGCGGCGGCCACAACTGGAGTTCTGGGCGGCCTTCTGTTGGGCACTCAGCTGGAGAAAACCCTGGCCAAGCTAAACGAAAAGATGCACCAGCTCAAGTTTTTTCAGCGCCACTCCAATCGAAACCAAGAGCCGGCACAGCCCAAACCCAACACGGTGGGCCACGAGCCCGTTGAGATCGATGACGACGAGGAGCTGGCAGCCACCTACCATCACAGCGATAGCGATGAGGATGGGGATGGGGACGAGGACAGCGGCGAGGATATATCCGCTGAGGAGGCCTTTGGCCAGATCCAAGAAGAGGAAGCAGATCGCTCACAGAATTCACAGGATAATTCGCGGAGGGGCTCGTCATCCCTATCGGGAGCTGCGCCCGCCCACGCTGCTCGCCAGATGGCAAAGCTGGCTGAGATTCAGGCGGCGTCGAAGAGCGGGGCGGCGGCCTGGAGCAGTGAATCGTTAGAGGAGATCGCCGACGAGGATTATCCACGCGTACTCATCCACCAGGAGCATTCCGATGCCTTTGAGTCAACGCTGATTATAGCCGTGGCCTCGAAGGGTACCGTTTCCGTTTCGCCGGGCGTAAGGAGTGGTTATTCTGCCCATCCAGCCGTTGAAAGGCAGGCGGCTTCCAACAGATCGCCCTCTGGCAATACCGAGATTAAGCTATCAAAAGCCGAACTTAGGGATTCCCCATCGCCCGAGTTCAAGACTCCTGCTGCCCAGACTCCGGATGCTAGTGCCTGGTTGCCCAATGAACAGATCATTGCCGGGTTCAAGGACCAGACCAACTCCTCTTGGCCAGCCCCCGCTCTGTATAAGCCCAAATCCATTGATATATTCGAGGCTGCCAGCGGAGGATCATCGGCCTTTGCCGATTTCGATGAGGCCCTACGAAATGCTCCTGTTCTGAGGATTAGTGCCGGCAGCAGCTGCGATACCAGCGGCGAGGAGGCCGACGACAGCAGTTCCCGGGTGACGAGGATACGTGTACAGAGTCCTCAGATAGGCAACAGCAGGGAGAGCCTGATGGCCCAGGAGGAGGAGGATGCAGAAGCAGATGTGGATATAGAAATGGAAATGGAAATGGAGGGAGTGCTGGATTTGGATCTGGATCTGGAGAGGGATTCCTCGGAGCGGCCACCTTCGGCATCACCGCCACCACCGCCCTTGCCACAAAGACGCCCGCCGCCGCCCAAGATACCGGCCATGCCACCCATTTATGATGCAGTGCCGCCACCATTGCCCGTGACCAAGCCCCCTATTCCGGACAAGGCCCCCACTGCCACAGCTTGTGTAAAGAGTCCTCTGGCAGTTGATAATCCCCCCGCTAGCCGGGATAATCCGCCACTTGGCCGGGGCATACCGCAAAGGAGCGCCTCAATGTCGCGACCCGCCAAGCCTCTGGTCAAAACCAGTTCCCTGCGACTCACCTACAACGAACAGGTGCGACCGGGTGATGTTGGCAAGGTCAATAAGCTGATCTCACGCTTCGAGGGCGGCAGGCCACGTCTCTGTCCCCGGAGGATGCATAGCGAGGAGTACGAGCGGGGGCGGGAGGAGGACGAGGACGAGGAGGAGGAGGAGGAGAATGCAGAGCCACTGTTGGAATTGAAAAACTTTCAAAAAAGAGCTGTCGACTCGGTGACACCCACAAATCGAGGCGTGATAATACCACAAATCACAGTGAATAACAACAACGACGGAGGAGCAAACGAAGGAGGAGCAGCTAAGGAGGGGGATGAGATCACCAAGAGCCGGAAAAAGAAAAAGGAGGCCATGGAACTAGCATTGGACCGCCAGAACTCGAACTGCAGCCGATCGGAATACGGATCGCCATTATCCTTTCCAAGCAGCCGGCGCAGTTCTACGCCCACGAATCTCAGCTCCAATCCCAATCCCCAGCCCATACTCAATCCCAATGCTAATCCAATTCAAAATCCTGTCCAGATCCTGCAACAGCAGCGACGCAGCCGCAGATCGATGACCCGCGATGATGACAATTTCTATAGCTTCGACAGCGACGAAGGTGAGTTTTAGTGATCGATCGATTTTTGTCAACAAATTATATTATATAATATATAATTTTTCTGGTATTAAATAAATAAAAATAAATAATTTTAAAAGCCTAAATCCCCATTTTCTATATTTTTCCACAGAGAACAGCTACTACTCTATAAGTCCCTCGGGAAGCAGTCGCTATGTGGTGGAGATATGATCGAAAAACTGGAAATAAAACCAGAAAACTAGTGTAACACAAATACAACACTGGCCTGCATGAGTTTTGTCTTGTTCTTTTTTTCAAACGATATTTCTGGCCAAAAACTATTTTTTGTTTAAGAGCAAAGCACAGATTCGGGTTTTGAATGAAAAATTTAATTTAGCAAAAGAAAAGTCGTATCTAATTCAAAAATTATGCCCTGCAGGTTTGTGTAAATAAATGGTATTAATAATAAGTGAAAGACAACAAAAACAAAATTGTTATTAAATAAATAAATAATTTAGAAACAACTTCAAATGTTAAAAAACCAAAAACAGCAATAAAATAATAACCAAATTATGTGGAATGATCGCACTTTCAAAATTAATTTATATTTAATAAAAATAGAAAACAAAGAACAATCAATGTTACAACAAAAAATACTTGAAATTAATGCAAGCCCGAAAAGAATGTAATTTTTTTTCTAGCCTAAGCTGTTATTTAACAATAAAGTACAACTATATAAAATAGCGATATAATTATCGTGTATATATATCTAAAAAAAAAAAAAGAATAGAGTTTGAGCTTCACTTTAATTAGTAAAATATATAATTTTATGTTCAGTTTAGGGGAGAATCGAGACCGGCACGAGTTTTGGGACAGGAAGTTGATTAATGGCGCTAAAGTGCATCGGGGGATGAAAGGCAGATATAGGTGCCAGCTGACACCCTGCCCGAGGCACCACCATATCATATATAAAATCTATGAGGTATATCGGTGGTTGCAGTGCGATCCTCGGCGAAACCGAACCCGAAAAAAAATATGTATATACTCCCCTATCGTCGGTATCGCTGACTGAGCGTATTTCAATTGATAATTTATGCTAATTAATTAATTTTTAAGTCAAGGGTGGAAATGCATGCAACATATGGCGGCTATAAGGATAATGCAGCACGGCCTTTTGTTTGATAACCGTAAAATGTTAAAGATCAGGGATATAACAGCTGTTTGACTCTATGGAAAAGTATAGTTAAAGTGACTACCTTTGGCAAAATTTCCACTTGAAGTTAATTCCTGCCTGCCTGCCTGCTACTTTTGCCTTTTCCAGTTTGATTATCCTTGTCCTTGGCCCTTTGATTTCACTGCAATGCAGTCCCAGAACCTACCTCCCCTCCTGTGAATGGGGTCTTAGTCATTTTGAATGGTGCCCTGCCCGCTGATTCATCATTAGGCGGCTTAGAAAGCTCTTCCTTCCCATTTCCCACTTTGGTCTCGCATTCAAAAACAAAAAAAAAACGATAAAAAAAAAGTGAGCTGTGAGTAAGTGTGGGGTCATTGCGGGGCCTTTAATCAGAGCAAATTAATAAGTACATAACAATGTGCCTCGGTCTCTTCTCCCGCCCTTCCCGTATTATTTGATTAATTAAACTTTACTTGTGGTGACTAATTTTTCTTTTTTCTCTTTTAATTGACACTTTCCTCGCTGCTACTTTCGCCCTCGCCCTCATGCAAGCGCATTAAATGCCAATAAATTTTGTAAATTGCTGGAAATATACACATTTATCGTCAGGAGGCATTAATTATTTGCTACCAGCAGCATTTTCTTTCAATTTCGAAACTGTTGACTTTCGGTTGGGCAATTAAAAGCGGAAGTTCCTCGGGAGTCCCAAAAGTAAATAAGTGCAAAATTGATGTTTAGGTTTAGGTAGGAAAAATCCAGCAAAAGGATCCTATATATATGATGTGTACACAGACATACGCATACATATAACCAGCTTTTCACCCCTCCAAAAGGAAAAACAGCTGCAAGCACAGTTATTTGACACGCGACCAAACACCAATGCCAAAAGTATCTAAAAATGTTGCAAACACCCCCCGTGATGTGATCCAAAAAAATCCACCCCAATTGAAGCGAATGAAATGAATTCCTTTTCTTTCCTTTCCTTTCCTTTCCTTTATTATTTTCCTTTATTTGTTATCCTTGGAGTGTGTGTGGTCAGTCAGCCTGGGAAATGGATTAAACGAATGAGTGAGTGACTAACGACTGACCACCAAATGAATCAATTGGAAGTCCCTGATATTCTGCATATTCTTTTATATTACTCATTCAAATTAATGCAAAATATAAAATATTTCTTTATTTATCAATTACAAGTTTTTTCTTTCAATTAAAATATGTTTATAAAAAGATTTTTCACAAAATATGATGAATAAGCCGATATCTTGAAGTTTTTCGTGATAAATAAAAATAAATATATTTCAAAAGTGTTTGCTTAATAAATGATTATCTCTAAATTTTTAGTTACTATAAAAAAGCCACACTTTTTTTTGCCTGCCTTCCCTTATATTATATATTTTCAAATTTTTCCAAAGGACAACTTTTAACCCACTAAAAATATATAAACTTTGCCAAACAATCAATCAATCAAACATAAATTTCCCCACTCAAAGTCAAAGGAAGGCGCAAAACTTTTAGCCAGATAGTCGTAGGGGTTTCCCCCGTCGCCTAGTTTTCCACTGGGAGTTGCTTGTTGTCAGGTTTCCGGACCACAGACGAGAGAAGTTCAACGCTCCTCTGGCGGTGGCAACTCCAACTCAAACTCCACACCATTCACCGGCAACACATAATGCAATTTATGAAACGGGAGCTCAGCTATCCAACCGACAGACCGACCGATCTCCCCGTCCTATTACCACATTTAAAGCGAACCAACTAACGCACTAAACGGAAGTTTTAGCTAGCTAGTGTGTTATAGAAGCAGTTTTAAGCAGGATGAAGCTTCCAGCAAAATATTCATTATCCTAATGGGTGCCTTTTGTAATTTCCCCAAGGTTGAACAGAGCAGAGTAAACAGCAGTGAAATATATGAAAGCCTTTTTAATATATAAATATATGTAAATAAAAAAAATATATAAATTATATAAAACTAATATAAAAATACATATATAAATAATTACAAAAGAACGATATGTGGTTCCTAAATAAATACCACAAAATATGAAGTTGAAAGCTAGGAAAAACGTGCCAGAATTTTTTAAATTTTAAATAACTTGCAAACATATAGAAACTGTCCATCAAAATTTCCCATTAATAACAACAAAATTGAAGAAAAGAGACCCGAAAGAGAAACTTTGGGCTCAAAACTAGTCACTGGGTGTGTCCGATAATGCCATTCATATTACCTGACAAAAAACACATGGAGAATCAAGATATAAGCTCCACATTGGTCTTGAGTCACCATCCTATCGTGAGGTTGCCTCTGGGTAAAGCTTTGAGCTCCAAAAAAGCTTTATTTGTTATTTGTTTATTGCAGAAACAATTGAATTTGTTCTTGAGAAAAAATACATATAGACAGAGGATCGCTGATGCCAGAAATTCGATCGGTTTTGGTGATCTTTTTTTTTCAAGACTCCGCCTTTTTTGCATAAACAAAACAAAGTGAAAATAAATATTGTACATTTTTATATTATTTATTTAATATTTTTTGTGTGCTTAAGCGCTTATGGGAAGCTTATTGATTGATCAATTAAATGGCATACAGAGGAAAAAAAATGGTTTAATAATTTTATAGATTTTATTCCAAGAAATTATTAACATTTCTGTTATTAACATTTACAGCCATTTATATATAATATTTTATCTAAGCTTAGTGCCCAGTTAAAGATATATTCTTTAGTTAATTATGTAATTATGTTTAGCTTTCAGTTTGAGTTTTTAGTTTCGGTTTTGCTTTTGCACGCATTTAACCCAAATGACAAGAGTGCCCAAGTAGCCCCATTGGGCAGGGAAAACGGAAAATGGAAAAAAGAAGTTAGAGCTGCAAAAGAACTAAAATATATAGAGGGAGGAATGCAAATTGCAGTCGGTTCGCCACTCCTGTGTCTGCCTCCAGTCAGCATTTTCTTTATATTTCTTTTTTTTTTTTTTGTTTTTGTCTGTTGGCAACTGTGCCACATGGGGTTTTCTCTGGCGTCTAACCCCCGCCGGTTTTTCCTATTTCCCCTCGCCTGCCCCCCCCCCCCCCCCCCCCCCCCCC
>VNJN01003046.1:3370-267508 GCA_008042485.1 Drosophila mayri | reverse complement strand
CCCCCCCCCCCCCCCCCCCCCTCGATTTCCCAACCCGAAAACACTTAAAAGTGCAATGCACTCAACGGTACTCGCACCTAAGGAGCCTCTAGCCGCAAAACGGATGATAAAACAAGCGAAACTAACAAATGCACAGAGCAAAAAGTTATTAATAAATTCTATAAAAAAATAAGACTATTAAACAAATATGGTATTCAACAAAAACATTTTTTATTTACATAAATTTAATTTATTTTTCAAATCAATATTTATTTTTCGAATTATTTAAAGCTTCGTCTTCTATTTTTATTTTTAAATAAGTAAAAGAATTTTGTTTTACAAAATCGAATTAAATTGTTTCATAAACCTGAAAAGTACTATTTTTTGTTAAACAAATTTCTTAGATGAACTAATTTAAAATAGTTATTTTTTTTTTAACTAAACAATAGAGAAAAAAGAGATATAAGGAAAAGAGCGACAACCGCGAAAACCGCGAACCGGCATCGGGTCCCCTTAACCCACAACAACACCTCCCCCTTAACCCTCTGCACACAATTTTTGCCGGCACTGTATAAGGCACACATTGTGGCAGTTATGGAGAGCTGGAGCACAAAAACCAAAAAAAAAAAAAAGGTTAAAAGGAAGTTTGTTGACTAATTAAGGAAAGTATATTTACTTAGTAAGATGAAAAATCAATTATTTAAATAAATAAAAAATATTTTGTTTAATTTACAATTAACATTTTTACTTTTGGAAGTAAATTCTATACTTCAGTCAGAAGTAGACCCTATAAATATATATATATATATAAATCTTATATATTTTTGATTCAGCTGAGTTTAGCTTTGGTTTTGTTAAGAAATTTGAATTTATTTTATCGGTATAATTCCCCAGTGTTCCTTCTTTTGGGAATAAACTTTATAAAAAAATAAATTAAGTTGCGATATTCCGCACGATGCTAAATATATAAATATATATTTGGTTGCAAGGGGAAAAATCTACACTTCCTGGCCTAAACATTGGACGAACATTACAAAGAACATTACAAGGCCTTAGTTTAGGAATCCAGTTCGTTATTACCATAAATAATAACTAATAAATAAATAAATAAATAGGCAAATTTTGGAATCAAAATGAATCGCTAGGCAAGTGGTGTGGAGTGAATATTATGGCTCAGAGCTCAGAGAGAGAACGAATGAAGGAACGAACCAACTAAATTGAAGGCAATGAATGATGACATCAGCAGGCCATGTTTTTGGTTGTTTTTTTGTTCTTGCTGCGTGTGTTTTGTTTGTTTGTGGAGCAGAAAAAAGAAACTGAATATTTCCTGGCCTTACTATTGATTTTTTCCTTCTTTTTTTTTAGCTTGCCGGCATAAAAAGAAAGGATTTCGGGCCAAGTGACATGCAATATCAAAAATGACATCATAAAAGGATTTTTTTTGTATTTTGTGGCCAACAAAATTGGATTAAAAATCGCACAAAGAGCGCCAAAGGTAACGAAGAGAAAATGACGCAATCGCCAGCTGTTTAGGAGATGAACAAAATGTGATCAGAGAATCCACATGGTAAAGATTCCAAAAAAAAAAAAAGATACAGAGACACAACGATGATATCAATATACATAAGCACACGCACACGCATAAACATTTAGCTATATATCGTATATATAGTATATATTTACCCAATTGGAATACACAAATATTCAGCTCTGTCTGCGTTGCGTATTTTTAATTCTTTGAGTTTTTGGGCGTTCCATTTTAATTATAACAAATGTTGTAGGCAATTGCACGCCAAACCCAAGAGTCGAAAGAGAAGAAATAACAACATACATAAATCTCTTGGATTGCCAGCGAGATAGAGAAAGAAAAAAGGGGTCAAAAGATATCGATGATATCATAATATTTAGCCAGCAGCCATCAAAAGCGACCAAAAAACAAACGCCTTGGATGGAAATATATGATATGTACATATAGGTATGACAGAGATAAGTGTGAATCAAGTCAAGAATTGATATCATTGATATCAAATTGATAAACGAAACTTTTCAAAGTGCTCAATGCACTTAAAAACAATTTAATTACAAGCGGGGAATCGCTCAAGATCAATGTCAATCGGTTGAAAATTGCGAAAGGTATTTTGGGGGGGTATTTTGGGTATTACGTACCTAAAGTTAAGGTTAAAGATACTGAAAATATTACGAAAACTATAAAGAAGCTTAATTTGGAAATTTAAGCACTTATGAAATACTCCACATTAATGTCAATTAATAGAAAAAATATAGATAGTATTTTAGGAGGTTATTTTGGGTATTACCTACCTAAAGTTAAGGTAAAATATAAAAGATAAAAATTCTTAATTATACTCAATCTCTTCTGCTTTCTAATATACTTTCCTATATAAAACTCAAAGCTCGAATATAATTCAAAATTCAGTTTCGCGACAAACATTCTCAGCCATGTTATGGATGACAAATTGCTAGTTTTATTTTATAGTTTTTCCCACACAGAGAGAGAGAGAGAGCACATAGCTGGTGAAGTGACAATAACAAATAGGTGATGCATGACCAAAAAAGAGAACTCTTTCATCAGCCTTTGGCCCTGAGTGTGATTCTCCGTTTCATTCTCCCCCTCAATTAATGGAAATACTTTAATTATGCTTGACGGCTACCCCTCCGGTTCGCCACCTAAATTGGAGAAGATATAGGGGTTGCTCGATAGATAAAACCTCAATGTTCTAGGCGATCGTTCAAGTTCTTAGCTTTATCGCACATTCAATTGAAGGCTGTCTCAATGGAAACGATCCCATTTATGGGGGTCATCCAGCTGCTGTTGCTGCACTGCATAGGAAATTACTGATAACATTTCAATAATTTATGCCCATGCTTAGAATCACCTGATCTGTACTCCTAGAATTGGATTATATTAAAGCATCCGTTTCGAGTCTAGGTAATTTAAAGAAATTTAATTGAAAAATATAATATGTTCATAATCAGCGAGTGTGACATCATCCGTCGTCATTATAAGGTTGCAACCTTTGAGTCGACACTGCGATTGCATATCAACGCAACTTTGCTTTGTTTAATTTATTCAAATGGTTTCTATTTAAATTCGTTTTTGTATTACTTTATTGTTTGTTGCTTTTGTTTAAACAATATAAGTTCGCTAAGCAGATAATATATTGAAGTAAATGTGCATTCAAAAGGATATAAAGTGGAAGTTGGAGAGCTAACCAAACGCTAAATTTGAAAATAGTAACAAAACTAGTACCAAAATTAAAGATTGCATTAAATAATAATAAGTTTTCAACCTTTACAGCTATTTATTTACTATTTTTACCTAAATATTAACGTGTTTATGTTTTATGTAAATAAGAAACAAGGACTTTCAAGGCGTAACAATGCTTTATCGCTTAATCTTAATAATTAAGCCAACAATCTGGGCCTTTGGTCAAGTTATGCTCCCCACTCCCCTGATTTTCCAACCCCCCTTCTTCTGGGCCAACAACAACAAACGGCATTCATTAACAAACTGGCAGGCTAATTTTTTGTATTGCTGCCGCTGCCTGTGTTACTGTTGTATGTAGCTGTTGTTATTTATTTATTTTTTCTTTCTTTTTTTTTTTGGGTCGACTGGGCGGAGGCATTCGTCGTCGCAGTCGACGTTGTTGCTGGGCCGTAACGGGTGCTTGTGTTAACAATATGATGACGTAGGCGCTGTGATGACCGCATGGTCAATATATAAAACAACCACACGAACTGCAGAGAAACTACAGTCTAGGTTGAGTAAGATGAACAATTGAAGAAAAGCTCATCTGGGATAATATATACATACGATATATGGATATATATTTAAGGATTTCTGAGACATGATAGACTTGAGATACTTTTGTTACTTTTCGGTTTTTTAATGTATCTTTTGGTTTGTCTTTAAAAAATAATTGAATTTTATTCAGATAAATTACTGGTAATGAATTTATTGTTATAGGCCGATCAGAACCAATTATATCTTGACCTTAAAATGAAGAAAAGGATGCCATGGTCATTATAACTCATAAATCCATAGATCATATAACTTTATAATGATCAAAATATGTATATAAATTTCCATTTTTATAGAATTCAATAGGACAAAGCTTGATCAGGGTTCTTAGCAAAGCATAAAAAATAGTGTTTCAACAATATCCAATTTATTTATTTTTTATTATTGATTTAAATATTTTCCCCCAGCGGACTCAAGGAAAATCGCATTGAATAAATTTAAGTTCATCCATTTTGATGTTGAAAATGTTTAGAGGGCGCGCGCGGTGGCAAGAGATGCAGAGAAGAGAGGAGAATTTCAAGCTGATCTCTGAAATCTGCCCCACCTTAGTGAGCACACGCTCGCACACTGCACACACACAGATACAACCCGTAATTCGCGCTCATTGTCTGATGCCGCTCTGCCTCTTCTTCTTCTTCTTCTTCTTCGGCCAGCTAAAAAACCTGTTTTCAAGCCACTAAAAAAATTGTGTGTGCGTGTGTGTGTGTGACTTCAAATTACGCTCAATATTCAAAATTCTACAACTTATGTCATACAAGAAACTGATTCAATTAATAAACTTACCTTTAAAAGTTAATGTAACGATGCTGGGCGATTGCCATAACAAGCCAGATTCTGGCCAAAAAGCGCTCAAAAACTCAAAACTCAGGTAAAAGAGAGCGAGAGGGAGAGAGAAAACTCTATTACGAAGTTTTGGCTTCGTGGTAAATACACACAGACAGACGCACAGATACGCAACACATACACACACACACTCGCATGCATGCAAGCATAACAACAACAAAAAGAAAAGCCTTTAATTTGAATTTTTGAGCGCTCTTTCGGTCTTATTGGTTGTGCAGTTAATTTCAATTTTTTTGGTTGCCAGCCGCTTCTTCGGGTTTATTTCGTTGGCGTCCTATGCTTCGATGTTCCCTTTTTGTTGTCATCGCGAGATTCGCACTCTAGCCCATTTTGCCAGTTTTGATTGCATTTCAACAATTAACTTCAGCCGCATTTAATGCAAATGCAAACGAAATACAACAAACAAAAAAAAAGTAACGACAACGCTAACGAAAGTAAGGCGGCGGCAGGCAGGTTTGTTTTGTTTCTCCTTTTTCTATTATTTGTATTTTTTTTTTTGTCTGTGTGACAGCTGCCAATTTTTAAACACACACCCGAACGCACGCAAATAGCCACCAGAAAAAAATAGCAACGGCCAAGTAAATAACGAAGTAAATAAGAAAATTTGTTTTCAACACGGCGTTAGTTCAGGAGGCTCTTGTAATTGATGTTAACTAGTAATTCTTATTCCGATTCTCGGCCCGGCTCACAAACACCAAACCATTCAGGCGCAAATAGCGACGAAGAGGCGTCGGAACGCGCGGTGTTAAAATAAAAAGGATATACCAACACGAAGAACACAACCAGGCGCGGCGAAAAAATTTTACGAATAAACGGAAAACGGAATCGAAAGTAGGGTTGTTATATATATATCTACATATCGATATATTTATATCGTTATATTTTGTCTGCCCAAGTATCGATAGTGCGATACTTAATCGAAACAGAGTCGTGAGTGTCTGTTGATTTTTATAAAAATTAAATAAATATGACAATAATATTAATGTTTTTCCTTATAATCCAATAGAAACCTGACGGCCACATGTGACACAGGCATTCAAATCCCGCCGCCCTGCTAATATCGCCTGACAAGGGCCGTAAGAGACACGGAATTATATAACCGCCGGCTAAAGAAACACATGAGTCCCTACAGCGGCGCCGTTCGTCGTCTGCTGGACAGCTGGCCCGGAAAGCAGCGCTTCGGTGTCTACCGCTTCCTGCCGCTATTCTTCCTGCTGGGCGCCGGCCTGGAATTCTCCATGATCAACTGGACCGTTGGCGAGACCAACTTCTGTGAGTAGGAAGCCCAAAACGGAAGGTTTTTTCAGCGCTTACGTGAATTTTCCAATGATCGCATTTTCCTTCCCCACCGTAGATCGCACATTTAAGCGCCGCCAGGCCAAAAACTACGTGGAGGAGCAGCAACATTTGCAGGAGAGGCAGACCACCAACGAGAACTGATCAACCATGCCCGCCGGTGTTTCCTGGGGCCAGTACATGAAGTTCTTGGGCAGCGCCATGCTGGCCATGATGGCCGGATCGCAGGCTGTGCACATGTACTATCGCCCGCTCGAAGATCTGCCCGCCTATATAGAACGGGAGAAGCATAGCACAGATGCGAGTCCCAGTGCCAAGCCACCAGACGCGTCCTGAGACCAAGGCTCAGTGTGTATTTCATGAAATTTCTGTTGATTAAAGTTAAGTTTAAAAGCACTTTATTTAACAAATCTATTTTAAGCTAAAGCAGACTACTTGTCGTGCACCTTGCGGTGGTTTTTGAGGCACGTCTGCTGCCGGAAGGCCTGGCCGCAGGTGCCGCACACATATGGCTTTTCGCCCGTGTGGATGTACTCGTGGTGCCGGAGCGTCTTGCGGGACGCAAAGCTCTCCGGACAGTGGCGGCAGGCGAAGGGCTTGAGCTTGAGATGGACTGCCCGAACGTGGGCCTCGAGTTCAAAGCGACGGGCAAATCGGCGGCCGCAGTGCTCGCAGGGCAGCTTGTCGCTGGAGTGCATAAGCATGTGTTGGAGCAGCATAAACTTCTTGGCCATCCGGCGACCGCATACTTGGCACTCGTGCGGCAGCACGTCCTGCCGGCTCCCATCCTCATTGGCGGTGGCATGCTGCTGCAACGTGTGATAGCGCAAGGTGTACCGCGAATGGAACTCCTTCTGGCAGATGTCGCAGTAGTGACGCTCCCCACTGCCGCCCTCCTTGGCGGCCAGCTCGTCCTCCGTTGGATGCTTCGTTCGGCGATGGTACTTCAGATTGGCCGACTGATTGAAGCTGGCACCGCACTGCTCGCAGATGAACTTGCGCGGTACGCTGTCCCGCTCCCTCGGACTGTGCTTCAGCCGCTTGTGCTTCTGCATGGCTATGCGGCTGGTGTAGACGCGCTCGCAGCCCGGCTGATCGCAGGGATGGCGCCGTTCCAGTGGCGTGTGCACCTCCCGGATGTGCGTGTATAGGCCGCCCATGAAGCTGTATGCCTTCTCGCACTGATCACATTGAAAGGGGCGCTTGCTGCCCTCGTGCACCTTCCGGACGTGGGCCGCCAGGGTGAGTTGGTGGGCAAAGCTGTGCCGGCACACCGGACACTTGAGCCTGTTCCTTGCACTTCTCGCTGCCTTTCCTTCGCATTTCTCGGGATTGGCAGCTGGCTCATCTATGGGATCGGGATCAGGCTCTGGCTCCGGTGGCTCCAGGCTGTGCAGAGACTCCTGTCCCTCGAGGTCCTCGTAAACCACCTCGAAATACGTTTCTTGCTTTTGATCCTCCTCCTGCTCTTCCCTTTTGAGCACCTGCAGCAACCGTTGCCGGCATTCTTCCGCTTTGGTGCGGAATTTCTCGAACTTGCGGATTAGCTCCAGGCATTCCGGGCACAGTTCTCGGGGCCACCAGGGCTGCTCCTCATCCTCCTTCTCTGCATTATCCGGCTTCCGATTCAACAAGAGATTTATATCCAGCAACTTTTGCAGCTCCGGGCTGATTGGGAAAGCGTCTGATTGGAAGCCGTCTGCCCCTCGCTCTTCGTCCAGCTTGAGTAGACAGGTGCGGCAGTGTTCCCTGGCGGTTTCCCGGGTTAGATTCCGCAGCATTCTTTCCCAAATTGTTACTTATAATCAATAAAATGGCAATTTCGAGAATATAAACAAATACTGTAGTGTGGCCGAAGCCTAGAAAAATGTACAAAAATATACCAATGAAACGGTAAAAGTAGAATTTTAATTTTTACTTTTGTTTTTCTGTTTAAAAAGCCTCCGAGCAATCTTAAGAACAAATACTTTTAGAGAATAAAAACAGTTTAATCATTTATGGTGAATAAAACGTAATATCGCTCAAGTCAAAACGGTTACGTTATTGTAAACTTGAGTGTTGGTTTACGTTTTCTGAAATTAGGTGTGACCAGTCGCAGTACGGAGTAGAAATCCAATCTTTTTCCGATGGATTTTCATGTTATAAGGGGAAACACTGGCAGGGCACACTGAACTCGCTCGGACAGAACGAAAAAAAAAACACTACCAACTACACGCACCCACAGCTACAGTTAGGAGAAAAAGTGAAAACCAAAAGCTGCGTTTCTTAGCCAATTTCCTGTACATCACAATCATGAAGTTCCAATACAAGGAGGAGCACGCCTTTGAGAAGCGTCGCGCTGAGGGCGACAAGATCCGTCGCAAATATCCAGACCGTGTACCCGTAAGTACCCAAATTGATATATATAAATGTATATGTATTGTGTAGGCATATATCGTGCGTGTGTTGGAGTGCGCGAGTGTATGTATGCGTTTGTTTTGCGTCGTTCGCTTTTTTTTCTGTTGTTTTTTTTTTTCGTACCGAAGAAAATCAATACTGCGCATATTGGGGATGTTGGTAATTGTTAATAATTTCGCAACGGGATGTCAGGTGCTGAATGCGCAGCGATTGCATAAAATGCACTTCACCTGGGAAAACATTAGCTAGCAACCACAATGCCTCAGATGAAATGCAGAAGGAATTGTCCCCCGTCAAACACTCACATATAGGGACATAGAAAAAAAAAGAACAAAGCAGCTTCGCTGTGTGTACATACATATATGTGTGTGCGAGTGCGAGCGAGCTAGCCGTTTCACTTGCTCAGCTGTTGGGGTGTTGTTGTTTTCCCACTGGCCTGCCCGATTTCATCTGCTCTCTGCCCCCCCTCCCACTCCGCTTGCCATACCATGAACCAGTTGTTTTTGATTTTAAATTTCATTTTTGGTGTTTGTTTGCTTGCAAAAACAAGCGAGTGTACTGCGCATAATAACAAATCACCCACTAATACAAGCAGACAAACGCACACAGCGACAGGAATTAGTCATAGAGATGGGCTGGCTGCACATACAAAAAAAAAAAAAACAAAAACAGAAAACGGGAAAACAAGGGGGTCTGTGAGTGGCGGCAGCAGGCAGAGGGGGGAGCAACTCTCCGCCGCTATTGCTATTTCACCACCTTATCAGCGAACTCCTCCACTCCTATGGAGAGCACAAAAGGAGGAAGGAAACACAATTAAAATTAATTGTAAATGTGAAAACTCAAGCTGAAGGTGCCCCAATCGTCAGAGAAGTGCACTCGCTGTTTTTGTTTTCGATTATTTACCCCACACATGCATACATACATATGTACATATATGATTTATTTGTGTTTTGTCCGTTTTCGATTTCGGGTTTTGGCAAGTGCCAAAGTCACATAACAGCTGATGAGTGCGGGGAAGGCCAGCTGGTTGTCGCATCATATATGTATTTATGTTTGTATGTGCATAGATATATCCCAAATTCCTTCTAGTTTCTCAAATTATTCTAAATTAGACGCTATTGCCAAAACGCAAACACCTTGAGTTCGGCCAATGACGCTAACCAGATTCGGTTTTCTTGGGGTTGGTGAATTATGTATATGGGGGGAAAGGAAGAGGGGCAAAAAAGCAGCGATAAGCGGCAATGGTTTGCTAATTTCGTATTCATCGGCCAAAAATATTATTTGTTGTTGTTGCCTGCCCCGCTTCCTGTTCTAAAAGTTGGCCAAAAACCAGTTTTGGGCAATTAGACTGTCACAGGGGTTAAACTTGTCGCCAAACAGGGGTTAAATAGAGCCTACCGAAAATTAAGGCAAAACCTAATGAACTCCCAGTTGATTCTTAATTTTATTTAACTCGTTAAATGTTTGTAAATAAATACTAGCCAACATAATAAATACAATTTTGGGATTGGCAGATTATGTAAAGTCAAAACTTATCATTTTTATACATTCAATGAAGATATTATCCAATATTTAACAATTTGTTTATTCCAATAATGTTTCCTGGCCAAAATCCTCAAAACAAAACACTTAAAGTTAGTGATTTAACTTGTAGTTAATTAGTAAAAGCCCAATATAAACCCATTCCTTGATAAATGAATATTTTAAGACAAAAAAATATGCAGGCAAAGTCGAAACCTTGTGAAAACTATAAAATAATTTGCAATAATGTACAATTTTCACTTCAAACTTGTATGGCGAGACTCCTCGTTACTCATTCAACTGCCTAATTACACATTTCAGTCACTAGTTTGCTAATTCAAGTACGTTTCTACCCAAAATATAATTGAACTAAGATTTAGTCAGTTGATTTGCAATTTCGAGGCGTTTCTCAATGTTAATTATTGTTGAAATAATAAAAATATTCCTGAAATTCCTACAGAACTGATGAAACTTACCTAAGCAAGCACGAAAATAGCTAATTTTAACTACCATATGAATCATGTTGGACCTTAAAGGGCTCTAAACCAAGAATCCGTATTTTAAAGTATTTATTTTCATTATTTACCTTCGATAACTATAATTTTGATGGTATTATTTGTTATTTACGAGCGCAATTAAACAATATAGAAATAATACAAGTAAGAATCAAGGTTAGTTGTTGCATAAAATATTCGAAATAATTACTTAGAAATATTAAGGCACGAAATGATGAAATCCCCAGGCAGCACGTAGTCGAGCACAGGCAGAAATGCCATGCCTTGGCACGTAGTGAGCAATCTAGAGCTAACACACCTCCTGTTTTCTTGTCTCTTCCACTGCCAGGTGATCGTTGAGAAGGCCCCCAAGGCGCGCATCGGTGACCTGGACAAGAAGAAGTACCTAGTGCCCTCGGATCTGACTGTTGGCCAGTTCTACTTCCTCATCCGCAAGCGCATCCACCTGCGTCCCGAGGATGCACTCTTCTTCTTTGTGAACAACGTCATTCCACCAACATCGGCAACCATGGGCTCCTTGTATCAGGTAACTAACTACATATCTTCCTCTCTCTCTCTGATCTGTGTTTTTAATGCGTTTTTGGTCTCAATTGTTTTACCAAAGGAACACCACGAGGAGGACTACTTCCTGTACATCGCCTACTCCGATGAGAATGTCTACGGCATGGCCAGGGTGAACTAACTCGGCGGCGCTTCGCACTGCACCGCTGCGGAAAACAACCCCCTATACAGAAATCTATATATATAAATACAAATATATTTTATGTTTAGCATGCAGCTTAAAAATACGGACGCGAGTTAGCTAAACGAATTGATGAAAAGAATTTGAAAATGATCTGAATCAGGCAACAAAAAAATCCACAAAACAACCAGAAGAAAACGACAAAAACATTTGTTATGTGACCTTTATTTTATATATATACATTTTCTATACGCATTAGTATTTTCAATTAAACTCCGCTCTTGTCCTACCCATTATTAACCCAAAAACCGGCTCCCCATCTAATTTCAATTGCTGCTAAGCGCATGCCCTTTGTACTTTACTTTTATTTGCTTAATTCGTTAATTTCGCCCCTTACCCACGTTTTTTTTTTTACAATACAACAAAATTTTGTGCATATTTAGTGTGTATGGTTACGAATAGGACTCTCTCGGTTAAGTGTACGGTAATTAATCTATTATTAAATAAACAAAAACTACAAAAATATGTTAAATGCTTTGATTGGGGTTGACTTGAACCGCTTTTGGGTTAACAAAGAAATTGTTTTGTCAAAGAAAGGAGCGGTGGAAACAAAAAAGATTTCTTTTGTTAAATTAACAATAATATTGTACAAAAGAAATATGGAAATAATGATCATAAAATCATTGTTTTTAAGTGTTGCAGTAAATTGTTGATTAGAATTTAATGATATTTATTGATCAACTGTTTTTGAAGTTTTATTATTAATGAACAAGTTCCTAAATTGCTTCACTACAAATTGGCAGAAGCCTTTTAAAATTGTTATAATCTAAAACAAAACAAACGTGTCCATCTGCTCGTTGCATGCGATTTAGATTATTTTTATTAAATGTGATTCATTTGCTTTGTTTTAAAAGATAATCTTATCGCAGCACAGTGGAATTTATCACAGCAGTGCCTTCGTTTTGAAAATGGCGCCTCGCAGCGTAATCGATAATCATTTGAGCTTTTATCATTATAAGTATTCATTACCTCAATACCAATAAGAACATATCGATAGCCGCAACCAAAAAACATCGATTACCAGCGGCGCTACACCGCTGTTACTACCAGCTCTAGCTGGTGCTTAAAAATTATTAACAAATCGCGTTTTTTTCATGTCAAACACATCGTGCGCCTAAAGTGCAACACGCCCGCGCCAGAACCAGGGCCCACACGAAAACAGACACACGCAGAAACAGGTAAATGCGCCGCTTCGCCACCTCGCCAGCCGGATAAAAGCGGACCCAGTTACAAAACAGGAGAGAAGGTGCAAAATCGAAATCGAACAAAAAAACAGCTCACGGGGGGAGGGAGAGAGAAAACCTCGCCACTGCTGAGCACTGTTATTGTTATTGCTCCAGTTGTTGTTGTTGTTAGTGTTCCTGTTGTGCCTCGTGACGATGTAAATTAGTAAAGTGAATAAGATGCGTAGTTCAGTTATCAAATAATATCCGTCCGCCCAGTGCAATTGATTTTCGTGTCTTTTTGTTGGGGGGGGTGGTTTGCCAATCGCAACACCCCCTGTCGCTGCCGGGTTTCTTGAACCCCCAATCCTCCGCCGGAGAAGAACTAACATAAAGAGAAAGAACAAAAAACAGCTGCAACGGTTGCCACATAACCGTAACCCGTAGTAACTGCCCGTCTAGGGAGAACCGTGGTTATTGAATTATGGCAAAACATGCTGATTAGACACTTCGGGGTGCAAAAGCAACAGAAAAACCAAATTAAAGAAATGGCTAGAGAAAACAGCAGCAAATAGCAGTCGTGTTATTGTCCAGCTCAGCTTGTTTTTGTTGTCTTCCTTTTCCCCCTCTCTCTCTCTCTCTCCCTCATTGCTGTGTGTGTGTGTGTGTGTGTGCCACCCGTCTCTGTTTTCCGCTTCTGTTTCTGGCTCGTTTCGTTTGGCGAACATGTGGATTCGTTTTATTGGTGCTTGAGTATCGCATGATTATCTCGCGCTACCGCTGCTGATGTCGCCCGTTCTTGGTCGCGTTGTTGTTGTTGTGGCGCTTTTCCGCGGGCTTTGCACACAGACACAGACACACGCACACAAACACACACTGGCAACAAAACAGAAAAAGTAAAAGATTAAAGTGATTTTCATTTTCCCAAGCAAATCAAATTCAATTTAGAAAACTATCAAAATGCCCGCAGAATGACCAAAAAATATATACATATATATGTAAGTCGATTACGGGATACTCTATTGATTTTTTTATGGTAATTAAATTAGTTAAAACTTTCATTACTCACGTATTTTAAATTTTCTGAAACTAAGTATTCTATGAAAATTAAATGTATTTTTAAATCAAAAATTTAATATTCTAAACGAATTAATGTTTAGAAGTAAAGTAAAGGTTTTTTTCGCTTGACTTACACTATAATTATTAAAAAGTTTTAGCTGGCAACTTAAATGTTAAAAATTAAAAATTTAATAAATAAATGAGGGTTAAAAACCTCTTGAAACATATTCAATTTTCATAAAGATTTAGCGCAAGAATTATAACAAATTATATAAATTTTTTAATTGCTTATAAATATCTATTTAGTTAAAAAAAAAAAATCATTTGTTTACATTTTGTGCGTGTGCCGGAAGAGTAAAAAGGTTAACATGCCACATCGCTGACAGATAGAGATTAAGTTAAGTTATCTTAAGATAACTGATCTGGGGACATTTATAAAAAAAAATATTGCGATAAGACCTAACCAGACATCACAATGATAGGAACAGTCAGTGGACTGTCTCCGTCCCAAAACCCAAATCCAAAACCCAAACAAACTCTGACGACAATCAGACTCAAAAACATAAATAAATTGGGGCACGCACAAAATTGTAGAGCTAACAAATGTATATTTGCACAAATATATAGGCTTGTATATTTATATACATCATTTGGACAATCCGCACCGTCGCCAGTTTGTTAGCTTATCAGTTTATCAGTGCGCGCCGCCGGGGCAACGGCTTATTTTGTATTTTGTTAACGCTTTCAATTCAAAGTTCTTCAATTCGAAATTCTTGCTTTTTATTTTCCGCCACACGCAGCCACACACAGCCAACACACCGCTTAAATGTCACAGCACTCGAAGAAGGAGAGCAGCAGCAGCAGCAGTAGCCATGCGAACCAGAGCCACAACAAACATGCGAGCAACAACAGTAGCAGTCCAAACTCCAACTCCGGCAACAAGAGCCACAAGCGGCACACGGCGGTCAATGGCAGTGTGAAGGCCAATAGCTATTCCCAATATACCAACAGTCACACGCCCTCCAAGTCCCTCAGCGGCAGCCAGAGCACTAGCTGGCATTCCATAATGCAGGGCGCCGGCGCAGCATCTGCGCCACAGCTTAGCAGGAAGGAGAAGAACCAAAAAGACAAGCAGCGCGAAAGGGAGCGGGTGGAGCGCAGCCAGCTGGTACTCTGGCGGCGACCGCTGCAGACCACCAAGTACTGTGGCCTCGAGCTGGCCGCTCTGCTGCGCACATGGAGCACCAGGTGATTAGCTCTCTCTGCATCCAAAAGATTCCTTCATAAACTAATTGATGCTCGTTTTCAGATTGCTGCAGCAACGGCTGCTACTGGCCGCCCTGATAGTATTAGGCATTGTATTTAGCATAATTTACAAGATAGACGGTCCTCATCAGCTGTTCATTGAGCTTGTGCGACGGAACACCTGGTTCTTTGTCTACTGGCTCGGACTGGGCGTACTCTCGTCCGTGGGCCTGGGCACTGGCCTGCACACGTTCCTGCTCTACCTAGGGCCGCATATAGCCAGCGTAACGCTGGCCGCCTACGAGTGCAATTCACTTCGTTTCCCCCAGCCACCGTATCCAGATGAGTGAGTATTTCATATGGTTAAAGGTTCGCCCTCATATGACTGATTCATGCATTTTTACGTTTTACACAGTATTATCTGCCCGGAGGAGCCATACGATAAGCGAGTACCAAACATTTGGTCCATCATGTCCAAGGTGCGACTTGAGGCCTTCCTATGGGGCGCGGGCACGGCTCTGGGCGAGCTGCCGCCTTACTTTATGGCCAAGGCGGCGCGACTCTCGGGCTACGATCCGGACGATGCCGAGGAGCTGGCCGAATTCGAGGCGTTAAATGCCAAGCGGCATCAAAAGAACCTCAGTCTTATGGACAAGGGCAAGCTGTTTATGGAGCGCGTAGTAGAGCGCGTCGGCTTCTTTGGCATCCTGGCCTGTGCAAGCGTGAGTGGTGGATATACATATATCTGTGTAGTGGGTTTCGTATTATATCCGCTTGCCTAAAAGTGGGATGTGTGCGAACTCTGCTAACCGTTTGCCTTTACTAAGAACTAGGAACTAATATGTAATGCTTCCTTGCCTTGCAGATTCCCAATCCCCTGTTCGACCTGGCTGGCATTACTTGCGGCCACTTTCTGGTGCCATTCTGGACATTTTTCGGGGCCACGCTCATCGGCAAGGCCGTGATCAAAATGCACATTCAGAAGATCTTCGTTATTATTGCCTTCAATGAGACGCTTATCGAGCGAGCGGTAGACCTCTTGGCCTCGCTACCCGTGCTCGGTCATAAGCTGCAGGAGCCGTTCAAGGCGTTCCTTAAGAATCAAAAGCAGCGACTGCATCGGCAACAACGCGGAGCCAGCGGCGCTGGTGGTGCTGGTGATTCTGGCAACCTGCTGTCCAAGATCTTTGAGACGTTCGTAATCGGTATGGTCTGCTATTTTGTGGTCTCCATTGTGAACTCCCTGGCCCAGAGCTATCACAAGCGACTGCACAAGAAACCGTCGGCTTTAACGCCACCAGGAATTTCATCAGCGGCGATCAAGAGGCTGGGCAAATCAAAGGCTTTAAGGGATTAGAGGATGTGGCAATCTCTTAAGATCAGTTTCGTTTTTATACATATTTTGTTTAATGTGTTTGTCGCTCTTAGTCGAATTATAAGTGTATGCGGTGAAGAGGCGAGTTCTTTTTTTTTTCGTGAGTCTGAGAAAGAGAGATAGACCGGAAAAAGCCAGAGGAATTTACCTTGTAGACTAGATTAGGAAAAGCAGGAGGAGTAGGAGAAGGAGGAAGCGGTTCGATCCGTGTAGCAGCCACAATAGCCGGAGCAGAAAATATTTTAGTGATGTGAAAGAAAAAACGTTAGCAATTTATATTATTGCGAAAGTAAAAGAGACAGCAGCTAGTCGTCGCTCCTAATGAAAAGCAAAGGCAAAAGCAAAGGCAAATTGTGCAAACGCAAAAGCAAAAGCTGTGCAAAAGACAAAACAAAAACAAAACAAAACCAGAGCAAGCAGAGAACCCAAAATTAAGTGTAGAGTCAGAAGGATTAAGAATAAAGTATACAAATGCTGAAAAATAAACGAAATATGGATATATATACAACTGAAAGCCGATATGTATGCCTCAATTCTTATGGGAAGACTGGGTATTACCATTCCAGTAGATAAATATATACACAAATGGAGTGCATCAATTAAAATGGGAACCGACTGAGGTCGACTTACGCCAAATTCTGTTCATTATCGTAAGCTATTCTTATGATTCTCCGTTAAAACAATAAATTAAATAAAAGAAAATGTTGGCGAAATAAAACAATTATGATTATGATATTAGGATATTTTATGATTTGGGAGGAAGGAGAAATTAGTCTTGGGTAAGTATAATGATTTCCTCAAAGGAAACACGCAAAATATAATAAATAAATTGCCTTCAATTAGAATTATTTATAAATTATATTTTATAAAATAGACCAAAATATTAATTTCCTAAAATTTCAGTCTGAAGCGTAAAACTCGCTAAAATAGTCATAGTTTTACGCATCTGACCCAAATTTAAGGAATTTAAAATTTTGGCCAATTTTTGCATATTTTAATGAAATAAAAAAATTTTTTTAAATATTCCAAGCAAGGCAATTTTTTTTTAAATAAAAAGTTGAAGGGAAGTTCCTAAAGGCCAATGTCTGGCGCCATCCATGGTAAACTTTTTCTGCGAGGAGCTTTTTCGAGGCTCTGTTGGCTCGACAGGATGTTGTAACAGTCCTGTTAACGGGCATAACATCAACAGCGTTTTGCTTATGGAAACAAAAATTCAAGTTTCCGCAAGAGGTGCAAAACATCGGTGAAAACATCGATGAAAACATCGATGCAACGATGTTTTTTCAAATTTTTAAATCATCGATTTCGTCGGGATATGCTAACATCAGAATGTCAACAGACTCTTGTGCGGTTCGGTACTCAGCCTCAGCTTCAGCCAAGAAAATTCTCAGACTCAGTCACAGTCGCAGTCGCAGTCCGGAAGTCACAGACAGCATCCAGCAGTCACAGTTTAAAGGCGCAGTCGCATTCCCCGCGCAACGTTTTTTTTCAAAATTATTTGGAACATTTTTCGAATTTTCGAAAGTGCTGCAAGAGGCTCTGCATTTTTTTTTTTTTGGTTTTTTGTGCAAAGCTAAGCTAAGAAATTTTAATATTTCTCGCGACAGCAATTAAAGATGTTTTGGCCAAAGGTTTTTCAGAGCCAAAAGTTTTGAAAATAAAAATTTAAGAAAAATAGACTGCTAAAGTGAAAGTGTGTGTGCCAAATATTTGAAATTTGAATCGCATCTGTTGTTGATTTCTGCGGCTGTCAAAGCAAATCAAAGGAGGATTAGGAAGCGAAAGCCAACCAGAAAGGACGAAAAAGGAGCGAGAGAGAAAACACCGCAGTCAAAGGTGAGTGGAGTGCTTGACAAATGTAAATAAGGCAAATTCCTTTAAAAAACAGGAAATAAAAAAAAACAAATAAGAAGAAGGCAACAATCTTGGGCATGTGTGGTTATATTTGGGCAGTGAAATCTGAACAAGTCTGGGAATGTGTGGGTTCTTGATTTGCAAATTATATTGTAATAATTAAAAAAGTATACATTTTGCTGGATTTTTATGAAATATTATTTAAAAAATAACTTATTTACTATTTATGTCTCAAAATAAACAAGCAATTTTATTTATAACCCTTTTAAAGCTCAAATAAATGTGGCAAACTTTTTATACGATTTTATGAAAGAAATTAAGGTAAAATTGATTGATTTATTTTTTTAATACAAAAAAAAAAATCGAACAAAAAAATATTTTTAAGGTTCTTTTCAGGAAAGAGCTACGTTTAATTGCCAATTTCCCTAAAAATATAATTGGAAAATCCTTTTCCAATCTCAATCCCCTTAATAAGTTCTTAACAATTCCATACACACATTTGCTCAACTTGAAAACCATTAGCAATTATAAGTTATTTTCGACTTTGCAAAATCTCAAAAGAAATATTTGAAATATCCTTGGAATAATGTATACAATGTCCTGTTCGGGTATGTGCCTTCGCGCACATGTTTGCTTATTTAGCCAGGACTTTTGTTTGTCTGTCAACAAAATGGTTGACTGGAATCGAGGCGAGTCAAGTCGAGTTTGGTTTTCCGTCAACTTTCCAACCGTGCGACGCTGGCTGTGGGGTGTGGGGTGGATGGAAAATGAAGTGAATTAATTACCTCTTCGGGCTTGAATTCGTAATTAATTCGCTCTTGTTCTTCTTGTTCTTCCATCTAATTCTTATTCGACTTATAAATCATGTTGGATGAGCGAAGGAATTACGGGGAAAAACGGGACTTTGGGGCGGGGCGAAAGGTGTTCTCAAAGGTAAAGCTCATTTTAAAGTAGTGACAAAAAATATTGAGAGAAAACTGCAAGTATTAGCTCAATGCTAAACCTAAATTATAAGTTCTTATAATTATTATACTTTTAGGTTATTTTTTTTTAATTTTTCAAATTGAAAACCAAATTCTCTCTAATTAAATTGTGTCAAAATTGATTTGCATTTTTTATAATTTTCTATGGAATTGCCATGATTCCCTATAACTTTTTTCTCATTTTGGTGGCTGTTTTGTTAACTTTTTAACAAATGTAAAATAGTTTTACAACATCCGGAGCCAGAAAAACCAAAAAACCCTGAAAAACTTTCTGCTCAATTGGCTCGCTGCTGCATGGCCATAATTTTCACAAGGAATTTAAGCAGGTGGAAATTTATATTAATTTTAAACAAAAGCCTTATTTTTCGCTTGAAAATATTACAGGATAATTTATTTTAGAGTAAATTTCCCTGATTAAAATATTAAAAAGATGTACAAAGTAAAAATAGTATAAATTAAATTTCAGAATTTCTTCATAATTAAATCAACGACAATAAAATATTTCCAAAAATTATAAAACAATTAAAAATCATTTAAAGCTCGTAACTAAACCACTTTTCACATTATTCATTTTTCCTCACCGAAAAGAGTTGCTGTCATTTGCGTTTTATTTTGGTTTTGCTTCTGTTTCGGTTTTTGGGTTTTTCTTTTTTTTTTTTTTTGAGGAAAAAGGCAGGCAAATAATTTTCAAGCAATTTTACTTAATTGCCTTTTGCAGATAATAAATCATTTTCTTTGCAATTTGCGCCGACATCAAAAACCCGCACTTAAGTGGAGGTCTCCACAGAATCCAGAATCCCCCTTAACCCCCCCNCTTACCCCCCCCGTTCGCAGTTTTGGCCCTCAGCTCAGCCCCCTCTTCACCCCCTTTCACCGCCTTCTATCACCACCCCCCTTTTCGCTGCTCAATCAGACCTTAAGATGGCCTTAGTTGGTTGCTCCTTTTTTGTGTGACGTTATCTGCTTTTTGCTAATTAACTTGGCTTGTTGCCTGTTGCCACAAATACAGACAAAGACATATCCTAACACATACACAGCTATAGAGGGAAAGTGCGAGTGGGGCATACATACATATATAGAAAAAGTTGAATAAGCTACGTTTTGAATTTCTTTGGAATTTGAAAATCTCATTAAAATGTTCGCCAAGCATTGGGGAAAGTTCCGGAAAAGGGAAGAAAATAATGAAAAGGGGTAAGATCCCTTAAGGAATTGAAAGGGTTAGCGAAAATATCGATAATCAATAAGGTTTTTCTTTTCAATAATTAAAGCAAGGTTACATTATTGTATTAAAATATGGATTAAATGGGCAGGGAATAAGGAAATATAAAAGCAAATATCTTACGTGGTTAACACTATTTAAAAATATAAAATATTTTAAAATTCTTTGTTCGGTTAACTAATTATTTTATTATTGTTTTTATCATGATAATTATTTTTGTTTAAGAAAAACTTTGTTGTCAAAAAGTATGCTACAAAATATGACATTTCGTTAAACTCAGCAAAGTGAGTCAAAATATTTGTTTTTAATTAACTTTACAAATAAAGGGAATAATAACAAATGATTGTAATAATTTTTCCTAGTTTTTTAAATACGGAAAATTATAATTTGCCTTTGTGTGTAAAGAACAAAGTGCAAAGTTGTAAACCTTTTAGAATATTTATACATTTTGTTCCACAATTTAATAGTTTCCTATAACATAATAAAATATCATTTATTCTTTCTCAATTTATAAGTTCTTTTCGAGGTATTTAAAATATACAGACATCGTGTACTATATGCAAAGAGGGGTTAAGTGAGGCATGGACCTCTGCTATAGGTTTTCTTCTCAACGAAATGCCTTCCTTTTCCGCCTGTTTATTTGAGATTTGTTTACGTTTGTCGTTTCTCCTTTACGGTTTTCTTTTTTTTTTTTTTTGTCAATTTGCATAATGATATGTGCGGAAAATGAAATCCGAAATGAGTCAGCCGTAAGAGATCTACTTGTGGGTTGCGATTGAAGGGAAATTAGATTGGAAATTTATTAAGGTCGAAGCTGAGAAAATATCATAACACAAAATAAAATGAATCACAGAAAATCAAAGTAAGGCAAATACAAAGAATATTAAAAGAAGAAAAAAAAAATGATTGAAAAAAGGTTAAAGAAGATACAAAAATCGATTAAAAGGAAGTGAGTGCTAAATGAAAATGCGGCTTAAAAAAAGGGGAAATTGAAAAATGACGAGATTAAGACGCCAATGTGATACAAGTAAGAGAAAAACAGAGTATAATGAAAACACAATGTAAAAAGGGAAATAAATTAAAGAGAGAGGATGAAAATGGGGAAAGAGGTGGGTAAAATATGGGTAAAATGTTAAATATAAAAAAGGAAGAGCTGAACACTAAAAATAATATTTCAACTCTACAAATCTACACAGAATTTTGTGGGTTCAAATTTGTATTACAACTTTGAGAAAGCTTTTTACAGGTATTTAAAAAAAACCTGGTGATTTTCATAGAACCTCTGATAATAATACATAAAATTATGCATACAAAAATAAATACTATTGAAGGGAATACCCGATTGTCTGTCATTTTCCTAATGTTTTCTAAAATATTGAAATATGAAATTATAACTAACACAAAAGATTTTCCTATAGTTTCCAGGATGGAGTAAAAAAAAAAACCGTAACAAGAAAAAGGGAAGCCAGAGACACCTTACCCCTTGACCCCGATCCATACGATGACAACATTTTCCACACCCGAAACCAGAATGAAAAATTATAATTAAATAACAACTAGCACACAGACAGACAAACGAGGTGTGAGTCGAGGGTTAAGAGCTGAGCTGGTAATTCACTTGCCTGACCAACTAAAGTTTTCCCAACCGAAAATTCTGACCAACACTTCAGCTCCCTATACACGGTGAGAAATTTACATTTTTTGAGATTTAATTGGAATAATTACGAGCTTAAAGAAATGTTATAAATTTCATTTATAATGTAAACAAAATAGTCTTATAAATAGCTTTGAATATTTTTTTTTATAGGATATAAAGAAAAGCGCCTAATCCCTCAGTTCCCTAATCCTGCAGTTCCGTGTAGAAAACTAACGGGGGGAAAGGGGGAAAACCCAGCCAAGATAGATGGATGGAAATGGGGTGTTGAGAGCAGGAGGGCCTTCAAAGGACCTCCGCAGAAGGAAAAGTGGAGTAAGGCGGCATAAAGTTAAGCAGAGACGACAACTTTTTTTTTGTGCATGATAACGACAACAACACAACACTAATGGCCATGTATAGCACGACTCCTACACGTGTATGTGTGTGTATCTGTGTGTACTTTCTCCCCACATGTGTGTGTGTGTGTGACAGGCGGCTGTCATTTGTAATGCGAAAAAGAAAAAGGAGCAGGGAGCAGAGAGGCAAAAAAAAAAAGGGAAAACGAGGGAAAACTATTTTCTCGACATTCGGATGCTTCATGAGCGGAAATAGGGGAAGCCCCTAATGATACATTTGTGTCGAAAAACAACAGGGTTTTATTTATAACAACGATTAGGTGTTAAGCAACCACAAAAACATCAAATATAGTTAACAAATTAATTACATTTAAAAGGAACTTTTGAAATTTTGCACAAATTTAATTGAATTTTAGATTTTAATTGAATTAAGGAGACATATTTGTTTAGTTTAAGGGCCATTCAGCACTTAAAAGTGTTTCAAAGATTTTTATCGTGCTTAAATCTTTTCAATTTGGAATTTGGAAAATTAAGTGCAGTTGAAAAATAAGCTTAAAAATAATAAAATAATAAATTTCATATATTTTTATGCTAAGAATATAATTTAGAAATTTAAATAGAACAAAAAACGGGTTAAAGTAAGGTTTGTTTATATTTTTAAATAAAAAATGTAATTTAAAAATTTAAATGAAACCGAAAAGCGTTAAAAATTAGCTTTGAATATAATTTAAATAAAATTTGTAGTAAATAAAGAACCTAATTAAATTGCAGTATTTAAACAAACTAATTATATCAGTTAATTGTTTCATAAATACTAATTAGAACCCTTATGAAACCTAATACAAAACTATATCAAATTATTTTTATTTTTATGACTAAAATTTAAACAAAAAATTAAGTAAATAAAGCCATTTAAACCCTTTAAAATAACACTGAAAGCGAGCCAGGTCTGGATATACCCGTCTGAATTCCATAACAAAAACAGCACAAAAACAACAAAAACTATATATATATATGAATATATATATCATGTCTCGAAACAATAACTCACACACACAGACACACATAGTTACACACGAAGAAAAGCGAGTAAACAAAGCCATTGCAGAACAATTTCAAAGCTGAAAGGGAAAATGCAAGGGGAAAAACGAGGGATGTAACACAACTGGGGGAAAGCTGTTCGGGAAAAACGCAGGGGGGGGGGGGGGGGGGGGGGGGGGCGCAGATAAGAATTGTTGTTTGTCGCCGCTGCCTTTGCTGAGCGAGAACAATATTCATAAATTTTTGAAATAAATGTTTACAGACACTTTGCACGATTTCGTAGCTGTTGTTATTCTTTTTTTTTTACATAGTATTTTCTTTTTTTTTTTTTTTTGCACTTGATGCAGATGAGATATCCTTTTCAAGAAAATGTGTGTGTGAGGGGGCGTGTCTAGCTCATCTGCATAGAGATGGCAGGATAGTGTGTGTGTGTTTACTTATTCATGCCACTTCATTTGCATCGAATGAGCCCCATATTTGCAGCCAAACTTTTCCCCGCCATCAAATTGCAATCAGCTTTTCCGCCATTTGACACCAAATTAAGTCGTCAAGTTTTCCCAACCCCGTCTTGGCTTTGGCAAGGTTGCGATTTTAATGATTTTAAACCCATCAATTTTGATGTGATTTAATGGATATTTTTTTCGTTTTCCAGACTGTCATTAAATGTGCTTGAAGGCTTTCTTAATTTTATATTATTTTTTATTTTTATAATTATATAGGTTAATAGGAACGTTAAACTCTAAAATTGTGTTACAGTTTTTAAAGTTTCTATACCATATAAATCCGTAAAATATCAGAAATTTTTTTAATTCATGAATTTATTGGACTTTGCAGGCTTTTAAGAGGTATATTTTCTTAAAAGAAGCTACCTGTATTTGCTTTTTTTTGTAGCAAATATAGCTCACTTACTCTAGCCTTTTACTTAGACAAATCCCCAGGATATTTTTTCGCTTTCTGTGAAAATAGAGACAGGATATAGAAAGTGAGCTCGGACAATACTCAAAGGGAATTTTTTGGACAAGTCCTGTCCTATCCTATGCATATTTCATAAACATTGCACACTGGGAGCCGCCGCTCTAGCAGCAATTAAACACTTTTCACAATATATATGTACTATATATATATATAGGGAGTGTATAAAAAAAAATATATATATATAAATAAAGCTAGAAGCAGCAGCAAGATGGGTAATAAAATATTTACAAAAAAATAAAAGTGCTGGACAGCAAAGTGAACTTGCAGCGTCCGCCTCCGCTTTTCCCGCTTTTCCATGTCCGCTTGTTAAACGAGCCAAAACTCTGAGAGCCAGAAAGAGACAGAGCCAAGAGTGCTGGAGAGGGACAGGGGGACAGAGGGGGAATCAATGTCCAAGAGGACTGAGCTGCATAAGTGCATCTGTCGAGGACTCCTTGAACATTTTTTTTTTAGCTGATTCGTTTATGCTATTTACCCAACTTCCACTGCCAAGTGCATCAGTTTTTTTTTATGTTATTTTGAATACCCTGTAAAATGTAGAAAGGTGGGAAGCATGAGCTATACAAATATATATATTTTAATTAAGTTAATTTTTTTACCAAGCAACGCAAATATATGTATATAGTTTTATACAGAAATTAAAATATTATTTTTAAGAGGTACTATTACATTCTATAAACTGTCTTCTACCCACTTGTTGTATCCCCAAAAATAGGAGCTGAATTAATTCGATTAGTTGAAGGATCCCGAGGCTGCAGGAAATGCAATCCATTTGTAACCTACTTTTTTTTGTGGGGGGGTGGCAGGAACGCCTTCTTTTTTGGCCAAGGCCTCATTATAGTAGCATTTACATTGGATTTTCCAAGGGAAGTGGGTAACCTAAGACTTGATTTGTTACCTACGTTTTCGGGCCAAACTTGATTTCTGGTTAAGCCCATTTATATAAAGGAGGAAAAAAGGAGGAAAAGGCGGAGCTCGAACCGAGTTTTCTTGGATTCTCTGACTCGCTTCAACCGTCCTGCGAACTCACTCTCTCCAGTCCCCTTACCATTTTCCTTTGCTTTCGACCAGATTCTTTTATGGGCTTTAAGTGGCCATTAGTTTTCATTTACAAATGTTTTTTCGCCTCTCTGGCTGTGTGTGCGTGTGTTTTTTTTTTTTGTATGGTCAGCCCGAAGTTATTTGCTTAACTTCAAACAAAAGTCTGTCTGTGCCGACACCAATTACCCGTAGTGGTAGGAGCCAGTGAAGACAGGAGTTGGAATTTGGCCTTAATTTGCCGTTAGATACAGTCAAAATAAATTAGGATGCTAGAAATTAAATCTGGCGGTTCCTTAAATATGCCTAAAAGTATGTAATAATCCTTTTTTTTTTTGAGAAAATATCATATAAACCTGGCCTTAACAATAATATAATTATAAAAATAATCAAACCATTGAAAACATTATTTAAGACACTATTTTTAACTAATATAAGATATATATATCTTAAAGTTTAAATGGGAAAAAGAGAATCATGAAATACCTAAACACAATTCTGTGTAGAAGAGTGTCCTTGTTGTATGGCTGGTCAAATATTTTATGCTTAATCTGGCAGCAACAAACTACCAGCAAAGCAATAACTAGGCCCGCATGTTTAAGCCAACAATTTGGTTAGAAATTGGCAACAAAACAGGGCCCGAAATTAATAAAAGTTGCAGAGCAAATAATTGACAATGGCTGGCATATGTTTGTTAATTAAATAAAATTTGTTAGACATATTTTATTCTTAGTTTTTTATGTTTAATATTTTATAATTCTAAAATATATTTTCCTTCCATTGTTCAATTAATTTTCTACAGCAATTTGGCAGTATTTTCCTTATACTTTCTTGCAGTGTCCCCATATTAAAGGACCTTTCACCGCTAGGACCTTGACAATAGGTATCCTCGACCTTCTCTGCTGCCCCATTTTCACTTTTCATCCTGCTCGTTATGCTGAGGGCGTGGCCCATCCCTCAATGGGATCAACTTTTATGTGATTGTGAGTTTTTAATTGCTCTGTTTTGGCCCCTAACCGGAGAGAAAAAAGGGGTTGTTAAGCCGCAGAGAAAGGGGAGAAGGGATTAAATTGTTCAGCTGACAGTTTGAAATTGATTTTTTATTCGGCAGATAATCAGCTTATTACAATTCACGTCTGTGTTTTCATTTTCTTTACTTTTTTTCCTTTTTTTTTTTTTGTTATGGAAATCCCATGAAAATGGGCCCCAAATTGATTTTAACCAACCACCCTCCCACCTCCCGCTTCTCCTGGGGCACGTGTCCCACAATCAAGGCTCTGCAAATATCAACTTGCAACTTGTTTGCTCAAAACTTTCAATGAACATTCCATACTTATGGCCAGAGCATTGATTGGCTCTGGTTGTAGCTATGCCTGCTCCTTGGGGGAAGGGGGGAAAATGCGGGGTGCGGGAAGGGAAACAATTCCTAGAGGGGAAATTGCAGAATGTTAAACTCTCAACGGGCCTACGCTGCGTATGCTTGATATGGCCACTAACTATTACTTTATGATGGAGAAAGGAAGCTGCAAGGCCACGGAAAAAAATATTTTGTCTTGAAAAAATTCTATATAAACTCTGATTTAGAATATATTATATATAAGGTTTATGGGATCGAATATATCTGCTTCACTGCGTTGCAGTGAAATTATAATACCCTGCAAGGGTATAAATATACCTCCATGCTTTTGTTCCGCCAAGTGCATTGAAAATCTTTTTCCTGGCTGATTTTGCTCCATCTCCCCCGCCGAGTCGAGTCCCTCCATCTGCTGCTATATCCCTCCATTGTCCGCTATATCTCTCGCTTTATTTTTGCCAGCTAAACGAATTTTATGACTAGGCTTCCGCTCTCTGCCATTTTTATTATTTTTTTTTGTAGAAAACTTTTGAGAGAAAAACAAAAAGTAAAAAAGAAACTGGAATTAAAGGAATTATTCACAGCTTAGAGCTACTAAGTAAACTCGGAATATTTATATAATGGGATAAAGTTTTCACGGCAAAACTCATTATGTAGCTCTATGTATTGGAGGAAAGTCGATGGAAATTGTTGAGGAAAAATTTAAGAAATTAATTCATTAAATTTAAGAAAATGGCTTGTGTGTTTCTAACTTGGAAAAACAAATAAATATACAAATATAAATCTATTTGAAATCAGAAAATACCATATAGTGAAGATCAGAGCTCTACTTTAAATATATATATTTATACGAAAATTATTCTTGCTTAAAATGTAATTTTAATAATTATATCTATATTTTATACATTTCATATATTTATATACATTTTTAAAATACTTTTTGTTATGTTATTTATTTGCATTTTATGGTTCAGTTGTAATTATTAATAATCATAATTATTTGAAATCTTAATAAAACTTCTAGGAATATTTTACAAAATTTTCCCCTGGACAATCCTCATTTTCTTGTCACTCCCTCAGGTAATATTTCCACCTTCTTCTTTTTTTTTTTGTTTGCGCTGGAGAAAAGCTAACTAAAAATTGGCAGAAAAAAATATTGAGTGCTCTGTGAAAACATCTGTGGTCTCGTCCAATGATTTATAGACTACATGGTCAAAAGGGGAAGGTAGGGGGGAGGGGAGGACGGTTTCGGGTCGAAATGCATCGATGGTAGTCAGGGGAAAAAAGAAGCAAAACAACAAAAAAAAAAAAGGAAAAAAATCGCAGTCGAGCAGCAATATTTTCACTGCATCCCCAATGCAAGCAAAACAATCAACGCACTGTTTGTGAAGCTGTGTGTGTTGGCCAACTTGGGCGTGGCTCTAAGAACTTTAAGGCTTTAAAGACTGCAGTTAACCAGGACTTCTAAGAAGGATTGGAAGTGAGAGGAAATAAATATTTGTTTAATAAATTAATTATAAATTTATATGGTATTAAAGAATTTGTATTGAATTTTGGTATTGAATTTGCAATTTCCCTAGCAGTCTGTATATATAGTATATGTTCCAACAAGTTTTCGAAACTACAGGTAGCATAATATATAATTTAGATAGCACACTTTTGGCCGTTGGTCCGGGCTTCCGGTTCCTGGGTCCGCTGGCATTTCCATTATGATTTCTATTATTCGCAAACTCGGCACAAAAATTTCGCTGAAAATGGAATGAAATAAAGATTCAGCTCAAGAGAAATAATGATGATGATGATGCTGATGATTCCAGGACGCTGGGGACTCACACATCTGTGCCATGTGGCTAATACACAGAGAAAGAAATAAGATTTTTGACAAACGTTATAAAATATTTTAAAGTTAAGCTATAAAAATAATAATTTTAAACATTTTTCTCTAGGCTTTCAACACACAGATTCATATTTATGTCTTAAACAACCCAAAACAAAAAGAAATGCTTTCGGAATTGCCTTATATATTATCCTGGGCACATTTGTATTTTCTCTCAGTGTTCCGTATTTATGTCTGTGTGTATATATATGTGTGTGACCATAAAGCGCACATGGCCCCCTGGAGTAAGTGGTCAGCTTGGGAAAGTAACGAAATGCGAGGAGTCTGACAGGTGGAGAGAGAAAGACAGAGTCAGCGAGAGCTGTGGGGAAACCAAGGAGAAGCCAAAGGAGCCAAAGGAGGCTGAAAATAGAGGGGGAGAGGGAGATGGTAAGGTAATGGTGGCTTCTACATATGCTTAACCCATAAAGCCCACGAGCCACTCCAGTTATGGTCTTCAATTTGCGACTCCCTGGACCGATGGCTGTCAATTAATGACCCATTTGGCCAGCCAAGGGTTAAGGCCGTGTGTGGGTGTGTGTTTCTATTTAAGGAATTGCTTCTGCTATTTTTTCCAACCATTCAACACGCACACAAAGGGCTGGGCACCGAGCAGAGAAGGAAGGGGGTGTGGGTCCACCAATTGGTATACCCAGTCTTTTTTTGTTTGTTGAAGAAAATCTGTTTCAAATGATTTAATAACTTTATACATTTTTGTTTTATATTTTCTTGAAGATTTTTATCTAAATTTTTTATAGGATTATTTTATGCTCTCAAAAAAAGATTTATTTTTTAGAAACAAATATAAAATATTTATGCTATGGAAAATACTATAAAGAACCATATAAAATTATATAAAAAATATAAATTAAAATAAAAAAAAACTGTCATATTTTCAAGGCATACTTTTATTTCACTGCTGAAGAGCATTGGTTAGTTGGTCCTGGAAGCCTGGCATTCCTTTCCTCCTCACATGTGCTGCCCTTTAGACCTCTTAAGCTGTGTGTGCCACAAGTGTCGAAAAGTGTGCGCACTCCAAGCATTTTCATTTTCATTTTCGTTTTCATTTTCATTTTCAGTGAGGTCTTCGCCTTTGTTCCTTCTCCCCTTCATTTTCTGTTTCCCGTGGCAGGACACTCGTCAGCACTTCGTTGCCAGCATCTTGCCTGCCTGTTGCCTGTTGGCCGCCTACTTAAAAGGCCTCTTCACGAGGAAAAAAAAACAAAACTGTCGAAGTGAGCAGGCCGTAAAAATTCTTGTGAATTGAGCAGCTTATCCACTATGCTAGGCCAAAACATAAATTAAGAAAAAATGAAGTACTAATTGTTAACAGTGATATTTATATACTTTTATATTTATCAGTCTATATCCTAAATTTTCCCCAATTTTCCCAACACGACCTCAAATGCAATGCCAAAGAAACCACTGAAATTGGACGCCTGCAATTGTGTGTGTGTTCCTTTCTCCAATTAGGAGAAATTCAAGGCGAAATTCTCTGCGAGCCTCTCTCTGTGTGTGTGTGGGTGTAGTCCTGAATCGCCAGAGGCTTTACGAATCCCCCCCTTCAAGCTCCAGCCATTTTTCAGCCCGCCGCCTCTGTGTTTGCCTTTTCCTTTCAACTCCTCGCTCACTAATTGAATATGCATATTTAGCTGTCAGTCATTTTGATTGCGTAACAAACCGAAATCAAATGAAACATGAAGCCCCAAAGCCGCCTCTCAATCTACCCCAAAATCATCCCCAAAACTCAACCCAAAGGCAACCTCAATGTAAACGTTTTGCATTTGATTGGCTTTCACTACAAATCATTGTCATCATCTCGATTTTCAATATTTTGCCAATGCATTCCAGCAATTATCCATTTCACTGGAAACAAATATGTGCAATTTTGGGAAAATTTAACTTTGCATATATTTTAATTTAAATGTATATTTATTTATAGGTAATTTATTATTAAGATTATTAGGATAATCTTGAGACTTGTGACTTTTGAGATTAAAAAAAATATAAAAATCTATTTTAGCTTGGGTTCAGTTTAGGAAGTAATACTTTTAAAACTTATTTAAGAAGAAAACAACTTTTCTTATTAAATAAACTGCCTAATTTTGGCACAGTGTTTCACAAATAAGCAACCATTACTGAGCACTCGCCTGGCACATGACAATTAACTTGAATAATTAAGCATTTCGGTCGTTTTGTGGCAGTGTAGCCGTGTGCATTTCAGGGCACTTGGACAATGACAGTTGATAATGCATTTTAATTGTTGAAATATGGATGGATTGTTCGTTGGACATAATGGGAGCCAGAATGAATGAGTGAATGGACTGATGGATGGTTGGATAATGTAAACGCAACTCCACTTAATCATCGATACAGCAATTTGCCTAAGATAACTAATTACGAGAAGCCAATAGAAAAGGCAACTCTAATTGAGGTATTAGCAAGGTAATTAATAGAGGCAATACTTGCAGAGTTGACTTAATTGAGAGTAAATTTTCTAATATTTATTATTTTATACATTTAAATCGATCCTTTGTACATAATTAAAGTCATTTTCGATTGCATATTCCCTTTTAATTCACTTAATACTTATTTCAAGGACACGTTTACATATGACAATAAATAGATTCATTATGTACGAAGGCCTTCAGTTAATTGAAATGAAAATTGCCATTTCAATTAATAGCAGAATTCCCCTAAAAGTCGAATTTTGTTTATTTTCGCTTTCAATTCGATTCGAATCCATTTTGGACTGCTGTTTGCTGTAATTATAATTGGCAATTTGCAAATTCAATTGACCGCAATTATGCTGGCGACCACCAAAAAATCGCCATGAATAATGCAATAGAAATTCGAATTTCATATTCATTCAATTAGAGAGTTTTTGAGGGGGGAGTCCAAGGAGTCAACCAACAATTGTGAATGGCACACGCAAGGATAATCCAGCATCCGGCAGTCTGGCAGTCGGCATTCCGGCATTCTGGCATTCTGGCATCCGGAATGATTGTAAATTTTGTGGAAAACATCACGTATACGCACATGTACACAGACGGACACGCAACTCCATGGCAATTGGCAATAAAATTCTAATTTTATGCAATTAATTTAAATGCACGTTGGCAACAAACAAAGCGGAGAGCTTAGAATCTTATTACTTTATTGCCACTTGAGCGTTTAGCGAGGGGAAAATGGAAAATGTGAGATGGCAAAATGGCAAAATGGAGATGGAGATGAAAAAGGGTTTTTTGCCACTGATGAAAGTGTTCAATTTGTAAGGATTTTGTGTTTTTGTGTGTGTGTGTGTGTGTGTGTGAGTGCTTTCCTGCCTTAAATGTACCTAGGGGACCGGGCATGTAATCAACTTAAAAGATATCTCCTCTCCGAGCTCTCGGGGAATCCGATTATGTGGCAAACGAGTATTGCAAATGTGTGTCTGTGTTGGCATTGTTTTTATCCAGTATCGCTTCCTGGCCCAGGATTATCTGTAGGTAAATCTGCAGGGAGTCCAAAGTGGGCGTGGCAGTGGGCAAGTTGCATTGCCAGTTATTAGGGATTGATTAAAGTGGATTGGATTGCTGCGAGTGACTAAACAAGAAGCTGATTTAATTACAAAAGTTCTGCTGAGCTTCGATCGAACTTAATTACATTATGGTAAGAGTTTAGCAATAAAAAGAAAATTGAGAAACGGCAGTCAATATGCAGGGAAAAAGGTTGAGGGGTTTTAAAAAAAGGGTTTTAATTTTTTTGGGTGGTTTAAAATACTTTTTCTATCATGTACAGTTCTTTGATGATTACACTAAATTAAATATTTCTAAATTAGATTTACATATATTAAAAAAAAATTTATTACATATTTTATATGATTTTATTAATCGATATTTCTAATATTTATTTTATTGCTTTAAAAACCAAAATATATATTTATATAAATATCATGAAATAAATAACATTTAATGGGGCAATATTTAACATCTTGTCCTCTGTGCCGAAACCCCTTAATTCTGTTAGCAAAAACCTACATGTCCTTTTTTTCCTCTTTTTTTCTGAGCTGCCTGAACGTATATACATATATATCTGTCTCTATATATATTTTTTTCTTGTCCAACAACATGACAAATTTATCCTAAAGTTAATTCCTTTACTCACAAACGAGACCCCACCTGCACCCACTGCTCTACGCTGCCCCGTGGCTGGCTGACCCCTTTGCCCTGTCTCATGAACTTTGGCCCTTGTGTGCGGGCACAGTTGAGCTTAAAATAATAATTTTCTATGTTTTTAAATTATATATTAATTGTAGTTAGTACTTTTTTATAAGTTTATAAATTAAATAAATATAAATTAGAGTCTGCAAAAAGTAGTCTAAAAGAAGAAACTTTATTTGCTAGTTTTTGTTTAAAAAACACAAATTATGTTTAAAACAAATAACTTAAGCCAGAACATATTTCAATGTTTAATAGATTTTTTTTTCTGTTAATTATTAAAATTATGAATGGTACTATTTCTATGAACCCCTCTGTCCTGTGTGTGTTTGTGTGTCGCGTCACTTGGGATGTTGTTCATTTTGGTTGACGATGTCCTCGATGTTGGGCGCAATTTGTATACATATATTGATGAATATGTATAAATAAATTTCTATTGATTTTTCATTATTTATTTTTAATAATAAATAAAGCCAGCAAGCTTGTTTCCCCCGCCCCGCCCGCTGCCCCTCTACCCTACTGGCTGGCGTTTTTCAGAAAGTGTTGGCACACCTAAGTTTGAAATTGAGTCGTTGGAGCACATTGATTGAGTTGCCTGCCTGCTGGCTTATATATTTTTTTCTCTCTCTTATTTTATACACACAAAAAATGTCCGCTTTGTTGCGCATCAGAGGAAAACATTTTAAATTTTCCCCCCTCTGCCATAGGATTTTTCAGGGGGGGGCTTTAAAAATATGTTTGTTTTTTTTTCCTACGCGTTACACAGCTAAAATAATTAAATTCAATTGGAATTCAGTTTTCGCGCGAAAAGCGATAAAGCTTTAGAGAAAGAAAATATAATAGAAAATGCAAAATGTTGGCCCGCCCACAATATATATATATTTCCCTCAGAAAAAAATATGATACAGGTGAGTGGAAAAAATATTGAAAATTTATTTATAGTCAAATACGCTACACTGCACCTGCTTGTGTCTGTGTGTGTGTGTGTGTTTGCACAACAGATGTTTGCTGGTGTTGAGTGTACGCACAAGCGCAAACACACACACACTTACAGAGTTGGGGTGTAAAAATGATTGAGTGTTTGAACTCAACTTTTGTGTCGTTGCCATCGTCATCAGTGGCTGTGAAATAGCAGTGGCAATGCCTGCCACATCCACACACACACACACATATCACAGTGGGGCACCAACACCACCACGAAAAACAACAGGGAGGCTGCCCCACATACTCTATAATCTCGCAGGAGCAGGAATTCCAATGGCTATGGACGGATTTTAAATTAAAGAAGTTGTTAAATATCTCTAAATATCTTTCGTTTTTACTTGGGTATTTATTTAGCAATTTATTTTATTAGTTTGTAAAATATTTGTAAAATAAAACATCCATCAATTTATTTCCAATTTAAATTCCCAGATAAATCACTTTCAATATATATTGAATAACAAAAAATTGGCTAAATCCAATCCTTAATTTATTTTATTTTCTATCCAGGACAACGCACAAGTATAGTTTTTCAATCAACTCATTCCGAGACTATGGGGCAAAGCCATTGTTCTAAATTTATTTGTTTGCATAAACAGCTTTGTAATCTGTCAACAGCCTTCAAGTGCATTTCAACTTCGACTCACTTTCGCTATCTATATGTATTATATCGCTTTTGTTGTTATCTCTGTGGGGCTTCTCGATTTGTTTGGCTTGCTTTTCTGTGCAAACGTAACGCAGAGTCTACCGCAAATACACCTTGACAAATAATATAAAATATTAAATTTATATTATATTTCGAATTGGATTTGGATTTTTTGATCTTGATTTATGATTTATTATGATGATTTATTTTTTATAAATAAATCTATTTGTAGCAGAAAAGTTATTTTATTTATATTTGAGCTGAGGTTTGATTTTAAAGATTCGTAATGACAAGGTAAGAACTTCTTACTAAGAAGAAGAAACTATATAGGAAGAGAGAAAAATGCATAACATTGTTTTTTATATATTTATATGTTGTTTTTTTTTTTGCTCAGTGTTTACCTTTATGCTGGCTACGGTTTTAAATTGTATTTAAGGTGGCTTCGACTCCAGCAGCTTTATCTGCTTTAGCTGCCACTTCTTCTTTATATCTGCCGCCGCTTTCTTTGTAGTTCATGTTATTGTTGTTGTTGTTGTTACACAGGAAAATTACCAGCGTCAAGGAAAAGCGGGAAGGAGCCACTGGTTGGGGAAAAGTCTACGGGGGCAGTGTCAACAGTTTTCCCTCCGGCTGAGTGAACTGCCTTCGGGCATGTTTGTTTGTATGCACTTCAATAAAAATTTAGCATACGCTTCGCTTCACTTCACTTGCCATACGCACAACAAAAACCCCCAGCACGATAGCGATCAAGATAATAGCAGCAGCCCAAAATTGTGTCAATGCTAATATTTCTAGCATTTGAATTGTTTAATAACTGAAGCATAATAATGATTAGTAAATAATTAATAAATCGCTATTTTCCCCAAGCCTTAGGAATTATAATTATAAAATATAAAACGTAAATAACATTATTTTAATAATAGTTAAACTGTTTAGTACACATCAAATAATAAATATTAGGGATATCATTGTCCCCATAGATCTGCGCACGAAGGAAGCTGAGGATGAGGCGGGTGGTGAGGGTTAGGCCTCTATTTATATATATATAGTCCTTGAGAAAAGAGTGAGCGAGAGATCAGGAGAAAGAGAGAAAAAGAGAAAAAGAGAGAAGGGGATACAATGATGAGTGGGAGAGATAGAAAGAAATAGAAAGAGTGATAGAGTTGGAGATAGAGATGGATAGAAGATGGATTTGAAGATCTTTCATATTATGGTGCCCATGTTTAAGGGATTTTCTTCGAAGCCTGTTTGTGATATAATGCTGACTGCAGGTGTATGCATATATGTACATACACACATACATACATACATACTCACAGTCACACACGGGGCACAGCGCACCTGTAATGCCCCCTGGGGGCGGCGGGCGGCTGCTGCTACACACGAAAACATTGCTTTGTATCATTTCCCCTTGACGAAGCATTTTTCGATTATATGTTGCCTTTGCTTTCTGGCTCGTTTTTCAATCTAAATGTCAGCACACATGTGCGGGTGTATGTGTGTCAAAATGGCTGCCAGCTGTGCGTGCGTGCGAGCGTGAGTGAGTGAGTGTGCGTGTGTCGCAGTGTGTGTGTGTGTGTGTGCGCGTGTCCTGGCAAATTACTCGAGTGAAGTGCGCACTTGAGGAACGAAATAGCCAAAAAACAAAACTTCATCCTTCAGCCGCCTCCGTTTTCCGTTATCCGGCCACGCCTCCCCCCCCCCTCCACCGCCCTTGGAAAACACCCGGAAAACTCAACGCCTGCATGGCATGTGTGTGTGTGTGTGGGTGTAAGCGCGAGAGCAAATTTCCTTTCTAATTTGCTTAACGCAACTTTCTCAAGTCTCGTTACATTATTGTTCATTCGTGTCGCCGGCAACTGCAACTGCTGGCTCAAGCCCTCAAAAACCAAAAACAAGGAGAAAAAAATAATAACAAAATATATGAAAAAGAGAAGTTTAAAAACTTGAATATAGGATATAAGCTTAAGACATGGCAATACCCTGTGAATATGAACAATTAAGCATAAAGATGCATTTTAAAATGTTTTTAATTTAACTTTTTCTAAGTTGGTCCTTATAAACTGAAGCTCTTTTTGATAACAAAACACCTTATAAATAATAGATTTCCTTTTTTATTATAGTGTTAATATATTATTAAGTAATTTTTTGAATTAATTATATAATGTGAAGTATGTTAAAGCATTGAAATCCCCCCGACTTTAGTTTGATACCCTGGAGCACTTGCCCCTTAACGTGTGCGTATATTCAAATGTGAAATGGAAACTTTGAAGTTGAAAATTAAGGAAGCAAAACAATAGCAACAACAATTCATATTAAGATGTATATTATGTTGGGAAGGAGAGAAAGAAAAGGAGAAAGAGAGAGAAGAGAGAAAGGGAACGTAGAAGTGCAAAGAAAATTTTTATTTAAATGATTGCAAGTGTGGCTTTCCCTTTAAATATATTTCCCAAGCTTGGTTTTATTTTCTTCTATTTTAATAGCTCATAAATTATTTTAAATACTTTTCAAATAAATCAAAATAATATTATTATGAACCTTTATTTTAATATAAAATATCCACAACTTGTATGCGTAAAACATTGTCCATCAATCGGGGGGAATATCGCATTACGACTGATGTAAATACGGATGAAGGACCTTCGACTTCCTCCGGCAGGAAGTGAGCAAGCAGATGTGGGTGGGTGGGCCTAGGGGCCAGGCAGAAGGATAAGCAGGTCCTTTAAGCTCCGGCCTTCGAGTTGGCTGCCTTTGATGTCGCTCAAAGTGGTTGAAAATGCATATTAAATGTGTGGACTAAGTGGATTCATTCGAATGCTTGACAATTAGCTAATAGGACGAGAGGGATACTAACTATATATATTATACACATATCCATACTATACATAAACAAGGAGAATGCTGAAGATGTTTATAAGAAAAACTTAACTGAAAACTAAGGCAAATGCCTTACAAAATAAATCAATTATATTAAAAAATGCATAAAGTGTAAAGCTTAACATATATAATTTATCTTGTTTATTTTCCGGTTTCTAATATTTTTCGGCATGCAAATTTTTAATGCAAATACCATTTCCCTATTTTTGCACCATAATTCAAGCATTAGAGTAATTAATTGGCAGCAGAAAAACGTTCTATAAATTCCATTAATTAATAAATAAATACTTTACGCACATATATCATAAATATCACGCATAAATGGCTTTTAATTAATTTTTTAAGCCTCTGGTTCAAACTAAAGTCACATTGAAAATATTGTAATAAATTCCCTTGAAATGTTTGTGCGCGTAAATTTAATCAATAAATAAAATGTAAATTTTTCCACGATTTCCACGATGCGGGGGACTCCCTGACAAAGTCGCCAAGTAATTTCCTTTCTTCGTCTTCATTTTGTTGTTTTTCCCTTGAATTATTTTGCTTTCTCTATATCTATATATGTATCTCCCTCTCTTTTTATATATACATATATTTTGATTACTAGGCCTAGCGGCTGTTGACCCGAACTTCCCGTTCCTTTTTCGCGGGGTCAAACCGCAGGTGAATCCAGGTGAAATTCAGGCAACAAACCATACAGAATAATCGGGGAAAACTTTGGGCGAACGAAGAGCTAAGCAAAAGACAGGGAATTCAAGTCACGACATTCGCACCTGGAGGGCGAATGGCGTTTAAAATTCAGCAAAAGGTCAACCGGCCTGGGCAGTTACGCAAAAAAATAATATACTATATAAGCATATTTCTATATACAATATCTTGGAATAATTACGTACAGTGCGCGAAATAAAAGGGATCGGTTTTGATAAGCAAACAAAATATAGGTTTATTGAAATTGTAAAATGTTATTTAAGCCAAGGAAATAGTCGGATAAAATAAATAATTCATATTTAATTTTTTTTTAAACCGTCTACATTGAGCAGAATATTACTTTCGATATATTTCAATAGACTTTTCCTTGTAGCTAAATTTAAACTTTAAAATTATCAGAGCAATTTTTTGTAATAACTTTTGGCATTACGTTATGTTTGCTTATTAAATGAATTTATTTATTATTATATTTAATAAACCCTTAAAAGTCTTAAGTTAAACCGCATTTACTTTTTGGCTCTACAGCAATGACTCGCACTGTCCTCGCTTAGCCAGGTATTTGTGTTTGTAGAGCGGCCAGTCAAAAAGTCTCGCTTCAATTACTTTGAGTTGTGCAAACCTTTCTGTCTCATTTTTGTTGGTTTCATTTGCTTCGTCCTTGTCTGGCCCATTGTCCCACATTTTCTCCACCGTCTAACCACCCGCTTATTTTATATTTTTTGCCGCCCCCGTAGTTCATATACCCCACTGTCCCATAATTTTCAGTGGCCCTCGTTGCTTTCTTTTAAATGAAAGGTGACGCGGTATATTTGAATTTTGAATGCATAGTTTGGGGGAAAGGGCAATGGTGATGGATGTGGGATGTGGGACAAAGAGCACTGGCATGGGTGGGGCGGGGCAAAAGGACCTTTCCATCATCCTTGCCATTGCCTTTACTGTCGGCTGCCGTTATTTCTTGTCGACGCGTCGCCCCGGCATTATTATATATACTGGTTTGTGCCAGTATCCCGGTAGCCAGCTTTCTTCCTTGCCCCGTCAGTTTTTATTAAAAAACTCATTATATCTCGCTCAGCAGGACAACCAGGATGCGGTCTATGATAGAGTATTTTTTGGGCAAGGAAATTTATTTATTTACATTATTTTGTTTGGAGCAATAATCATTGAAGGAAAACATTGAAATATCAAGGGATAAACTTAACGGAATAATATAAAATTATAATTTAATAATTTCCATCGAAAGGACTTTTACCTGTTGGCTGTGATTTTACAAGGGAAATGCGACAATTCCCAGTAGTTTCCCTTCATTGCCTCAGTTCATTTCCTTTGGTCTTGCCACATTTCCGCTGGCGGCTTCTTGAAGATTAATTTCCCCTTTGGATTGGACTGTAAAGTTGGCTCAATTTGAGTTTTCCTTGAGCCGCCACCAACTATTGATATTAAATTTCCCCCTTCTACTGTTGGAAAATGTTGTTAGCCGTCGTCTTTGTGATCTATTTTTGGTGCTGCAGAAAAACTTTTCGTATTTCATTTTCACTCTCATTTTTTCTCACATTTCCCCCCAGTCAGCTGTGGCTTAAGTAATTTGTTGTATTTTTTTTTTATTTACTTACTGCTTTTTCTCGGGGAAAATCCAACAGAGCGGAAGGCCAAAAACGTGAAGAGTAAAACGTAAAACGAAAAACTATTTTGTGACACAATCCTTCCGGTTGGGTGGGGGAAGGTAGAAAGTTTTCCTTTTTTTCTGTATTTTTTTTTTTTTTTGGTAGCTGGAAAGGTGGGGGAAAATCCAGGAAAGTAGGAAACTTTTCAATAAACTATCGCATCGCACACATGCCACACATCCGTTTGGCCAACTGCTGCCAACTGTTGAGTTATTTTTTATATTGTTAGAGCCATACCCCCTCGATATATATATATATATATATATATAACCCTATCCTTATCCATGGATCCCTTGCTCCCTTTCTCCCCTTCTCAATTTCTCCCTTTTGTCCTGTCCTGTGCTCTCTCCCTCTCTCTCCTTTCTTCGCCTGCCATTGATAAGCTGCGAATAGTTTGAACACCATTTGCCAGTAGATTTGTTCGCAGCAGGACTGGCAGGACAATTTGCTTGCCTTGGCTCTGGCTTTACAGTACAACCTGCTATTAGAGGAATATCTCGAGCTTTGTTGTGACAACTTAAATCAGAATTATGGGTGCTATTCAACTGGAAATCAGTTATATATATATTTTATAACCGGAATTTCGTTGGAAAAATGCTCTCCTTTGGATAGTGTACAACTTTCTCCTTCTTTGCCGCGTCTTGTGTTTGTTTTTCCACCTCCACTATAAAGTTAAATTGCAATTTCGAAAAAGTATTTAATATGACAGTTGCGCAGGAGAGGGGGGAGCGAGGGAATGAAGAGAAATAAGGACTAGCAACAACAGAAGGGAAGGAGGCAGGGGCCAAAAGGCAGGATCCCGGAGACAGGCCAAAAGGAGGTGAAAAACAAGTGGTGGCATTGCGTTGGCTTTCACAGACAATCTCGGAATCGGCATTGGAATGCTGACAGCAACTGCAAAATGCTATTGCACAGTTTTCACCAGTTTCAACAGTTTTCCCAGTGAATTTCCCAGTGAATTTCGCTTTCCGCAGGACAATGAAAATCGCTTAGGCAACAAAACCTGACAACGCATCTAATTTTTGGCAAATGTCACACAGCCTGTAGGAGCAGGTCCTTGATGCTAATTGGAAAATGATTAAGTGGCTGGAAACTTAAGACTCTGAACTTTAAAGTTCATTTAATATATATATTTATACCTCGATTAGCTTATCCTTCTCCTCCTTTAGCTTATTATAAAGCCTGTGGTTTTATAGATTTATATTCAAGGCCCAATAACAGCTTCCCTCTCAATCTTCATTCTGGCAAAATGAAAGTGCCTAGATGGATCCTTGTCCTTGACCTTGGCCAACATGACGTATACGCAATTTATGGAAAAATTTTTGTGAAAATAAAATGAGCTCGGCTCCAGAGCCCATGCAAATGATATTTGCCATCCGATGCGGAACAAATTCATGGGCGAAAATCAACGATAAACAAAATATATATGCATATATGTATATATCCCTATGTTCGATGACAGGAAAATTTAGTAAAATGTGAAAATGCCGCATAAATATTCGTATAAATTAAGCAAAAATTCTTTGGCCCAACAAAATAATGAAAATATTGGAAAATGTGCAAGGATATATACGCACATACATATAGGTATATATACATATATATGTAAATATATAAAAAGCAACCAAAATTGGGTTCAATAAAGAGAAGAACCTCACACTTTACGGCCAAAGAATGAATCTAAATCTTGGCCATAAAAAAGGGCAACATGAAACCAAATGTAAATCGAGGCGAGGAAGTCTAACGGCGGGACACGTTCCGATTTTGAAATGAAGAGTTTTTAAATTCGATGGAGATTATTTTTTTTATATACATATATACATATATACATATATTCCTGAATTCTTTTAATGTTTTGTGTTTTTTATTTTGGCAGTAGCAGGACAAGGTAAGGCTTAAGGGTATTAAATATGATAAAGCCTTATGAAAGAAAAGATATTTTTAAACAAATTTAATATAAACAAATTTGTTTTGATGATTATTAAGCAAGATAAACGTTAAAGAATATCTTAAGGTTAGTACAAATATTAAGTAAATAAAAACTCTTAAATAAATTTAATTAAATGATTTCAATTTGATATTTATTCAGAAATAAGTAAGTGTAAGTGTAGAAATAATTTTAAAAAATTAAAAACTTGTATATTTTTAAATATATGCAAACCAAAGTAGGGCTGTTATCTTTCTTTTATATATATGACCAACATTTAGATGACTTTTTACATAAATATTCGATTTTATGGCCACCAAAAATACCACTTGTTCAAATATTGTTGTGAGGAAAATCCCCCCCATGAAAAACTTTCTTTTCGCTGAACGATAAACAATTCAAATTGAATTCCGCTGACTAAATAATGACCGAAAACGAAACAGAAAGTGAAATAAGGAGCGCACACAAAAAAATAAAATAAATAAAACAGAAAGCGAACAGGTTAGTTAAGGTCGAAGGTTGAGGCAAATGAAAATAAAATGTGAAATAATCAAAGCGCATGTGATTTGCATAATTTGTAATGTGGAATTTCCGCTCACATGGCTCTCATTTCCTGTTACACACTTACACACTCGCCCACTTTTCCGCATTTCCCGGCAGCGGCAGCATCTCTCTTCCATTCCGCTTGGATAACTGTTTAATATGCATAAACTTCACTGGGAAATGTGGGCTGGGTCAGGGGCTGGAGAGGGGAGGGAGTAGGAGTGGTAGAGATTTTTGGATGTTGTATCCTTCCGTTCGGTTTTCCGCCCGCGGGGAAAATCCGGGGCGACGGCAACGGCAACGGTGTTGTTTTGGCCTAATTGGTTGCCGCTGCCGAGCGACGAACTTTATCTACCAGTTTTCTTACAATATATATTCCTGCTTTAAAGCATTACTCGTCTACAGCTTCAAAAGGATATTGGTTTAAATCAAGCAATGAAAGGATATATATGTTTATGAGTGCTCATAATCAATTAAAATAAAAGTGCATATGTTTTTTTTTCAGGCTTCAAAATAAATTACAAGAAATTATATATGCTTTATTCGGACTGAAAATCATTTAAAAGAAAGTATATATGTTTTAGTCAGGCTTTAAATTAATTCTAAAAAAAGCATATATATTTTATTCAGGCTTCAAATCAATAAAAGTTATGTATTTTCAATGTATATTAATGAAATATAATTTCAAAAGGCTTGATTTTCTATTTTATGTAATATTATATAGTTTATAGGGCATTTAATATTCGAAATATTAATGTTGCTGAATATTTCTTCTTATTTTTGTGCATCTGCTATGGCTGCAGAGTTCTCCTGTTCGCTTTTTGCCATTTTTATGGGATTTATTATTTGCTTTATGGCGCAAAACTTTAAGGACTAATTGGGCGTATCTTTATGGGTTCCGATTTCAGCATAAATCCAGTGAGGAATTTCCCTTTCCTCCCCCCCCCCCCCCCCCCCCCCCCCCCCCTCAAACTTCTACCTCTTCTTATTGATCACTTTTTTGGCTTTGACTTGAGGAACAAGTTAACGTTTCGGCTTCTTGTGGGAAAGCTTTTAGCTGGGGGCGGTGGGGAATTTTTGCCAAAAACTAAAACCAAGAACAGGATTTGGTTTAGGCTAAAATTTCTTTGGGTAAAATTATTATAAGACAACAAAGGAAGCTAACTTCGGTTCGCCGAATTTTATATACCCTTGCAGATTGCAAATTTAATCAAAAAATTAAAACCGAAATTCTGGAAATAATGGGAGAATCCATCTAGCCAGGTTTTGAAATAATAAATGGCAAATTTTTAAAGTCATATTTTCGACAAAAATACACAAATTTGAAATCTGCCATATTTTGAATAAAAAATTGATTTGAAAAATTGTTAAAATTTAAAAAAAAATGTTAATTTTAAATTTTGTTTGCAGTTTGTTAATTTTTGGTTAATTTTGGGTATTTTTTGATTATATATGTTTTTACAATTTGCCATTTTCAAATCAGAAGATATCTATAACGATTATCCTATTAATTCTTCTGCCTGAAATTATAATACCCTGCAAGGGTATAAATATTATTATTATAAATATTATAAAAACTTTTTTTAGGAGGGGATTTATTTATATTTTTACTATACATTTTATACATTTTGCAAGAGTTAGTTGGTGGCCATTAATGTGTGTGCCATTTCCCCAGAGTCGGCGTAAAAGTTTTCCTATAATATCCCTCATATCACCCACCCTCACCCCTCCCCTTGGCCAGAATAAAAACTTTTCGCCTCTCACACACACACACACTTTACGTTTTATATTCAAACAGTTTTATTTCGACCTGATTTTTACACATGAATTAATAATAATAAAAAAAAAAACACTTATTAATCCCTTCGTCCCCTGCTGACTTGTGTCTTTACACATACATACATATGTACATATATACCATATATGTATAAATATGTATGTGTATATTTAGTTTGCGGTTCGCTGTCCTTGTTGTGGTTTAGTTGGCCGCCCGGACGGCCTCCGGTGCGTATGAGCGATGCGAAATGTAAGCCAGTTTGCGGCACATTTGCATATATGGATGGTTATGGATGTGGCAAGGGTTTTTCCAGCGAAAGGAGGAAGCTAATTTGCATCCGAGGAGAAGGAGAAGGCTCTGAAGGGCAGAGACAGAGACAGAGAGAGATACCGGGATCGATGGTGAGGGTGCGATTATGTTTTGTGCTCCTTTTGCGGTTGAGTTTTCCACTGGCTTTTCTTTTCTTTTCTTTTCTTCTCATCTTTTTTTCGGCTCTTTTTTTATGGCATTTACTTTTTTGTGCCTTGTATTCCATTTTATGTGTATTTGTGTGTGCTTTGCATACTTTGGGGTGTCTTTAAACTTGCATTTTGAATACGTTTTAAATGCCCCTCTGCGAGATGTGTGTGTGTGTGTGTGCCATCATAAAATGAGTTTTGTTTTCCCGGGGCCGCAGCCGCCACCCGTTTGCGGTTTTTCACGGTCCCCTGGATACCTTTTTCAGGAGTGCCACTTCCCTCTTGAACCAAACCCCCTTCCCTCCCTGTCCACGGCATGCGTGCAATTAAAAAAGGGTTCACTTGCCTTTTCCAAAAGGCCCAGCGCCTACACCCCCCTCTCACTCGCCCTCTTTGCTCATTTCATTTGCATACTTTGAAGGGGCGGCGGTGGCAGCTGCGTCAAATTGATTTCCAACCTTGAATAACAGCGTTCCCCCTGTGTCCCCGTGGCACAGTAGACAATCGATAAATGGAACGCAGGTATTTAAATATAATTTAAATAATTATTTAGTCAGGTTTTTTTAGGATTATAAATACATATACATACATATATGTATATAAAGCATGTTCCAAGCTTATTTCTTTGCAATACTGATTTCATAAGCCTAATTTTGCCAAATTATAAATTTAATATTATTATTAATAGGTTACAAATAAACGTAACTTCGAATTAAAATTTCATTTCTTTTGTATTCTTTACAAGCTAAATTTGTCATGTAACTATAACCAAGCTATGCTTAATATTTGCTTATTATTTAAAGTTATTAAAGCCTCACTGTAGTTGGAGCGGTTTTAGCTGTTGTTTTGACCTTAGAACTTAGTAACTGAAACGGAAACTGAGGCTGAAGATGAAACTGAAATGCCGGCAGCAACTTAATTAACGCGTGTCAAATTCATTTCGTTGGCCACACTTAAACAAATGTCGTCCTCGCAGGACACGCAACTTATTTTATTGCGGCAAGGACCAACAAAGAGCGGTGCGACGGCGGCGTCGGCTCAAAGTCAAGCGGATACGTGATGGAACGTCTATGCGGGGAAACCCCGGTCGTATCCTTAATCCTGGCAGCAATGGTAGGCAGGCAATAGTAGTCATTTTAGGCCAGCAGATAAACAATTGAGGCAGAGCAAAAGTTATTTGAGACAGACATTAAATAATACTCTTTTTATATAATTCAGCCTATATTTTTGCTAAAATATACCCTTGCAAAATTAAATCAAAATATTAGAACTAAAATTCAGGAATAATAAAAAGTTGCCAAACAAAGGCAGCAGCTTTCCAAAGGCCAAAATGGAAAACCACAAGAGAGGATCGTTCCCTTTAAGCGCCGCGCGCACTCTTAGGTTTCAAATTTAAAAACAAGAGCACACAATTCAAAAAACAAAGCCTAAAGCAAAATTGGCTCCTCGTGAGGCACGGAAAGACGAGAGAAAAGGCGAAAGACAAAAATTCGCTCGTGTGGTAAGAAAAGAAGATGTAAAAAGACAAAGGAAACAATGCGCGCGCGAATGCAGGAATAAACGAAGGGAGATGCAAATAATAAACGAAGGGAGATGCAAATAAGAAGAACTCACCCTTTCACATCGGTGTTGTTGCCGGTGAAAAAACGGACGAAGCTTAAACTAAATGGAGCAAAACAGGCTCCTACTTAATTTAAGCTATTAAACACCTAATAAAACACAAGAAAAAAAATAACAAAAAGCCTTCTTTTGATTTGAAGGTGGCACGCACACACACACACACACACACACACATAAAAAAAATAACACAATGCGAACGAATTTTTGGTAAGCCAAAAAAACCGAAACAGCGGCCCGTTTTCGGTCTAAATTTCACTTCAATTAATTTATACTTTATCACTGCGCGGGGGCTCACTGTTTTTCCGCGACTTTCCCGAGTTTTTCAGCGTTTTTCCGCCGTTTTCCTCCGGACCGCGTGGAGGCAGGACCGATCGCTCCATCGAGGGCAAGAGAGACAGAAAATTCAAAAGCGAGTGGAGAGAGCGAGAGCGATACAGCGTGAGAAGGCAATGACCGATAATGGAAGTTGGCAGTGCCTGAGAGCTGCCATATCAGCTCAGATTTTGAGAAAAAAAAGGCTAGAATACGATAAAAATATGCTAAGAAACAAGCTACATATATTCTAAGATGCAAGAAAATTAAAGAATCAGAAAATTAAATTCTTTTAATAAATCTATTAGATATACTTTCTTTATTACAAAACTTTTCACACTACGCTTCAGGCAAATTTTATAAGCAATTTCATCAAATATCCTAGATCTAGCCTGAAATAAGCTAAAATGGCAGCACTGCAAAGCATTCATCTTCTCTCAGGCATTGCCAACTTTAATAACGGTCATTGCCTTCTCTCGCTGTCTCCCTCTCTCAACACGTTCTTGAATTGTCCATATTTCTCGACTCGTTGGCGCGATCGGACGTGCCTCCACGCGGTCCGCACGAAAACGGCGAAAAACGCTGAAAAACTCGGGAAAGTCGCGGAAAAACAGTGAGCCCCCGCGCAGTGATAAAGTATAAATTAATTGAAGTGAAATTTAGACCGAAAACGGGCCGCTGTTTCGGTTTTTTTGGCCTACCAAAAATTCGTTCGTATTGTGTTATTTTTTTTATGTGTGTGTGTGTGCGTGCCGCCTTCAAATCAAAAGAAGGCTTTTTGTTCTTTTTTTTTGGTGTTTTGTTAAGTGTTTAATAGCTTAAATTAAGTAGGAGCCTGTTTTGCTCCATTTAGTTTAAGTTTCGTGCGTTTTTTCACCGGCAGCAACACCGATGTGAAAGGGTGAGTTCTTCTTATTTGCATCTCCCTTCGTTTATAACTGCATTCGCGCGCGCATTGTTTCCTTTGTCTTTTTACATCTTCTTTCCTTACACACACACGAGCGAATTTTTGTCTTTCGCCTTTTCTCTCGTCTTTCCGTGCCTCACGAGGAGCGAATTTTGCTCTTGGCTTTGTTTCTTGAGTTGTGTGCTCTTGTTTTTAAATTTGAAACCTAAGAGTGCGCGCGGCGCTTAAAGGGAATGATCCTCTCTTGTGGTTTTCCATTTTGGCCTTTGGAAAGCTGCTGCCTTTGATTACCTGATTTTCTATGCAATTTTTCTGGTTGTAAATTGTAAAAAAATTTAATCTAGGACAATTAATGAAACGCAATGTATATATGTAATTATTTAATTGCAGTATTTTTTCACTATTTATGTATATCTATTCTTTACCTTCTAAATGCCAAAAAATAATAATATGTTGAGAAACAGCAAAGTAATAATGTTTTCTTATATTTCTATTATTAAAAATATTAAAATTTTGAGCTAGTTACCTAGTTTTTCATACCCGAAATCTTGTTTAAGAGTATTTTGGCAGACATTTCAAAGTTTTCCTTTCCGCCAGCTTCTTCACTTTTATGATTACCAAAAATGTCTAAACAACAATTGAGATACAACATAAAGAAGAACAATGGGACAACGGCAGCAACAACAACTATATAAAATTAAATGAAATTTATTTTATTGCAGACAACAGACGCCAAGTTTGTGTTGTTTTTTTTTTAGTTATTTTCTTGTGTTTTCTGTTCATTCGGCTTCTTTTGACTTTCATCCTCCACTTTCCACTTCCTTTCACTTTCCGCCACAATTTGCCCTCCAGCCCCAAAAAGTATGCTTTAGGAATTATCAAAGCAGAAACTGAACGGGACGAGAGTGGCTTGCTGTCTCCCTCTTAGCCACTGAGGGAAGTGGGAGGATGTGGGGGTGGCGTAAAGAGAGCACAGGTAAACCCAAAATGGACACCTGGCCTCAAGTGCTTTTCACACACAAACATCCAAAGGACGAGGCAAACACATAAAACATAATTGCAAATTAACCTTTTTCTGATTTACTCCACACACACAAAAACACACACACACACACACGCTTTATATACAGAAGCAAACTCAAAGAACTGTAATTTCATTTTGAGGCTGCCAAAAAAAAGAGAACATTACATGCAATATGCACTGAAAAAAAATTGGGGAAGCCAAGTGTAATACTCTATCAATATGACACCACAGTTTCATTTTCCTAAGGGCTAGAGGGGCCACGTAATGTAGATATATCTACACATTATAGGTAAATGGGGCAAAAATTATTTTTTGTTCTGAAAAAAATAAATATTTTGTGGTGTATTTTTTTTTCACTTAAATCTGATGTTTATATTTGATGACTAAATAAAAAATCAACAACTTTTGATATTTTAAATACCCTGTTTAGTACTTTATTAAATAATTTAAATTAATTATTTATGAATATTTTGCCATTCGTCAGTATTCCCTGTAGTTTTCTCTCAGTGACCTTAAGCTTGGCGGCAGTGACAACGTCTACCTGTTGATGGCAAGACAAAAGGACAACTGTGCATTAAGTAGGCAAAATTATTGAGTTTACTGTAATGCCAAAATAAACACAGGAACGTAGGAAGGACCTGCCCGAGAGGGTGAGGGAGGGGCAGGAGAGGGCGTGGCAGGAAGCCATTAACACAATTGCCGCCTTGGCTGCCCCGGAATCCTTGCCAGGGATTCGCTCCTGCTCAACTCGACTCGTCGTTGTCAGCGTCTTTGGGTTAATGATTTTTATGTGCATTTTAATGTGGCAACAGTTTTTCCCTCGCCCTTTTTCCTGGATTTTCCCGGTGCTTGTTTGCGTGTAAAATGAGCGAGGAAAAATAATGGAGAAAAAAAGGCGCCTGGAAGCTGTGAAATGCCACGGAACACATACACATGAGCATTACTTAACTACAATAACATAAACTTAAGCAGGAGACTGACTGACTGATGCTGAGTGGGCGAACCTGGGTGGTGCTGGGTGGCTCATGTGCGCTGCGGGGTAATAAAGTTGATTGCCTTGACAACTTGCGTCGCCAAGTTTGACGCTCATCTCCTCAGTCCCTCCCACCTACAAAAACTCCTCAGAGCAATTACAAACTTCAATTATAATGCAAAAACATTATCTTGTAATTTCAAGGCCAAAGCCAGGGATGGCCAAAGCCAACAGATTGATTTTCCAAAGGACGTTTGTCCTTACTTCAAGCCTGAGATTTATATAATTGTATTTAATTGTGACTTCAGCCTAAAATCCTTATGCTATTATTATATTTTTCATTAATAATAATAGGGATAAGTTTAGTAAACTCTTTGGGATTAATAATTTACAATTATATTTTTCTTGAATTTTTCTTAATTTAATAAAGATGATGACTTATTTTCTGTCACGTTCTTTTTTATAGTTTTGTTACATTTGATTTGTAAGGTCTACAATTTTCTACCAATTTCTTTGGTGTTTTTATTTATTTTTTTTAGGAAAAATTGAACTGTCAACAGCATAAACAGATTGCCCAGCAGGCTGAAAAGTAAAAATGTTTCGCAAAAGTATAGGGAAAAGTGGAAAAGGCAGTGGAATGCAAAATGAAAGAAAGTTTTTCACCTTGGGTTCTCTTTTTCCTCTTTCTCTGTATTTTTCTTTCTATCTAATTTTTCGCTAGGGGCAGTTTTATGGCTGGAAAAATGTTAGCCGCAAAAGATAAACAGTGAAAAAGTTTTAAATGTTGAAAATTAGTGAAATCATTCGGGTATAAAGTATATATATATATATACACATATTTACAACAAAAGTTTGTTTCGCTGAAATAATTAAAAACAAGTAAATACTTGCAGTTATTTGGAAATTCTTTCAGCCAGAAATTATGATAATCAAATTGTTAAAAGAAGAATTTAGCGAATTTATGGAATTTATTAATTGATAAAAATAATTTGAAAAATAAAGCAATTTTATATTAAATAAATACAAGAATATAACAATTGGTAATCTAAAATAAATCAAAATAAAATAAATAGATATAAATTGCTTAATTGTTAAATGGCAATGGTAAATAATGTCAAAGATGTTTAATATTATATTTTATACATTTACATATTTGTAAAATATTTTGATAATATTTATAATATATTTATATATTTGCAAATTAGGCATCCTTTTGCATTTTCAATTATAAAAAACAATCGATTTCATACATCGATTGATGCTCGATTTACATACTATAGGTATATAGTATTTGTTGTGTGCCTGTGGGCTTGAATATATGTTTATGGCGAGTCCATGGAGAACGGCAGTCAACTGTTGATTGAACATCTGCGTTGCCTTTTCATTTGCATATTTATATTCTTGTTGGTTTCTCCTCTCCCGCCATCCTATTTTCCTTTGATTTTCTCTTACACTTTTCCCGTTTTATCACTGTTTTTTTTTTTTTGTTGTTGTCGTTTTTTTTTTTATTGTTGTCTTAGACAAAGTTTGTCGATTGTTTTTGCCATCCGATTTGCATATGAAAATTGACACAAAAAATTGTCGCCTTATTTATTTTGATTTGACTTGACTTTTGGTTTTTTTTTTATTTATCTAGTTTCGATTTGGCTTGAAAAGTGCGGAAATTAACTACCAAACATTATACATATTTCATCAAATTTTCAGGCATTTTTCCTTTTTCGCCTATTTCCAGGCAATTAGCGGCAAGAGGAAGAGCTTGAACGCTTCTTTGAAGCGGAAAAACTCGGCAAAACTTTCTCCTCACTTGTGTGTGTTTTTTTGTGTGTGTGTCGGTATCGTTTTTACCACCTCAACAGCCTCCCCGCCCCGCCCCCTAAATATGCTCATCTAATTTATGGCTTCATAAAGCGGCAATTATCGAATTTCGTTCTAAAAGGTGCGCTCTCAGAGGCTCTGGGAAAACTTTAATGTGTGTGGGGAAATGGCAGGGAAAATAAGGAAAATAAAATAATGAATTTTTCCCCAGATCTTGCAGAATTTGAATAGTAAATAAATAAAGTACATCGAAATAATAAAACTTTAAATAAGAAATTAACTTAAATTAAATTTGTATTTGTAAAAATTTATTTTGATAGCCAAAGCATACATCTTTTAATCATGAAAATATTCAAAATATTGTTTCGATTTGTTCTAGCATTGTTTTTAGCTTTAAAAATCAACAATTGACTTCATTTTCCTTGGCCATTTTTCCACGAACCCTCACATTTTCCGGTGCTGAACCCAAAACTGTAAGCAAAGTCTAAGGACTTTCTCTTCTCACTCCTCTCTCCTCTTTGTGGCTTTAAGACAAATGACAAAAAAAATGTTGGTTCTTGCTCTAAATGTTTGCCGTGAGCCGCACAAATACAGACACACACACAGAAGCATTAAGACACACGCATGACAACCTGGCGCCTAAGCATAGGCAACGTAATTTTGGCAGCCCCTTTTTTTGGGAAAGAAAATAAGGACCTTAAATGGTGTCTATTTACGTATTTATTTTAAAAAATATATTTAGGTGACAGATTCTTATATGACTTATTATATATATTTGTTTCTATATTTAATTTATTATTTATTTTTTAATTTATCCTTTGAATAGGCGACTTCAGTGTATTCATTTCTTCGTTCTTTCCACCTTTGAGTTTTTTCTCTTCTTTTTTTCTTCCCTTTTTTTGGGTTGTCAGCGGCCGAGGACAACAAAACAAGAGGCGGCTGCGATGTCCTCGTTTCTTGTCCTCGTCATGGCTTGTCCTCCAAAAAAAAAAGGAAAAAAAGTTGGGTGCTCGCAATATTTATTAAGCTTTTATTCAAGCCATCAAGCATTAGGGATAACGATGTGTCGTTGGCAGCAGCAGCAGCAACAGCTTCTGGGAAAATCTTTTCCGCCTGCAAAGAGGCAGCCTCAAAGCCTTACAGCTCGGTGGGTGAAAGGGGTGAAAGCCAAGGCAGCCGCTGAGGGAAATTGATAGCGAGAGAGCGAATTATGTGTGCGCACTCCGTGGGCAAAGTCATGAAAATGTTCTCGATTTATTTCGGGGTCCCCGAGACGGAGGCCAATTGGCCATTAAGTATACGCCGTGTTTGCCGTTCGAGGCTTTCGAGTGAAAATGCCTTGAATGAATTGGGCTGAAACAGTTGCCTAGGAAAAGGAGTCTATAAAGGGAAAGTAAAGAACAGAGAATTTAAATTGGGGAAGAGTTCATTATTATTTTTAGGCTTTTATATATATGTACATATAATGTAAAAGATAAAAAATAAAAAAGCTAAATCGATTAAAAATATATATGCAATAAACCATGACCAGTTGAAGAGTCTGTCCAAGAGCATTCAGCTTGAAGAGTCCTGAGTTTTTTACCTTCCATTTTCATATATATGTTTTCTCCCCCCCAAAAACTAAAAATCCATTAAAATGCACTTGAGTGGGCCACAGGATGCAAGCGGAAAGCCAGAGCCTGGACAGAAAAAGTCCCAAATGGAAGTGGAAGGAAATCACTGAATTCAATTTGAGCAATTTCCTGTTTTTCAAAAGGTGGCGGCAAAGCCAAAATTAAAATGTTAAGGTGTCGCTGAAAAATGAAAAAAGCAAAAGAAATAGCGTTGGAAATGGAATTTGGGAGGCCCTTGAAAGTCACTCGGAAAATCCAAGGATGAAAGCAGTCCTTTCCGCCTTCTCGCTCTCTTTTTCTTTTTTCAATTGAATTTTTCAATTCAAATTGAAATTAATATTCACTTTGAGCATATCAATAAACTCCCTCTCTGTATATACATACATACATACATATATTCCCGGATTAGTCGCTAAAAATCAATATTTTGTAAGAGAAACCGGCGACAGAAATTTCTTTATATATTTACTTATTTATTTTGTTTATGATGAGTCCTGCAGAAATTAATGAAAAAATTCAAATAAAGAGGAACTTTATCGATTTGCAAGCGGCGAGAGTCCATTTGCACAGCGTAAAAAAGGAGCCTCGTATTAGGTAAATTAAGATAAACAAAATAGGATTTATATGGGGGTCATAAAGAAGATGCCAGGGATGCCAGGATCTCAGTCGGGGATACGTTTACGACAGCCATTTGATTTACTCAAATTAGGACAATGTCAAAGCCAAATTGTAAATTGACAATGGGCCCATAAAAAAAAAGGGAAAGTCTGCCCCCAACCCAAAAACCAAGTGAAATAAAATGAAATGGAAAGTGAAAGTGAACTGGAAATGGAAATGGAAAAGGAAACGAGAAAAGAGAAACGTGAGATGAGAAACGTGAAACGCTTGAGTTAAAAGAAAAAACCAACTTATTTAATAAGTGCAATCATCATCAAATAATAATGAATGAATGAATAACGAATAAGGATCAAATGAAGCTCTATATACACCACGGGTCAAAATAATAAGCACGTGAGCTTGAGGTTTGTTTCGAGCCTCGTAAAACTTTTGATTTCATTTTTTTATTTTTGCAATTTGCCATTAAAAATTTTAGAAAATGGTTAGATCGATTCTGCTGTTTATGCTGATCAAGAATATATAGAGTTTATGGGGCCGAAAATACATTCCTTCCCTTGTTAAAATATAATTTAATAGATAGAGAATGTTTATTTACAAATATGTATTTATTACATAAACTTGAGATAATATGAGCGCAAAAAATTGCTCTATTTATTTTTACACATTTAAATTAAATACAAAATTAAGTACCTGGCTTAAAAATATATTTAAATGTTGAAAAACACTCTCCGTTTAAATATTTATCACTAAATATTGCTATGATTGATGATGGCAGGAATAACTGTCTCATGATTGATTGTTAGCATTTACAAATTTACGAAAAACCAAAAGAGAAAAAGAAAACCTATTTAAGGAAAAGCTTCAAATTGAGTTTCCCTAGAATTTTCACCCGTTGACAACAGATCCCTTTGCCGTTGTCCAATTAAATTGCCAGCGAAATAAATAAAATTGATGTGAAAATAGTTGGCATTCGGCAAGAGCACATTGGGCCTGAGCAATCGGAAAAGTCTCTGCAGTTTTCCAATTTCGGCATAATAATTAGAGAGTGAGGGAGAGAGAGAGAGAGAGTGAGGAAAAACAAACCGACTGCAGGCGAGATAAACGAAAAACTTTCGCCACTCAAAAAACTTGCGGGGCCAAAGTTGTTTTGTTTTCTTCCGTCTTCGTCTCCTGTCAAAGTCATTGTAAAGCCTCGAGAGTCCTGGGCTCAGAACTCATTACAAGAGTCCTGCGGAGGCACAAAACTTTCCGACTAATCCGTGATTAAATACTCAGTCCGCCTTCAGTCTCTCGCATCCATTAGGTTGGGTTTGGTTTCGGTTTCGGTTTTGGGGCTCCTGGATTCGTTTTCGGTTCAATCATGCCACAATAAGTCCTCATTTCCCCTTATTTCTGTCATATCCCCCCACCTTCCGCCATGGCCAAAGGCCGGAAGTCGTCCTGAGTCGTCCTTTAGGAGCCCAATTTTGACCCTTTTTAGGGTTCCGGAGTGGGCAAAGGGTTGCCTGCTCTGTGAGTTCTGCCTCGACCTTTAAAGAGTATCAAATTGTTGTGAAAAATGCTTCAGAAATTAATGGCTTTACCTTGTGGAAAAATCTTGTTCTTTTAAATTATTAATTTTTTTTTTTTATTATTTTAATTAAAATATTGTTTGAATGATTTGTAAAAAAAAAATCAAAGCATTTTAAACATTTTGTGGCAGTTGGTAGCTTAATTTTACAGAAATTATAATTTACTAGTAATATTTAAAATATATACAAGCTAATTACAGGGTATCTAACAGTCTATAGTCCGCTAACCTCTTCACTGGAAGTTCATATTTTGCAAACATTTGACATTTTGTTGCCTGTTGCCTGCCGGCCGCCGCCTGCAATTGAAATCAATAAATGTCGGCTCCTCAATTCGCACTCTCTCTCTGTAAGGGGAAAATCTATGGGAAAAGCTGAGGGAAAAAGGACCTAGGAAAAATGTGGCAGAGAATGCTTTTGACGATGGCTGGAAATTTTCATTTCACATTTATGATTTCTTCGCTCCTTTTGGAATCATTTGCAGCGCCATCACGTGCCGACAATCACGCAAAATCATTGCGCCATCATTTATTAGCAGGCAGTCGGGAAAAGCGGTGGAAAATGGGTGATGTGAGGGGGTCCTATGTATATAGAGTTGCCACTTCCGCTTGGGCACTGACGGGGGTCTAATGTCACTGCCTTGGAATTTCCGCCTCCTCCTTCTTGTGTCCTGAATGTGTGTCTGCTCCTTGGTTAGGTCAGCAAATTGTTTTGGGTCTTGGGCCTTAGATGAAGATATGAAATTTGAAGAGTTCAATTTATCATTTCCACAAAAACAGATGCACTGTGAAAAGAAGTGGGTATTTTATAATATTGGGTGCATTTTCTAGGAAGAATTTATCGAGTAATTTATTTAAATCTAGGAAACTTCATATTAAAAATGTGAAAAGAATTAGTAAGCTTGTTCAAATAATTCTAATTTATCTAGACAGTATTTCAAAATTGAGATTTATTAAAATAAATATAGTATACCCCCTAAAGTTGATTGCTTTTAAAACAATTAAACAAAGAAATAAGATGATGTCTTTTCAATTTGAAATAAAGCCCTGTGCTAAGTACAGTACTACCTCCTTTCAATCACCATAAAATCCCTTTTGAATTTCTCACTAATTTCTCTGAGTGTGCCAACTAAATTCCCCAAAAGTTCTCAAGTATTTTAATAAAGATTTCAGCTCAAATTTAGGCGCTTTCCTTTGGTTGCTTCTAGAGGTGAATTTTCCAGAGCAACAAGTTACGTTATTACAGCGAATGGAAGATAAAGGAATGCCACCTGTTTCAGGTGCTTTATGGCCGTGAACCCAATTCCTGTCATTCAATTTAGATTTACGGCAAACGACACATAAAAAAAAGATATTCATAGCCTTTGCCAATATGGCTATAACCAGACATTTCTCTTGCTGCCACAAAATACACACCCATTGCAGATGGTCATTTATTTATTTACTTTTGGGGAGAAGAGAGGCGAATAGAAGATTTCTGGCCATTTATCTCAATCAATGCAACCGATAAATCGCTCTTCGATTTCTATCCACAATAGAATATATATTTATAGATAACTTTTTGGATTGTCAACTGCATTTGGCTGGCAAGGGAGACTCTTGCATTTGTATTCATTGTTGCCAATTGTCTGGACATTTATCGCAGACCAACTGTGGCTCAGTGGCTCAGAATAATTGGCCAATAAAATATTTATTATTTATTTAGAAGGCAAACAAGTCAGGCAGATAGTATAAAACCGCCACTCGAGTGTGCAAATAATGACAATTACCTTGCACTTAAATAAACACAATATTGCAGGGACAATCCAGCGACCTGTTGGTTTACTCATTTTGCAAATGCAATTTCAGTTATTTTATGCACAAATAAATACAATACAAATATTAGTTTTTTTTTTAATTAGCCAGCGCATTGTTTTTATTTTTAGAGATAATTATAATTGCTTCATATGCTATTATGTTTTTGTTTTCATTTCAATAAACTGCGTCATTTTCCCACATTTAATTAAGCGCATTAAATTTGTTGTGGCAAAGTTAATTTTATCTAAATACCGTCTGACCACTCAAGTGGTTTTTAAATCCCTCGGGTTTTTTTTCCCGCTGCCCTTCCATTCTTTGGGCCTAAAGTGCGATTCATAAATATTTGTCACTGTAATTATTTTTGCTTTTTTTTTGTGTTGTTGTGCCTTCGTCGGTCTGTGGTCCTCTGCTGGAAATCCGCTTAAATGTAATAAAAATAAATTTAAATTGAAATACGCTTTTTGTAGACGGACTCAAACAGTTCGCCATGTAAACATAGACGGAGCTCGGGGACGGGTTGGTTGAGGGCACTGAGAAAAATATAAATTAATATTCATAAATATTTTTTAATTAATTATCCAAACGATAAAAGTAAATCTATATATATTTTAGGCTTATCTTATAAGTTAAGTGGATATTTTGATGCTCTATAAATATTTTTGTTAATTGTAATATTTAAATATATTTATTTTATATAGTTCTTCTTTTAAAGATTATAAAAAGGAGTAACTTGACTACTTTTTATTATTTTTTTTATTATTATTTATTTATTATTATTTATTTATTATTATTTATTTATTATTATTTATTTATTATTATTTATTTATTATTATTTATTTATTATTATTTATTATTTTATTTATTTTATTTTTATATGTTTAATAATTTTTATATTTATTTAAATAAACGCCTACTTTTTTAACCCAGTGTGGACTGGCTTTGGAAGGCAGAACTCGCCTGGGGACTGGGTTTGGGCTCCGGTTTCGGGCTCGGGTGCTCCGTGTCTGATTGACCGTATCGCCTATCTGTATTTTTGGCCCAGGGGGGTGTCACATTCAAGGGTCACGTTCCCGGGATCTCAGACCCCCTGCTCCCGTGTCCCTTCCCCTCCAGCTGTTCGCTTCTAATTAAACCATTTTGAAGTTGATTGCGTTTACAATGCCGACTAGCAGCTCGCAGCTTTCCGCTTTCCGCCGATAAATCAAATTTAAATGTTTGAGTGCTACTCAAATTGACTGCCCCCCCGTGGCTTCCCTCCTATGGGGAAAAAAAACAGAAAAATCGAAGGCCTCTTGGGGAATCCGTATTGGAATTGGTCTCTGGATTTTCTTTCTTTTTTTCAGTCAGCGTATTTTTAATGTTATTTAAATACATAAACAATCCGTTATTTAAATTCTCAAATGCTGACGAAATTGGGGGAATAAAATTAAATTTAATTCAAATTTAAAGTAATTTATAAAAAACAAATATTATAAATAATTAAAAAATAATATTTTCTATTAGAAAATATGTCTTAATAATTAATTTAATAGGAATTATTTATCAAGTGACTGTTAATATTTTATTTATATTATTTCTAATCCTCTTTTAAGTTAGTTTTCACACTTTAAATAATTGAAAGACTAAAATTTCGAATCAATTACTTAAACCATAGTTTTCCCGTACTCGTATATCCCATAAACCGATAATAGAATTCTTATTAAAAACTTTCCCAATCGTATTAAAGTTCCTTCAGCCGAATCGTGACCTTCCTGGACCCGTAGCAGGAGGCTATATATATCATAATTGAGCCACTCGATTGCGCTGCTCCGCCCTCATTGTAGTTCTTGTAGTTGGCAAAACTTTTACACCCACCAACCACCCACCCATTTCCACCGTTTTCCGACCATTTCCCAGAGCTGCCCGTACATATACATATATCTCTCTTTTTGGGGCCCGACTTTCATCAGTCCCCGGTGGGTCTATCTGTCAGCTCACACGATGAGTACTTAGTGAGGGAAAAAAGCGATTTGAATTTTTGGCCAGAGCTTACAATACAGCTTCTGCTTTAACCTATAACAATCTCTAGAGAGAGATAGAAAGAGAGGCAGACCGAAAGGGAGAGCGAGTGCGGGAGACGCTTGTCAATTTTCATTTTCATCGCGGGAAACGCCAAAAGAGAAATTTAAATGAGGCAATTTTTCCATTCGTTTTTTTGAATGTATACACAAAGAAAAAATATGCCAATAATTAATTTTATAATTATATTAAATATTATTACAGTAAATAAGTAAAAAGGCAAGTAAATAGATAGAAGGATGTTTTATTGTCCTAAGTTTTTCTTTCCTAATTTATTTGTTATATAAAAAAAACTTTTAATTATTTTTTTTATTTAATTCAATATAAAATGAACTAATTTGTTTTCCAAAACTAATTTAAAAAAGTTAAAGTTTACATATATTATTATTATTTGTAATAAGTAAAACACTTTAGTTTAGAAATTTTTTTACATTTTCCAAGAGTTTTGTTTCTTAATTTGTAAATAACTTTACAATTAATTGCCAAAATACTTACAAACAAGTGTCCAAGGTTTGCATTATTATTTTTAATAATATTGCTAATATTTTATATTTTTAATATATTTTATTACATTATATTTTTCCCTGTGTTTTTCCCTGACAATTCTTTTTGTTGTTCCCCTGGGGCTTAATTGCGTACATGTGTGTGTGTATGTGTGTTTGGCTCTTTGGCTAATTACATGCTGCTCACAGTGCCAAATGAGCAGAGGAGGTGGGGACGGCTGGCCAGGTTGAATTCGATCCGGAATCGAATCAAATCGCGGCAAATCGTCGTCGATTCGGTTGCTATTAATAGACGCTCATTATTGGCATTTTTGGCATTGGCCAAAGTCACACTCGTGCACAGTGAATAGTGTTTAGGGTGTGTGTTTGTGTGAGTGTTAACTCAATTGGCAGCTCTATGGCGCCAGTGAAGTCAGCTAAATCTTAGCCAAAGGGATGCTGGAGGGTAAAGTCCACGGGAAAAAATAACAAAATGAATGGCATATGTTTTAGGGAGATTTTCCTAAATTTCCTATTTTTATTTTAGTACCCTTTAAGTATATAATTAATTGTCTTAATTTAACATTAACTCCAAATGTATTCAAATATTTTTTTTGCTTTTACTTTGTACTTGATAAATTATAAGGAATTACTTAGTAGAAATAAAAAAAGCTGTCTGCGCCATGAATCCTTAGATAAGAATAAAGTCTGGCACATTTTTAACTTCTGGACGAGGCTCTCATCTCAGGTCCTTGAGTTGAATTAAGCTCACACGCACATACACACACTCTCAAATGGAGGGAAATCTTTTCTTTCTTTCTTCTCTTTTGTGATTTTGATGGGCCTAATGCTTAATAACAATTTCATTTACATTTTCGGCACATTTCACATCGGCTTTTGGGGCCCACGGGGCGTATGCGCAATGACCCAGCCCCGAAAGGTATGCTTTCTTTTTTTATTTTGTTTTGTTACGGTTTTCTGCAGAACCTATTGTTCTGCCTAGAAAGGGGTTTTACCATATATATACATATATACACATCTATATATATATATATTTTTTTTTTGCGTTTGGCTTCCTTTTCAATTCAATTCAATTAATTGAGACATTTTCATTTTGGCCAGATTTTCGTGTATACATTTTTTTTGTCTCTGTTTCGGTTTGGGATTTGCCGCCTGGCACCAGAGAGGATATTCGCTTTGTCCTGGCGGCAGGCTGCACTGCAGCGTAATTATAATGCACAAAGGCTAATTAAAATGCGAATGGGGAAATATAGCAGCCGCAGCGCCGGGGCAAAGTTTGAACTTTGGCATTGGCTTGGTTGCCTGATTTGCATTTGTGTTTGTTTAAAAAATGCTGGGTAACACAATACACTTATTGATGAAGTGTTCTACTTTGAACGTTAATTAACAAACAAGCATGAATGTCAAGCAGCAAGCAGCAAGTAGGAAGCTTCAAGCCTCGCTTTTCCTGCAGAAAGCAGAATGTTTTTTTTTTTTATAGAAAATCAAGTATAATTGCATAATTTGAACTCAACTTTATTTATATATAGAAGTTTATTATTTAATATAAATTGGTTGGTTTGTGGTACATTTATGTTACAATTAAACGGATTTATATGATTTAAACTTTTAGAAAATATTTATTAAAATATTTCTTTCACAAATTATCTATATCCTTAGTATGAAAATAAATAAAATATGTTAAAACATTTTAAGGTAACCTGTATTCACTGTGATAAGCATATTAAATGATAAGTTTTTTATAGAACTTTTCTATAAAATAAATAATTAAATAAATTAATTAAAACATTTTCTTATTTCCTTTGTTTCACTCTTTATTTTGTTCACGCATTTTAAAGCAAATCACAATTCTTTTAGTACTTGAAATAAATAAATAAATAAGTAATCCTATTAAGCTTTATGGAGCGACAAATTGATGCTATGTTTATCTGACACTTTTCCATGTTTTCAATATATTCTTTTTAGTCTTTTTGTCTCTGCTATTTCAAGTTTTTTTTTTTTGTTATTCTTTTTTATCCTCTCATTTCTTTTTTTTTTATCAGCAAATTTACACAATCAAAGTAAACAAAAGTTGTTGCCCGCAAAAATCAAGCTCAGCTGTGGCAAACTTTTGCAGTTGATTTAAATTTGTGTCAACCGAATTTGATTGCTGGAAAGTTGCTGGCCTGGGCACAGTGACCGCAAAATGTCAACAGCAGCACGAGCTGCGAATATTTAAAGGCACTAAAAAAAATTATATAAATATAATTAGAAAATAATAAAAAAAATTATTTGAAGAATGACATAAAATAGGATTGAATTTAATTTCTTAAAAATATATATTCCCATTAAATATTATAATATTAAATTTAATTGAAATGAATACTTTACTTATTTTCCAATTCATTTTGTAATTCTTTCCAGAGAGCTCAAGATGCGTCGCTCCTCGTTTACGCCCGTGTTCAACCTGAGCACCCAGGAGCCACTAATTGTGGTGGAGGAGTCGCATGCCCCCGAGGATGGCGATGATTTGGAGGGCGCCATCGGTGGCTGTGATCCTGCCGGCGGCACTAAGCGCTCCAACAGCGATGACTCGGAGCCGGACTCGCCGGTGAATCCTTATCTGCTCTGCCCCTTCCCCGATATGCAGCAGCGTCGGAAGCACTCTCTGCCCTCGCTCCAGATCACCGAGGGCATCACCGCCAGCCAAGTGCGACGCCTGTCGGAAGTCGGCGGCGAGACCGGCGGCCTCAGTCCCAAGGAGGTGGAGTTCTTGGCCACGCTCTCGCAGAAGGCCAATCCAACGGCCGGAGGACGGCGCCATTCGGTGGTTACCATTTCTGCCGTTCCACCGACGCTCTTTGGTCGCAATCGGCGCGAGTCCATTTCCGGAGTCTCCTTCAGGTGAGTTTCTCTTGGAAAATCCATGGAGTAATGCTCCTGCTCTTACTATCGCTTCTGCCTCGGTCATGTCCGGGGCCATTAGCCAACCGGAAGTGTAGTGTAGAGGACACGGAACTGTAGTTACGACTTCTTTTGGTCTAAACACTTAAAAAAAAAAGAGAATCAGTTGATGGAAAAGGAAACAAATTTCAAGAATATTATGTATACATTTTTCGATATGTTCGATATAAAAATCAATGCCCTTGAGGGTTCTTCTTTTGACAGTATTATTTTTTCATATATTATTCATATTCATATTCAAATTCATATATATTTTCATATATGAACCTTTCGACCTTGCTATTTGGTCAAACTTTTCTCTCAGTGCCTTTGACCAGTCATCTCTTTTGCTTTTCCCATCTCTGAGTCCTATGTACCGGGCCTAATTGAATTGCGCCGCTGGCTGTTTCCCAGCTTTTGTCCTGTGACAGCCGCATTTTGATACCCTAATGGCAAAGGAGGCGGCAAGGAACTCGAATTTGGATCCGGTTTGGGATTGGGAATGGGTAGGATATATAGCTAAAGGCATAATGAGATGAGATTGTCATAAACTGTGTCCCGGTCATTGTCATATAAAATAACAGTGAAGCAATAATGACTCCAGTCATCGATGCGGAGATGCAATAAAATCTCAGGGATTACACAGACCCTTGGTCTCTCTCTCTTATTGAAAAATAAAAGGTCTTTGGACTTGTATTTATATTAAAATGCTAATTCTAATGGAATCTATTTCGGCAAATTCAATTCTTATTCTAAATTAAAGTAAAGTATATTTTGAAGGTCTAAAATATTACATATTAAATCTATAATAGATTGTTAATTAATATTGATAATCTTTTAATATATATTTTGATGTTGTATCATTTAATTTTTTAAATTTTATTTGATTTCGTTTAAATTTTGTAAATTTGAATACAAATTCCAGCCTAGTCAATCAAAATTCAGTTCCTATTCTGACCACATCCACATTGCGTTTGGCCCTCACTTTGTTAAAGTTTTGTGCGTGCCGTGATGGCCATTTAAATTGCATTCCACCCAGCTTCCTATTTCGGTGCCAGTTTCCAGCTTCCAGCTCCCATTCCCGCTTCCCCCCCAGAACAATTTTCCCCGTGTCGCGTGTCCATTAAACGCCCAACGCACTTTACGAGCCCAAGTCTACCGATGGAAATGGCAATGGCAATGGCACTAGGGGGCGGCGGCAAACGGGGACCAAGGGGCATATAATTTATGCTAAAGTGATAACCGCAGACCCATCAACCACTTACTATCGGGGCTCATGGATGTGGTGGGGATTGCCAGCAAGGCTCAGGCCCAACAATGTCAGGGTTTCTCAGATTGTTAACTTTTCTTTTAAAAAAATATAAATTTTAATTATAGTTACAAGCATAAATTTGGCTATTTTTAGTTAATATTTTTCTATATATTATTTATTATTATGATTAAAAGATATTCCCTCAGGTGCTTGGTATTATTATCCTATTTTATGTATTTAAAAAAAAAATAATAATAATAATTGATAGAATTTAAGGGATTTCTTGATATTTTATTATATTATTCAACAAGTAGCAATACTTTATTGATACAACAAACGCTGCTATAAAATATTAATTTTCCCACTTTTCACCTCATCCTCCTTGCAGTGGCAGTCGCCGAGGCAGCGCCGTGGGCGGACCACCGCTGACCGACCATCGCGGCAGCATACACAACTTGCAGCTGGACATCATGGACGGAATCGTCCAGCAGCGGAAGACGCGCAGCGGCAGCGGTGTCTGGACAGCGCCCGTGCTGCAGGAGGCCGACAGCAATGTGCCCGTCCAGACATAAGCGGCTGGCAGGGCAGACATTAGGGCGGGAGGCAGGGAGATCAGGACGGCAGGACGGCAGGACAGCAGGAAAGCAGCAGCAGGTTGGAAGGATGGATTGGATAGATGGACGATTGAAGGATGGAATTCGAAGGGAAGACGGCTTGGAGGGCTGACCGGCTGGGAAGGAGGAGGTGGAGCTGCAGGCGGAGGATAGTATGGATTGGGTGGACACTGAGCAATACAAACACAAACGCATGGATACTCCGAGCTGGACCTTTATTAACATTTCGTGTTTTCCCACTCGCTCGCACACACCTCCTTTCCGCCGGGAAATTGCTTTTCGCGGCTGCCGCATAAAGCAAACAAACAAACCGCAAAACCGCAGCAAGCCCAGTGGAAACAAAGAAAAAAAAAAAAAAAAAAAAAAAAACGGAAAATCGAATGGAAAATGAAAGAGAACGATGGTGAGGGGTAGGCAGAGAAAGAGAGAGAGAGAAAGCTGTGAAAAAATATAAAACTTCGAAAATGGAAAAACTGCAGTTAAACAAAGAGCCAGCGAGAGCAGTTTAAGATGAAAAGAATTGTTAACAAAACAAAAAAAAAAAGAAGAAGAAACAAACCAAAAAAGTAAAAATGGAAACAAAGTAAAAAGCGTAAAAACGAAATACAAACAGTACGAAAAACTGAGAATTTCGGTTAACACACACACACACCTGTGCCAAGTGCCACGCCTCAAATCAGCACCTCGCCCACCATTACCGCCTGAGGAAATACCCGCCAGGATATATATATATATATATATATATTCGTAAAAGAACAAGCCCATAACCATAATATTTAATTGGAGTGTTAAAGAAGCAATTCGAGGAACCCAAAAATAGCGCAAAACCTGACTACTTTCGCGAAAAACTTGAATGATTATGGCCGAAAAATGGACAGCCCAAAGGAACAATTGACAGCGGTGAGTGCTCAAAACTTTAAATATTCTTTTTCTTATATTTTAAATTCAATTTGACTTTTTTGTTATATTTAAAAGTGATTGCTTTTTATTATTTAAACGTTTAGAACTTGAGTGTGTCTTTAAATATTAAATATAAATTAAAGTATAAATTATTATTAACTTTTTCATTTAGATTTTTGTTCTAAATAATTTGATATTGAAACTATAAAAATTTGAGGGGCTTACTTTAGGTTTTCATTACCAATTTTTATCTAAACAAATTTATTATAATTTAAAGACAAGATTTTTGTCTTCTTTTGTTGTTAATTAAACCTAAGAAAATGCTTTAACATAAAAATGTAATCTAATATTTCCCAAAAACCCAGAAATACTCTTTTAACTCGCTTGATTTTAATTTAATTTCCCTTTTTTTCTTCATTTAGTTCAATGCCTTTTGATTGTTATTAATTTTTAGATTGATATTATTTTTTTTCTTTAACTTTCGATTACCAATTTTTATCTGGGAACATTTAATATAATTTTAAAACAAATTGACTTGCAAGACTATGCATTTTTTTATGGTTATTTAGAGCCTAAAAAATTAATTTCTTTAAAATTGATTTGTATTAAAATCCAATATTTCCCAAAGCCCTAAAAATAATCTCTTTAATGTCTTATTTCAATCTGAAATATTTTTTCAGTGTGTAGAAATATATTTCTTTTAATTATATTCAAAACTCTCTTAATAGTTTTGCTGCTTTTAATGATTGAGTTAAAGTTTATATTTAGTTATCGTTGGTTTTTTTCTTGTGTTTTTTTTCCTCTGCTACTTTTCCTATATTATTTTTGACATTTCTCAATGGGCTGTGTGCATTTTTAATAAACCGGGCTGCTGCACATAAAAAACACACGCCGAACACATGCATAATGAAATGCAGCTTTTGCCTCAAGGACGAAAGCGTGAGAGGAGGGAGGAGGGGAATTGAAATGGGGGCCAAGGACGCAGCCCTGAACTCTACTTCTCATCCTCGCAGCTTCTCAGCTGCTTTATCTCTCTCTCTCTGTTGCACTTTCTGCTTCTCGTCTCTGTCCCACTCACTTCTCCGCGGGCCAACGTGGCGTATGAGTAATATTTTGCAGCAACAGCTGCATCAATGACAATGCCAATGCCAGGGCCAAAGGGGGGAGAGGGCTGCGTCGGGATTGGGTGGTGTTTTTAATGGCTTGTCCCCTGGCAGATTTAACCCTCCGATGGCCACGCCCCCGCCCCCGCGACCGACCATTTGCAGCTCAATAAAGCTAATTTAATGTGGGCGACTGCTCTTAATTGAAACGCGTGTTAGTTTGCCTTGCAACCCACTCACTGCCCCGGAAACTAATTATAGAAAATCAAAATGCAATTGCATTGGCCAGCTGAACTCCGTTTTAGCCAAAATGCCGTTGGCCAATTGGGGGGAAAACATTGGTTTTGGTTTCGGTTTGGATTTCTGTTTGCCAAACAATACATATAGTAATCGTGTAAGGCAATTTTATGCTTGAAGACGCGATTTATAACTACTCAGAGAATTTATGTTATTAGTTTGTTATTTATTAATTAAATATGATTTTTGAGAAGTTTTAGTTTGCAATTTTAGGCTGGGCTTTAATTAATAATAAGAAAATGTATTTTAAAAGGGAATCGACTGCTTTACATTTTGGGAATTTAGTTTAGTTTTTAGTTTATTTAATTTGTTGGAATTTACTTTGGCTTCTAGCTTGGTTTTTATAAATTTGTAAACCTTTTTAAATAATTACATGGATTATATAAAATTAAACTTTTATTTTTAATCCACAAAACACAACAATATTTATTCGGCGGGTTTCATTTATTTTTATTGCTTTTATAGCTTAGCTTTGTTTTTTTTTCTTCTTCTCTTCTTCTCCTTCGAATTTTTATCTTAAAAATTCTACTTTTAAAGTAAACGAAATATTTCTCTTTCTTCAGGTTCCCATCAGCAATCGCTTAAAAATTAATATATAATTCTATTTAATCAGTAATAAACTAATACATGAAATTAAATCAATATATTGTATATTCAGGAATTGATAAATTAGTGAATAACTACGAGAAAGTCGACACTATTTACTTAGGAACTATAGTTACTCCTCGTTTCTTGGATGTTGTGTAGACTCGTGAACCACCGCCAGAAGAAACCACCAAAATGCAGACACTAAGAGATAATACAAATCCACAGACTATATATCTGAAGAGCAGAGATACTCTCCACTCCCCCGAAGTGCAATCGAAAACAAAAAAAAATCCTAGAGAGTTGATAAATGTACCAGGTACCTTAAAGAAAATAAGCATAAAGCTAAACCCTAAAATTAAAGCGAGAGAAAACCCTAGGCTTAAGGACTCTGAGATTTATCTGTATGGAAATGGAAAATCAACTAAATGGAAAATCAACTATTTTTGAACTTGGCTTGCTGCTTGCCCAGCCCAGCAAGTTAGCCAGCTTTTAGTTCAAAGTAACTCCCCAAACTTGCCCTAAAAAAGAAACAAAAAAAAAAAAACAAAAACAAAAATATATAATTAATTATATGCAGATTAATGTTGAAACCTTGGGGGTTACTTCAATTTTATTTCGGGTTTTTTGACTGCAAAATATTCATATTTTTTGTGTAATTTTTGGTGCATTTTCATTGGCGATTCAAACTTCAAAAAGAAACAAATTAAAATTGAAGAAACCATCAAGCTCTCAAGTCGATGGCGTTTCCCTTTACATAAGTCTCGATGTTGTTATTGATTACAGAGTATATATATATAAATATATATATACCATAATAAGCTTTAGATTGTACATAAACAAATACTCGGGTTTGCGCCTTCTTTGCACTCCAAGAAAAATGAAGGAAAACTAACCACATGCAGACCCCACCCCCCGACAATGAATTGCGGCGGTGATTCTCACCAAAAAATCAAATTCTCCAAAGAGTCCCTGGCCTTCCTCTCTATTTTGACTTGAGAAAATGTCGCTGGACGACGAAGAAAATAAACAAAAGGGAGACAACAAAAGAGAGAAGAGTATAAAGAGTAAACCGAAAAAAAAAGGAAAACTAAAACATTTTTTTATTATTAAACATAGTCAAAGATAATCAGCACAAAAAGTTGGAAAATCGGGGAAACTACAACCGAAACCCGATTACCGAGTACCGAAAATTATTCTGAAAACTTAATGATGTAAAAGATATATTTATAGAAATGAACTATATGTATACATAATGACAGATTGATTATATGATTATATAGTAACTTATTGTCACAACGCAAGAGCAATCAATGTTTAACTTTATTAAATGTTACAAAGAGTTTTAAATATATTAATATATATACAAATATACATATATCTATATATATATATACAGATATACATATATTGCGGATTATATTCTACATATACATATATATATATAATTTGTAGGTAAAGCTAAACTGAACAAAACACTAGACGTACTCGTAGTTCCCATTATGTTTGCCAAAAAAATAAAAAAAAGTCTATGGATGAAGGTGATGAAGTTGTGCCAGCTGAAAGTGTACATCATGTTTACATCATTTGCATTTCTTTCAGGAAATATATAGAAAGTTCTTGTAAATCTGTGGTTATTGCGAAATTAAAAGAAATTCCTTGAGAAACTATTATTATTTGATAATTTTTATAATATTTTATGAATATTTTGTAATATTTCATAAAATTTAAATCAAGGACTGGCACTCTTCATTCACTCTTGTCTTTATTAGTTTAAAAACGTTATTTTTGGTGTCATAGCAATACGAATATAACAACAAGAAAAAATCAAAGAAAAAAATTAAGTAAATATATGTGTCTCTCTGTCACTCTCTCTCTCTATTGTGTTTGGGATTACTCGAATATTATAATGAATAATGAATATTATTACTAAAAACTAAAGCGAATGAGAAGTATGAAGGCAACAGCGTCGGCAGGAGGAATGGAAAACCACAACAGAAATTAAAATTACTAATTATAACGATTACTTACACTAGACTTAAGCATACAAAGATTAAATAAAGAAAACGATTTCCTTAAATTAACATCGATCTAACAGTCATTTTGTTGAGTTTTCCGAGCTTTTCGCTGGGGAAAAGTCTTTGATAACAGAGAGCTTTTTGGGCGGGTTATTTAACGGTGAAAGTATAGACCAGCTGCAGCTTAAAGCTCGTCGAAGTAAGCTATATTTCAATGCCAAGTCGAGTCTTTAACTAAAGTTAAGGTTTAAGACTGGCTAAAAGCTACTTAGCCTTAGTTTTAAGCTTTTTTTAACGCGATTTTGGAGCGTGTTTTCCACTATTTACACTCTTTTTCCTGAGATTACGTGTAACAATTGCCTATTTATAAAATCAGAAATGAGTTGACATGCTTTTCCTGATAATCTGTCAAGTTTATCCAATTATTGGCATGAATATAGCTTCCACTTGACTGACATTATATCATATCCACAGCATGGCACTACATTTCCGGTGGAACAAGCTTGTAAAATCTCTTGACATTTTTATTTAATTTAAATTAATATATATAATTATATATTTTATATACATATTTTATGGCCCTGTAAAATGTATTGACATTTTTGATAAGCATTTACATTGCAATAAAGATGATAAGCATCAACAGCAGTCAATATAGGCCCTTAGTCTTAAAGGTATTTGCTTGAACGAAATATTTATATACAAATTGTTAATATTTTAGTTATATTCCTTAAGCCTTAATTGCTTACTAATATCCTAAAAATATATACTTGAGCATTTTTCATTCGTTTCTTTCTTTTCTTTCTGCGGTTTCTATAAAAGCCTGTCGACTTCTTGAGTAATCCCATTCCAGAAAAATTATTTAAAATAAACAAAGAACTAGTTTACAGTCACTTTTCTTTGTGTTTTTCCCCATTATTTTATTTTGTTTGTACGTAATGATTAATAATTATCGATGAATATGATTTGTTTTAATTAGAAAAAATATTCAATTTAAAGGGAATTAAATGGAATACGAAATAAAAGATAAATAAACTAAACAAGTTTATTCCTTTGTAAAGCTTTCCATATTATTTTCTTCTTCAATTTAAATGAAAATAATTGAACCTTTCCAAGAGCTACTCATAGGACTCCATTAAAAAATAAAGCAATAAACATATAAATCAGTGTGAATCAGTTTCAATCAGTACAATTTTGTTTAAGACAATTTCAGTTTATTTCCATATTAAAATACATGTTAATAGCTTCAAGTCCAAACTTAAATAGGAATTAAGAGCTTTATTATAATTTTATAATTATAATTTTACTGTTACTTGTCTCTTGATGTTATACAAATCCAAGTTATTTATTAAACACACAAAACGAGCTAAATTGCAATCAAGTGCCCGACCTTGGCGTCTCGGCTGGACTCCAGAACATGCTCAACGACCCATGTACTACTTTTAGATGGTTAATATATATTTATATTTATATTTATTTTGATTATTTGCTGGCGTCAGGTCACGCTTTCATCGCTGACCCTCGATTTGCTGAAAGATCTTAAATAATTTACGAAATGAAAAGTGCCTTTCTGCGGTTTCTTTGCATTGTAAATATTATTCTTTTGTTTTTATGAAAATCTCATCAATGCGGTTGATATGCACACACATGTGTTTACCTTTATTCAAGACTTTGTCGATAAAAAAAAACCCACAATCACACTCAGGGAAGTCCGTAACGTTCGGTAATGTCGCCGAAAACGATCTTGTTTAGGTGTATATGTATGTATGTGTTTATTATAAATATATAGGTATGTTGTCCAACTTGGCCAACTGCTGGGGGAAAACAGCTTTTCCGCTGGCAACGGCCAAAACCACTAATTATTCGATTACCCTTCCAGGAATGCGAAATGCCAGAAGGCTGCAAAATAAAACGTTTTAAGCACCGAAACAGCTGTTCATTTGCCGGAGTGACTTGCCGGCAATTACGCTGATTTTCATGATTTTCACACAAAAAAGGTGTGTTTAAATATAGAAAGAAACTAATTATTGCTAAATATTTGCCATTTAGGTAAGAAAGCATTTTTTCAGAGAGATTTTAGGGCACATTTTTTGGTATAGAAAACTTTCTTAAATATTGAAATATTTTTTCCATTCATTTATTAAGATTTCATTATATTTTTGTCGGCTTTTATTTATTACATATTTTTTATTAAATACATATGTATTAAGATTTTTACGGTAATTCTGATATTTTCGGATATTAACGACGAAGGTCAGTTTACCATAATAATCCTACATTTATAAATCCTCAAACGACTTTGATAAGTCTCATAGGATAGGGAGATTTTTCTCTAGATTTTCCTCCTCCCCCCTAATAGAAACAACCTGTTGATGGTTCTCCCAGTGCCAGGTTGAAATCCAACACAAAGACACCGCCATCGAACCCGGCTCGAGGCGAGCGCAAACATGTTGCGAGCTCGATTGTTTACTCAAAAATTTTGAGTCAAAATTCGATGTTAAGAATTTGGAATTCTCCAAGATTTCGGGAGATTTGCTGCCAGAATCACCTACACACACTGAGCACACACAGCATACAAAATGTGTACTGTGCACACACGCGGGCACAGCTCGTAGGCTACTTAAGCTGCTCTAAATAATAAATTCAATTGTAATCGCCGAGACAAGAGTCCAAGCGTTTATGTAAATACTTACTCAGATCGTCAATTTGCCCCCAGGGGGGTGTGGAAGGCAGGGAGTCCAAGGGAATTATCCTCCAATAGTCCGCCCGCGAGATATATGACAATAAACTCAACAAGTTGTGCTCGAAAACTGTCAATTAGAAGACGCGAGTCTCGAACCTCGAACCGCCGAGCTCTCGGGCCTCAAACTCAGGCACTCGAGCTGAGGCAGCAACAATTGTCCAAAATAAAAACACAACATGCAACATGCTGCATGCAACGCACAGCCCACACTGATTTTCCAGTGGCTTAGACAGAGGTTCTGAAGGATATATAATTGTAATATTATTTTAAAATGTTATATTTTTAGATTGAAATTATTCCCCATAAATAACTTAACTTTTTACCTTTTTTGGTTTGGTTTTAACATTACTGTAAGCACAAGACGATTCGATTTAGGTTTGATATTCAAAAGCTATACAACGAATGCGATTCTCCCACTAATTCTGTTCAATAATACATAAGGTTTATGTGGTCAAATATGACTCCTTCCTGTGTTAAAACCTATTTTAAAAGATGGTTTGAACGGGTCGACTGACCGAAAAAGCCACCAAGCGGACAAATTTTGAACTACGGCTTGTTGGCGAGGGGAGACAGAGAGAACAGTACAAAACCCACTAACACATACATACATACATATGTATGCATTATCCCATGTACATTTTCAATTTCATTTTTTCTGTATTTTCTGTAAAAGAATTTAAATTTAAAACCCCTTCGAAAGCTGCGCCACTGGACCAACTCTGCTACGTTGCAACGCAACATCGCAACGTCGAACTCGGCGCACGGCAGCTGGAGCATGGCTCCGCCGTCTGGCTGCCGCTGGCGGCGAGTCAGTCGTGAACGGTCAGCCAGCCAGCGCGGCAGAGCTATAGATACTGACACTGGTCCGAACCCAAATCCGAGCTCGACTCCGATTCAAATTCCGATGCAGATGCAGTTACGTCCAACGTGGACAGCAACGAGAATAACAATAAACGCTGAATTGCGAGGTTACTGCGAGAAATCCCAGTTTTTTTTCGAGTGAGTGCGCCGGTAAATATATAAGTATATTCCAAAGAAGAAATATTTCAATCATCTCTAGTCTTATGCTGTTTTTTTTTTGCTGTGCTCAAAAATAAAACAAAACAACAACCGCAATGGCAACGCAAAGTATATAAATATATGGAAAAGAAACAAAGCAAATAAGTGAAAAAAATCGCAATCGCAAAATAAAATAAATAAAAAGTATGAAAAAAATAATTGAAATCGAAGAAATGGCAAAGGGGCATTGACAGGAAAGGAAGTTTGGCAGACGTGAAAGAAAGCGGACACTGTAAATTTCTAGACAAACTATTTATTTTTGTAAAATTAATTTCCACCTTAGACATGACTCCATAAAATTCGGAATACTTTCCAGAAAAATTAAATGCAAAATAAATAAAGTAAACAAGTAAACATGGGAAAGTTCAATCCTTTCAACGTTTACTTCATTTTCTTATTTATTTATTTTCCATATTTGTTCTACTTTACTTTACTACTCTTGATGGATCAGGAAAGTTCACTTCTTCCAGCGTTTACTTAATTTTTTTATTTATTTATTTTCGATATTTTTTCTTCTTTAATTTTTATTTTGCAACAACAACATTGTGTGTGTTTTGGGGCCGTTGGCGGCTTTCGCCACTTTACGAGCAACTTCCTTTTTTGGCCAACAAAAAAAAAATAATAATAATAAAACAACAACAAAACCAGTCTGGCCAAGACCTAGACAGAGCGAGATGGCAAATGGCCGTGAAGAGAGATAGGGAAAAATGGAGAAAGAGAGGTCCAGTTTTGAGGTCTCTCTGGCCCCTTGACCAAAAATGTAAACAAAACGGCTGGAAACTCGTATTTGTTTATGACTTGGCCAGGATAAAACCAAAAATGATTTGCTACGACTTCTCCGCCAGACATTCTCAAGTGTGAATTTAAAAAAAACTGCTTTTCCGACTCCCCCGAAGCTCCCCCCTCCCCTTCAAAGGCCACGGTGAAAGTTTCCCAAAAACTCGCAACTTAGAATTCTCTTCATTTTCGGGTTTCTTTATTTTTTGCTTGATAAATGAGTCGCCGGCGGAGCCCCTGGGGCGGTAAATCATTTCTGCTTGTGGCACTGACAATTTCACAAATTTATATATATATATATATTTGCCACAACAAGCATTCAAACAAATCCAGAGCCAAAAAAGTTTTCCACTTCGAGAACAAATTTTTGGACTAAAATTTGACTCAAAAGCAGCAAGTAGCCGGAAAATTGGCCACCGATCTGACCGCAATTAGACAGTTTTTGTTGACAAATTTAGAAATTGATTGAAAGTGGCTGTTTAAATTTTAATTAATTGGAATTAATTGTAAAATTTTCCGAGGTGTGATTTGGCATTGATTTGGATTTCAGAAAATATAAGGAAAACATGTCTGAAAACCAAAAGTGTTTTCAACAATAAATGCTTTACAGAGATTATTTAGTTATAAATTATTAGTAATACAAGAGAGTATTTAACAATTCAAATATATATATGTATATTTTAAATAGTTAAATCAAACCTTTTAAATAGTTTCCCAATTAAAATTCGAAAGGGCTTTCCAACTGATTTGCCTGAATACTGACATTAAATATTTAAACATTGAAATAATTTCAAATATTAGTTAGACTTCATTTCTAGCACCCTCTTTCCCCCCCTTCGATTGTTCTTCTTCTCGTGTCTCCGATTTTTTTCTCGGCTTTTCGCTGACTTCCCAGAAACACACACACACACACACACATCGATTGGCAATCAGGAATATGCCAGCTATATGCCAGCTATATCCAATTGCATGCCACATATGCAGATGTAATGGGAGAGTCGGCCCACTCAACCCCATGGGCGCCCGCCTCCCGTCCCCGTCCCCATTGGAAAACGACGCCCCTGCCAACTGTACCGATGATCTGCTTGCCTCATTGCCGGTTAGAAAGCCAATGGAACGAGTTTCGTTGAGTGTGCAACTAATTTTCTAAATGGTTGTCGCTGCTGATCGTTGAGCGTGGCAAAAAAAATATACAACAAATAAAAAACCAACACACACATTATTTATATGGCCAACGGCGCACAAAGAAAAACTGTCGCTGAAATTGGTCATCAAATGGGTAGGGATTTGAAATCAAAAAAAGTTTATCATATAATTTTTATTCATTATTTATTTCTTTTTTTTTTTTTTTTTAATTCGTAATTTTAAAAACCAATTTTGTAAGTAAACTTTTATGAGAAAAAGTTAAAACCCATAGAAATAATATATTTACCACAAGTAATTATTATTATTATTATTAATTATTTAAAAATAGCAGCAAAATATTTGCAAAATATAATTCTTAAAATCTTCAAATTTAGTTAATTTAAAAGACTAAATTTTAAAATTTTTATTATATTTTAGGATTCTGTCATTTGCTCTAAAATCTTTAAATATTTTATTCACGATTGGGATTGATCTTGACTTAAACTATAAATAATACTCGATTTTCCGGTACTTTCTTTTTCTCCTCAAGTGTTCCTTCTTCTAAAAAAATAATTATTACTTTCGCAAAGTTCCTGTTCCCATTGGAAATATTCATTGGCTTTGGGCAAAGATTTAATATGTTAATATTGTTAAAATCTAGCCAACATCCAGTTTTGTGGGTGATATTCCCCAGATTATATGGCATTAATGCCACCCCATTCATCATCATGGCTAAGATCTCGTCTGCCAGTTTGGGAAGATTGATTGATTGAATTTTAATCAAATCTTCAGAATCTTCGATTCTTTTCATTTCATTTGTCCGGGATTTTCTTCTTCTGTGTTTTTTTTTGGAGTGCGTCGTCATCGTAGAATGGTAGAATAAAAAGGAGAGCAAGAGGAAGAGCTACCAGAACCTATTGAAGTAGAAGAATCAGCTGAAGAAGATTTAGAGAGAAAGAGAGACAGCAAGAAGGAGAGAGAGCAGGCAAGTTAATGGATTAGGAAGCGAGCACAAAAGACAGTCGAGAATTGCCTCTTGCTCCCTCCCACTATCTCTTCGCCCTCTTCTAATGGAGAATTAGAGAGTTTTCGGGAGAAAGACAGAGAGAGAGAGGGAGAAAGAGTGGTAACTGAGCACAATTTGATGGCCAAAGGAAAGGTGAAAAGAGGCACAAGTTGGCTTAGATGATGATGATGACGTGTGCATATGTGTGTATCTGTGCGATACCTGTTTGTCCACACACACACACACACCTGTGTGGAATAACTAAGCAGCGACCCGATTTCCAGGGCAGAAAGAGAGGCCCATCGAGCGAGAGAAGAGGACAGAAGAAACAGCCAACAGATTAGAAAACAACAGAACCCAAGAATTCTTAACCATGTTCTCGTGTGGATTATTACAAATCTTGAATAAATCCATAATATATATTTAACAAATCTCTAAATAAATTCAATAAAATCCTCAATATCCTATAATTGAAGCCCTAAATATTTTAATAAATATTTTAGTTTTTTATATTTTGGGATTTTTACATGTTTTCTTACACATAAGACAAGGCATTTATTCTATCTGCATGGTAATAATTAATTGCCTTAGAATTCTTAGTATTTTCCATTTAATTGTGTTTTTAATAAGAGAACTTAATACATTTATTTAAACATTTATTTGTATTTATGGAATTTAAAAGTCTTAAATTATGAAAAAGAACAGATTCTTGTTACTTTAACTTATGATTAACTTTGCTTATTTAGAATATTTTTTAATTCAACAAGTATTTATTTTTTCTTTTTATTATTTGTAAAGTCTGGTAATGCCAAAGTCATGCCACCAATAAAACCGACTTTCTTTCGCACCAACAAAGTGCTATTCTTGGCCTCGCAACCGAACCAATTTAAATATCAAAAAAAGGTCCACTTGGAAGATGAAATGTCTGCTGCCCGACTAAGCCAATTATTTGTGGTATATGTTTTATGCTATATAGGCCGAAATCGGTATGCAAAAACAACAACAAAGGCTGAGTGGAGACAAAAATATGTAAAACTGTTCTCATTAAGTTCTCAGCAGATCATTATGATGTTTCGCTCTCTCCCTCCGCATGGTACTTGTATGAAATAAGATTTTTTTTTTCGTATTTTTTTTTTTTTTTTTTTTGTTGTGGGATTTTGCCGGTTGCCACACCTGAAATTCAACTGTTGCTCTCTCGCTTGCGCCAACAAGCCGAAACGAAAGACTTAAGCAACATACGTGGTTTCTTGCCAGAAGAGAGCGAGAGCGCTCGCTGCTGACGTCGGCTCTTTGCTCCTTGCGCTCTGTCTGCCTCTCTCTCTCTTTCGCTCTCTGATTATAGCCTTGTTTTTTTTTCAGTTGGTTTTCACAGGCGCGGCGTTGCAGTTCGAAAAAACGCGAACAAAACTAAAAACCACCGACAAATCTGTTTAAATAAAAGAAAATCGGGAATCTCATTAAATCTAGTAGGAAAATATTAAAGTAACTTTAACGCGCGCGTTGAAATAACACACAGGGAGTTGTGGAACTCATTCTTCTTATTCAGCTTTTCGTTTTTTTTTTTCAAGTGCCGCCAAAATATTTTGTGTGTGTGATTTTTTTTTCGTTTTTCTTTTCGTGGTTTCTGTTTGCCCTTTTGCCTGTTTCGTTTCGGTTTCTGTTGTGATTCTGGCTTTTCTTTATTTTACTAACCTGTTACACTTGCGCATACAAATACAAAATAAACGCAATTGCCGAAGGATCAAAAATAAACAATAAACAAGAAAAAACGGAACACAAGTGCAAGCACAAGGATTTTGGCTCTCTCACTCTCTAGTAGGCGCTCGCGCATGCTCTCTGCCTCTCTTGCTGTCTGGATTACGCTCAGTTATTTTTTGCGAATAACAGGTAAGCAAAAACAAAAACAAATACAATAATCAAATGCAAATACAAATAAAAAAAAGGATAATACACACTTTCAAATACAAAACTAACAACTCGAAAAAGGAAAAACAATTTTAATGTAATTTTAATTGGAAAACGTGTTCGGTTTGCCGCCGAGACACACAAAAATGTGGGAAAAAGAAGAAAAAAAAAAAAACAAAAGAAAACCTCAAAGAAAATTTGGTTTGGAAATTGTGTGTGAATGCAAAGCGTGACATGAGGTGAATAATCTGTGGATTTGCCGGTTGAGCTCTCAATGAAGTTGTCTTTTAAAGTAAAACCAAGATCCTTAGATCATTTAGGCCTTTTGTTATTAATTTTCACCAGGATTATCTACCTATGTGCATAGGATTTATTACACATATTCTTAACCTTTAAATATTTAATACTATTTAATTTGAATTTTTTCTGCAAGAATTACACCAGCAACTTTACTTAAAATACTCTCTACGTGTTTTATACAATTTTAAATTTATTTAAATAAAATTGCTAATAGAAATTCCTTTACTACATGTATTTGTTTTTTATTCCCTCTTGAACAATGCAATTAATATTAAATTTTTATAAATAATATAAAAAATTGTTCGATTTTAAACTGAAATTTTATATAATATTTATATTTTATTCAAGAGATTTATTTCTTGGTAACTACATTTTCTTTCATTGTATATTTAAAGTGTTTTTAAATTATATACAGAATGAGTTATATATAAATATAATAGATAAATAATAAGATGTCTTGATACATTATGGAATTTGTATATAAATTATCATACTTCCAAACAAGTTTATATATTTTTTTTTTTATGTATCAAGTATTATTTTATTAATGTATTATTATTATTATTATATTTATTATATTATTATTATATTTCCTGATAATATTCTTCTTAGAACATATTATTTTAGGGCTTTTATTGATCAGCCTATAAAATCTTCATAATAATAGTAAAATAAATAATAAAAGTAGCTTAAATTGAGAAAAAAAATATATATACATACATATATCATATATTTAATATATTCTTATATATCTCGCTATATTAAGGTTTTTTTTTTAAGTGTGTCTCTAGTCTTTCTATTTGTATTTTCTCAGCTCTTAACTTTGGTGGCATTCCCTTTTCGCTCATCAACTCGCTTGTTGTTGGCTCTCGCTGCTGGGCTGCATTTTCTGCGCTTTTCAGTTTAGCCAATATATGTATACCCTCCTCCCCTGGGCCTGCCTGCCCCCCAAAACGGAAAACTTAGTGATTTTCCTTTTCGTTCTGTCTCATTGCCTTTTGTGCTCCTCTTCACCCTCCCCGTGCTCGCCACCTACTGATTTTTCTCTGTCTTTTTCAGATGGCAATGCATTTGGAAGCAGATCTAACAAGATTTTTCTTTTCTTACAACAACAGCAGCAGCGGGAAAACCAGCATCTTCTTCTTCTTCATCTTTGAGATTACCCCCTGTCTGTGTGTGTGTGTGTAAAATGTTTTTGTTGTCTTGCCGCTGATTAAATTGTTTGAGAACTTTCGTTTATAATTTGATGCGCTATCTCGCTCACGCGCTCTTTGGGGGGAAAACTCTTAGCCGCTGCCACCCACTCGGAGGTTTTCCAGCCCCAAAAATGCCGCCCACCGTATTTAGTTTCATTTCTGTGTGCAATTAGGCAGCATTTATCTCGTTTAAATTTGCGGCAGTTTACGAAGCTCAGCGGGTCCCGCTTATCACAAAAACCCAAACAAAGCACAAAAGATGCGTGGGCGAGGTGGTGGCAAGAGAGTGGGAGGGAGGTTTACACTGAGCAAAAATGAAGGGCTTCGAAAGCTGTCTTATAAAGAAATAAAATAAATAAAATAGAATAATTAATCTAAGCTTTGTCAAAATATTAAAAGTTTCGACTAATTATTTTATAATATTTATTTATTTTTTTTTTCTTTTAATAAGCTTGAGTTCATTTTTAACATTTGTTCTCAGTGTTGAACGGAGGCTGAAAGACTGATGAATGCCGCCTGGCTAAATTTAACTTGAAAGTTTTTGGAGTCTGTGGAAAATTCCGATTTGAAGAGGAGATGTGTGCGAGTTGAAAGAGATTAGGATAAAGAATTTACTTTAAGAGGCAGTGAAGGACTTTTTAATAATTTTAAAGCTAGCCACAGATGAACAAGGGAATTTTAAAATCGGAAATAAAAGCTACATTTCATTAATTAAAGTTTAATTATTTAATTAAAATTTAAACAAAACATAAACACCTAAAGATTGATAGGTTTTGAGTTGTCGCAATTTAATTACAGGTCTAGAAAATTGGTTATTTCCCCTTTGCCAATATCCCTAAAGGTATCCCATTTGAGGCCTCCTCCGGCGGAGACCTAAGCCTCAAGGAGAATGCTCTCTCTCTGCTCCGCTCTGCTCTGCTTTCCCCGTCAAAAAGGTCTCCATTACAGACCTACTTACTCAATTGTTTCTCGCTCACTTCACAATGGCAGGCAGGCAGATACAGCCACGCCCCTGTCTCTGTTTTCCGGGAAGCACCTTCAGCCTTCGGAGGAGGCTCAGGCCAGGCTCGATTCTAATGCATTTCCAAATCCTGATGGCAATTGAAATGCTGCTGCAGTGGAAGAAGCAGCAGCATCATCATCGTCATTCCCATCTCCTCTTGTTGTTTCGTGTGGCATGTCATCATTAGGATGTCGTCTGTACAGCATAAACTCCATTGATACCCTGCTGTCAAGGGGGGAGTATTATCTCCAGGCTCTTGTAAGATTTAATTAAATGTATTATTTATTTGGTTGAAACATAATAATTAATAAATACGTTTACATTTAAAGCAGAGCTCTATTAGGAGGTCCTTTAATTTAAATTTGAAATGTATCTGCGGTACATTGATGGGTATCTGTGTATCTGCCGGATACTTGTTGTATTTTTGGATAGCTGCTTCGACAGTCCCGTTGTCCTGCCGGCACTGCTGCTCTGCTTCTGTTTCTGCGGCGGCTCTAATGCATTTTTCATGCATACATTTAGCAAACGTTCGCCAATCAGACGATGCCGCTACTTGATGCCTGTCTGTCCCCGTCCCTGCTTCCATCCTGGTCCCCATCCATAGCCCACCATAGCCCCCCTCGACCTCGCCACCTGTCTCTCCAAAACTCAACTCGACTGCAGTTTTTTGGTATTTGTCATGTTGACAAATTGCAATGCCAACCAACATATGTGGAACTGCTGTGGAAATTCAAGGAGCGTCCAATACAAGGGCTGCGGCTAAGGGCGGGGGCCTTTAAGGGGTTAAGGGCTAAGGCAGCATGATAGGGGACGGCGGTGGGGTGGTGCTGATTGAGGGGCTGCCGCTCACAAGTCCCAAATCCATATGCAAATGCCATTGACAGGTGGGCAGGCGCAGGTAATCTGCATGACAATCTTTTTTTTCTCCTATTTTTTTTTTTTTTTTGGTATGTGTGTGTCCTCCCTGGTTGAATTGAGTAAATACACTAAGAGAAATTGCAGTAAAATTATATTTTATTAATTAAAGAATAAATATTTTATATAATAATAATTAATTATTAAACAATTAAAGGAAACCTTAATATATCCTTAATATTAACCTAGACTTTGTTACATCGATCTTTAAACATACTCAATTTTATGTTGAAATATCGATATTTTTGAAAAATAACCAAAAATTTTAATAAAAGAATTTATAAAGCAGAAAATTTGTTTATTTATGCATCGTTGGGTTAATATATCAATGTGATTATTGAAATATCATTACAGTAGAGATATATCATTATCGCCACATATTGTACCTTCCAATTTAAAATCAATTTTACTTATTTTATTATCCCACATATTGGTAGATCCTCTCAGTGTAATGGCTAAACAAATTTAAACCTTTATTGGGGACAGAATTTCACTGATTCGAACCAATTTCAACTAGAATGCAATGCTAGGTATTCCGTTTAGTACATCTCTCCCCGTGCGATTCTGCCAGATTGCTTTCGAACAATTGCATTTTAATTGCAGTTACAATTGCCGCACTTTCCCCGATAAAGCCATATGTACATATACATATATATGTATATATTTGTGTCTATGTAAAATCGGACCTAAAATGCTAATCAAGTTTCGGCCGCTTTCCGTTTCCGCAGTTGATTTCCATCCGTTAATCGCTGGTATTTTTTTTTTTTTTGTTTTTGGTGTTTTCGATTTTTCGAAAGCTTCTAAAAACTGCGACGAAACGGGGGAACGTGTAGATTTTGCGTATTGCAATTATCGGCGATATCTCCCGTGTTTTATTTTGTTTATTTTGTGGTTTTGCTTGGGCCTTGGACTGCCGCCGATGAGAGATGATGATGATGATAATGATGATGAGATCATAGCCCAAAAGGCGTTCGTTTCGGTGCAAACAGTGGAGAGCCTTTGTTTGTTTTCTCAAGGAAACAGGAGCCACTCTGGGCGTTTGGGGGTAAATATATAAATATAACACAAATTTTAAAACAAATTGCCAAAACGTGAGCGACATGGGCAAGCAGACACCTAAAGGAAATATTTATATCGGCGCTGCAGCAGCGAGTAAATATTTATGAGGAAGTGCCCAAGAGATTGCCCAGAGATTAATTTGAAAGATTTGTAATTGAAAGGTTTCGCTGTATATTTGGTGACCTCGAACTTGGCCAAACACTTTTAATTTGATTTATTTTCAATTAGCCCCTGGCCCTGAGCTGTCACAGAACTCAAATTTCTGAGCTAAGTTTACTTTCAATAGAATAAATCGTTTCACACTTTTTACACACGGTTTAAGAGATTAATTCATTTTTCCCCCCAAAGCCAGTTTCGTTATCCCAACCGGCATACCAAGGCATTAGACAATTACGTTTCATCTTTATTTTTTTTTTGTTTTTCTTTTTTTTTTATATTAATTAACAAATGTACTCGGGGTGTTGATGCTCAGACAGACAGACACTCACGTGAAGCATCTATGGGATTGTTTTCCAGGAATAAAGTATACAGATAATTTATTTGCTAATTATTTAAAGCCACAATTTGCAAATAATATCTATACAAGCCGAGATCTGTGCCCACATGTATATATATATATATATATATATATGTATATATGTGCATATATCTGTGAAGTAGAAATTCCCCCCAGCCCAGAATTATTCCAGTTTTTTTTAGCGCCCGCTCAACCCGCCATTGGGGGGACTTTGTAGGTCTCCAAACAGGTCTCGAAGCAACTCGGGATCCCACTTCAAGGCAAGAAAAAAATATATATAAAAAAAATAATACGGAAAAAAAGAAAGAGTAAAAAAATGGAGGGAAAAAATCAAGCACTATGGCAAACTTAATTAGAAACAACAGCAACAACTGCGGCGGGCCAAATAAAAATTAGAAATCTTGAAATGTTGCTAAAGTTGTTGAGCATCTGTAGTGAATACGTGGCTCTGGCTCTGGCTTTGGTTCTTTATTATTCTTTGCAAAAATAAAGAAAAAAGTTTATAAAAAGCCAACTTCGCGGGCCTTGATTACGGCTTCTATTCCACTCCACGTCACTCCTCGCCGTCATGTGAATGTGTGGCTTATGCTAATTTTATTTTATTCCATTTCATTTTTATGTCGCCATAATTGTCGGCGGCGGCCCTCCAGACGGTTCGAATAATTTTAATAGAAACAATAATTTTGCCATAATTATTATTCCACAAAAGCATAAAAAAAAGAATAAAGAGAAATTGTGATTGTAAGTGGAGATCTTAGAGATCGCTTTGTTTCCAACTCAAGCTTTGTTTTCAGAATGATAATGATATCATTATGCGAAGCCCCAAAAAAGATGACTAATATTCCAGTAGCTTCTCATTCAAGTCTAGTTAATTAATCAATAATCTTGGCTTTTGGATTGTTATTAAGTTTTCAATGGCATTATTATGGGGCCATCAATCATCTGCCCCCAAGAGGCTTACAATCCTTTTCCTTTTAGAAATTAAAAGTGAAATGGATTTTAAACACCGATTAGAAGGTGTTTTCTGCTATTTAAAACTAAAATAATGCGTTTTCTTTTTATGAATATATGAAAACACATTATATTGAATATATTAATTAGAGCAGCGTCTTGTTAGCGCATTTTAAAAGTCACAAACTTTTAATTGTTTGTAATTGAATATACTTTTCGGTCAGAACATATAGTTATCCAAAGGGGAAGGAAGAGGAGAGCGGGGTAAAACCCGACACACAATCTGAACTCTGGTGGCCTGCCATTTGGATTTGAATTACTGTCCGATGGAATAATGAAAAAGCTGGGAAGATGAAACTCGGAAACTCGGAAACCTTTGCGCAAGTTAATGAATGAGCTGACATTTCGGTTCGGTTCGGTTTGCTTCAGAGCCAGAGGGTAAAAGTTCAAATATTGGTTTGCATCAGTTTACACACAAATTAAAAGTACAAAAAAAAAAGAACTGCAAAACTAAAAAGTAACATGCCAAAACAGACCAGGGCAGAAATGCCACACGTAAAAAGTTGGTTAACTAAAAAGTTTGCACCCATTTTCGGGGCCCAACCAAATTCTATATATATATATATAAATTCGATTTGGATTCGTTCATACCTGGTACTTCGATTTCCCCTTAAAGCTCACGATTCGGAAGAGAGTTTCTTACTTGAAAATTGTACGTACATGCGAAATGTGTGAAAACTGTGTGAACGTGACTCTGCCGAGAAGTGAATTGTTAAAAATATATTTTAATTTCGTGATTTTTAGCTCAATTATTTGTGTACCTTGCAAAGATCACGATATTACTACCTGAAATTTATCTACATTTTTGTATTTTTCTCAGTGAGTCATATATAATTATATTTATAGAGAGATTATAAAGAATATATTATTAAACTCCATTAAAAATATAGTAAAATATGTAAATTGATCATAAAGTCCAGAAATATTTTTTTTATATTAGTTATTTATTTTCTTGACTTTAAATATCACATACTTATTCCTTGTAATTGGGTTCCCCCCATACATAGTACTGGAAAACTTATAGACAATCACAACCATGGCTGATACCAGAACGCAACAACAATGGCAACAATTTTTTTTTTTTTTTTTTTTTGTAAAGGAGAAGCGTTCGGAGTCGAGCGAAGAGCAAACTAACCACAATGAACTTTTGGCAAACTTGGGTGCAGAAGCCCAGCAAAAACTGAGGAAAACCCAACCAAAATGTCAAAAGCCAGGAGCAAAGAAGATGAAAACTGAACTGAAAACTGAAAACTGAGAGCTGAAAGCTGGAAAATACAACAAAAAAATAAAATAAAATAATGCCAAAACTGTAGCTGTGGCTGAAATGTGAAACTGAAACTGCGACGACCTTGCCCCGAGTGCCAAATAAAAGTCGATCATAAATATTTGCCTAAACAACAAAGCCGGGGCCGAGAAAATAAAGCAAAACTTAAATTAGCCATCAGGCCCCAGTTCGGTGGAAAGTTATCCTCCGTCCGTTGAGCTAAAAAATTTGTGTGCCATAAAATGTAAATAACGGTGGCAAAGGACCCAAGGACTCCCAGCTGCAGCAGAAGCCAAGACAATGTGGCAGGACGACCAGACCGCCTCCAGATGCTCCTCCTAAAAAAAATAAAAAGAAAAATATCCAAAAAAAGAACTGGAAGTTAAATGAAGATATTTGTTACAGTCAGTGCACCTTGAAATTGTTCTGCGGCAACCCAAAAAACCCCTCCGCCCCCCCGGTTGAAGCCCTACGAAAATTCAGCCAAACAAACTCAAAGAGTCCCAAACCAAAACTTGGTGATTTCACTGGGGGAAAAGTGTTCTTGATCTTAATAATATAATATATTTATATATTATTGCTATATATAAATTCTATATTAAAATAAACTTTAATTTTATAGAGTTTAAATTTGTATTTAAAATATTTTTTTGCAAACTTTTTTTTGTTTGCTCTCCATATTTTCTGGCCATGTTGATCGGGCGTGGCAGACTGGGGAGTCACCTGTGATAAGGTGAGCAGATTTATTGGGCTGAGTTGCAGCAGCAGCAGCAGGAAAGGCAGGAAAAGCTGCTTGGAATTGAGTGCTGCAAGCAGCTTAATTTTCTTGAATTTTTTCCTGTCACTTGTTGGTGGGATGCTATAGCAAAAGCTTATTTCTAGATATCTTGGGATCAATCAATTGACAAATATTATTGGAACTTTTTATAGCGAATTATAATAAATATATATTATTAAATATATGTAAATTATTAATAAATATTAGTCTCTGAGTTTTGCTCATTCATTAAATATTTTTTAAAATACCCAATAAAAAATAAAATATAAAAATATTAAATAATAAATTTGTTTATTTTGTATATATTATGTATTTTCTATTTGTATTAAAACTAACCAGATTTTTGAAAATGTTATTATATTTTCATTAGCTATTATTTGTATATCTCCCAGCCAGCCTTCTATTATTTATAAATTATATATGTCAAAGAATATAAATTTACAAATTTTCCCTGATTTTATAGGGTACTTTCATAGTCCTCTTTTAGGTAAAGGATACATTTTAGGTTGAATGTGCGCTCCTTGAGCGAATCTTGTGTATTATTCCAGCTTATTTTGCTCGCTGTTCAGATATCTTTTATAGTCATATCCTGCTGTTTCTGCCTCTGTTTTGTTCCCTCCTCCTTCTCTATGAAAATTCTGTGGGGCAGGGTGGAAGTGGCGGTGTACAGTGGAGTGCCTGAGACAGATTATCATCAGTGGGCAACTTTATTAGTGTCATTAGATGCAGTCAAAGCGCACGGCATGGAGCAGAAAATGCTGGCCATGCGATGCCAGAAAACTCCACTTTATGTTCTCTAGACCCCGCCTCACCCCTCCTCTTGCCCTGTCCCGGAAGACCACCATTCCAATTTTCCATCGTCTTTTGCTGGTTTTCCCCAACTCCGTTTTGTGCTATTTTGTCTCTGTTGTTGTTGTTGTGAAACGACTAACTGCAAATTAGTAGCTACTTCTAGCAATTTATCTGAGCATTGTATGGGTCTGAGCATGGGTGGAGCAAAGAGGGGGCTGCAGGGAGGGTACCAAGAGAGAGACTAACAGCCGTCGGATTGGAGTCTCATTATGAATACGCGTTCGCAGTTTGGACACTGACATAGGCGGGCAGAGAAGGACAGGGCCAAGCACGGGGGCCATCATCATTGCAGTCATCATCATCATCACCATCATCACCCTCATTCTCATCTCCTGGTACTTCTTTTTCGTCAGCCGCATCTGCAATTGTATCTCCACCGAAAACCCAAAAACTAGAAACGTTTCAAATGCCAAGCCATGTGCAATGCTTCACAGATGCACTCGGCAAAAAAAAGAAATAATTTACATTTAGTTTAAGTTCTATTAAATACTTATGAATTCAATTCCGTAATGAGTGTACTACAATATAATATATGCAAATATTTAAATATATTTTTGATATGCTTCTGAAAAACATATTTGGTAATATTTTCAAGATTTTGATTTTTGATTTATAAGAGATTATATATCATATATAAGATATACAAAAAATATATGTATATCCTATTGAAAATAACCTAAACAATTAAATATCGCAATTAGAAATACTTTTACTTTTCAAATATCATAAAATACTTAGTTGCCTTTGTTTATCTAGGCCAACATACAATTCTTATTATTATTTATTTAATATTTTTTTTTGCTTGCAATTTCTTAATAATTTCCCCCTTCTCTTGATGTCTGCTCCCATTTCTCTGGCTATCTCCCAGCATCATTCACCATCTCTGCATCCATCTTTGCGCAAATGTATGTGTGTGCGGTGTGGTGTGGGGGGAGGGGGTCGTTGAGGGTCGTGTGTGAGTGTTTCATAAATTTTGTATGCTCATTATTTTCGACTATGCGAGAGATGGCAAAAAGGTGCGGGTCCCTGTGCCTCTGACTGCTCCACCTTCTCCCTTCCCTTAGCTTCTCAAGTCCCCTTCCCAGCCTGCCCTCCCTCGCTTACTAGTTTTTCCTTAAACACCCTCTCGCAGCCCCTCGATTTTCCCAGCCCATTCACCCTTATATCTACCATTATTGTTTAGCTCTCTGGCCCATCGCTGTTGTTGTTGTCTGGCATCCAAAAATTTTCAAGTGATTCAAAGTTTGCCATGTGTGTGTGTGTGTGTGTGTGTGTGCTAGTGCACACCGGTGGGTGTGTGTGTGTAAAGGTCTAAATGTGTGTGTGTGTGTGTGTCTGGTGGCAACCTAATTTTTTGGTTTACGTTCAGTTTTAATGGGCTTGGGAGCCCGTCAACGTACATAGCTCTCCCTCCTTCCCTGGTTGGTTGTTGTTGTTATTGTTGGTTTTTATAGTTGTTGTTCGAATTGTTGTTGTTGTTGTTTTTGTTACTGGCAGCATCCTCATCAACAACAAACGTAGGTAGCTAAATTAAAGCAACAACAAAGCGAAGAAATGGAGAAAGATGGAGGAGTTACCAGCTAAAACTACCACACTGAGGGAAATGCATACTAAATATTATTGGGGGGTTATATCCTTAAAATATAATTTCAAAATTTAAAAAAAAAAGTAAGAAAATTTAAAAGAATAAAATACAAATTGTATTCATTTTTTTAATTTCTTTGTAATTTATAGTTAACTATTTTGGTCAGTGCCATTTTTACAAAGTATCTCCCACATAGCCACCACCACCATTCCTTGATCATTCTCTTCATCTCTTCATTTGCTAAAAAACAATTGTTTCTTGTTTATGGCCCAAAGGCAAACATTTTAAATTTCGCTCTCTTTTTGGCTTGTCGGTTTTCGTTTTCATCTTCTCTTTTTTTTTTTACCAATTTTTTTTTGTTTAGCATAAAGTTTGGTTTTTAAACGTATAGAGGGTATGATAAATAAAATACATATCTGTATGTAGAGAAGAATATAGGGAAGAACTCAATGAATCCTGTAAGCCAGAGTTAAGTATTAATATTAATTAATTTTATAGTTTTATATATTTCAAAAATAATAATATTCATTCATATATTCTTATATATTTATATAATAATTTTGTACAAGTCAAGAACACTTAATATATTATAGATCATTTCATTTTTAACTTGCTTAGAGGCTGGCTAATTGGTTAGTTTACATCTTTTAAAACTCTTATCTATATTAAATATTTAATTGAAAATATATGACTGAAGGATTTTTCTAAATTTATATTTGTGCTGCCATATCTGGTAAATATTTTTCCACTTAATAAATTTGATGTGGCTGTGGCCGCTTTCTTCGCAAGCTGTTGTGATGCTGCTCTCCGGTGCGCATATGTTGCTGTTGTTAGCTCAATGTTGCTGCTGATGCTGCTGCTGCAGCAGCCTGTTGCTGTTGCTGTTGCAAGTGTTGCTGGCTTTGTTGCTGCTGCTAATTGCATTGTTGTTGCCAAAGTTGCTGATGTTGCTGGTGTTGCCGCTGATGTTTGCACTGATGTTGCTGCTGCTGCTTCTCTTTCTCCTTTGCCAGTGGCCTCCATATGGAGCTGAAACTTTTTATGTTGCCGCGGGGCAAGTTGCTATTGCTGCTCCTGCTCCTGCTGCTGCTCGCATTAATAGTCAGTTAGTATGCACGGTAAACGCCCGCGGTCTGGCTAGGAAAAAAAAGGAGAAAAAAAAATGCTTGGCTGGATCAAGTTTTTTTTATGATGTTTAAAATAGTTTTCGGCGCTTTTTCACTATTTTTTCTTTTAGTTTTTTTTTTTTTTTTAATTTTTTAGTTTTGCCGCTTCCTCGGGGCCCCAAAATCAAATGCAATTAATTAATGAACAAGTTAAACAAAGCAGGCAAAAAATCAAACATAAGATAAACTTTGGCCCGCCAAAACTTTTCACATAAAAGAGATGTGTTCGAATTTCAAGTGCTGAATTATGGAAAATGTTTGCCCAGACTCCGAAAATGAATCGAATAATGCCTCACTCCAGACTTGACTTCCCTTTTTAGCTCAGTATACATATACATATATATGTATACATGTACATATCATACACACTCGGACACTTACCAAACGATTTCCGTTTCCTGTGTTCATTAAACTGTCCGAAAAAGAAAGCGTCGACCGCATGGATACACGATACTCTGATACTTAGATACTCATCGCTGGCCACAATTACAATTCTAAGCAAAAAAAAGAAAAAAGAATTAAGCAAAAAAAAAAAAAAAAAAAAAAAAAACACACGCAAGAGGCACAAGAAAGAAAGTTTAAAGGGGAAAAGACAAAGGGATTTTTAGGGCTTATGAAGAATTAGTCATCGGTTATGGAAGGGTGTTAAAAATTTAAGAAAAACCTTATATACTAAGTTAAACAATATATGAATTAATATTAATTAAAATAGTATTTGATTAAAATGTGTTTAAATAAGATTTAAGTGTTTTAATCAATTAAACACTAATCAATCAAACACTTTTATTATTCCATAAAATCTAGTTAAAAAACACTTTTAAAACATAAAATACTTTGCTAAAATATTATTACAAAATACTAGATAATCGCTTGAAGTTTCCCTTAAATTTTAGATACATCTGTAAAGATGTATCTGCAATTGTAATGGTGTATCTGTGATTTGCTTGATGGGCTTTCATTACACAATCTCTAACCCCACTTTTCTCCTGGCCATTGAACGTCTTTTCGCACATGTTTGGCTTGAAATAGTTGATGTTTACTTGTTGTTTTTGTACCTATTTTTACTGATTTTTTTGTTTAAGTTTTTGTTTTTTATTGTATTTGCCGGTCGCTAATGTATTCAAAAGATATCGCAGAAAACAAACGTGGATACAGATACAGATACTTGTCAGCATTGTTGCTGCTTCGCCTGTTGCTTTGAAGCTTGGCCCCCCGCTCCACCTCAGCTCTTCATGCACCCTTCTCCCCCCCCTTTCGCCACACTGCCACGCCTCCTGTCTACTGTTAGCCGCCCCAACGCCGCCTCCCCCCTCTATTGGCCAGACGAGAGGCCACGCACACACCGCAATGTGAATGACCCTTTTGTCGTCTTCTCCTTCTCTTTATCTTTCGCTGGATTTTTCAGTGTGTTTGAATTTTTTTCTTTATTTTTTTTTCTTTGTTTTTTATTTGACTTTTTTTTTCGTATTTTTTGTTGTACTTTTCCCCCCTTTTTGTTTTTGTTTTTGTTTTTTTTTTTTGGTTGTTGTGCGGTTATTTCTACAGAGATTTTTCTAGCTTGCCTTTGTCGCTAGTTCGCTCGCTGTTCATTTGTTTGGCCAGGGAAAATAATAGAAAATTGTACACCGAAAGAAATTGTTGGTTATTTACAATTTTCAAAATATTTTTTAGTAGTTTTGAATAAAGTTTCTTATACAGAATTAATTATATTATTATATATTATTTAACAGAAATAACAGAAATGCTTTAATCAAATAATAACATTTTTAAGTATTTATAAATAATTTTTTATTATAATTAATACCTTAAAAATTTTATTACATTTGTCTGAATTTATTTAACGTATTTTTGGCTTATTTTCTGAAATAATTCTTTATAAAATCCGTTCAGCTGAACAAAACTATTAAAATTTTTATAAATTCTATAATAATAAGTTTACTTTTCTAATTAATTTCTATCATCCAAAAAAATATTACGAATTTTTCTCAGTGCTTAAAATTACGAAGTGCGCGACCGTATGTAAACTGAAACCTCACATTAGCCCGCAAGGGGGCCAAACCTGGCTAACTGGGCAACAGGTATGAAAAGCCAATTGCCACTGGAAAGCCCAGAGATAGAGAAAGAGAGAGATAGAGAAAGGGAGAGAAAGAGAGGGGTAGCGTTAGAGGGTGATCTATTAAAATAATTATCGATGCAGTTGGCCTGCAATCATTTTCTATGGCTTCCCATTTTGCATTTCCCAGAAAATCTTTGTTGTGGCATGTGTACAAGCGAGGGTTAAGGAGAGGGTTAAGGGAAGGTTAAGTATGCAGTGGCAGAAATAAATTTGAATTTGATCTGAATATATTTTAAGCCCGATCAAGTCTTATAACTCACAAAGTTAAAACAAAATAATCTAAGTTATTTCAAAAATAATGCATAACCATTTATAAAGCCTTGATTCTTTTTTTTTATTTTAATTCTTGGCCAGATTTCGGCCTTTCTTTCTCGTGACTAAAAGCCACGTGATTTCTGCAGCCTTTGTTCTCGTCCAGAATCCGAAAAAATGGGTTAAGCTCGCCGGCTCTTCGGGGGCTAATTATAATCAATTCCCATCGGAAGCGGGCGTTGGTTTTGTATTTTTATTTTCTTTATTTTTTCGGGGCCATTGGAAGTCGTAAAATGTGCAAAAGAAAAAGCAAATAAACGAACGTGACTGGAAATTATAAAATTAACACGAATATTGTTCATGTTTATTTCGGTTTTTGGTCATTTTATTTGGGAGACAGAGACTCTGCCATGCCCCTGTTGCTCTCCATATTTCGGAACATTCGATAAATAAATGGTTAAATGCATCGAGATAAATAAGTGGGTAAATATGCAAACTGACAGACAGACAGGTAGAAGCAAAAAGAACGTAACTAAAAAGTATGAAATCTATAAAATACATAATAAAATTTAAAAAAATACTCAGACACTCGTAAACAAACAACAATGTTCTGCGATCATGTGACGATTTAATAAATTGCTTTTATTGCCTTCATTTCGTGTTTTTGCTACAAAATTCTCTTCACTTTGTCTGAGACATTTTGTGAAGGAGCTGAAATTTGATTTAAATTCATTTTAAAATATTTATCAGTTGAAATATGATTTAAGCTAATCACAGAAATTAATTAAAATATTTACAAAACCACCTTCCAAGTTCAGTGACTCAGGAAAAGGCACTCTCCCGTTGCACTTTTCGTTGTAATCAAGTAGCCGTAAGCCGTAATTCGAGGCCATGACTAATGCCAGATATGGGATACCTCAAGACTCTCTCAATATCATGGCTTTTCACTATAAATATCCGCTGTGGAAGTGGGTATTGAATTACCGAATTGCGTGAAGGGTATAACGCAGCCGTCAGCAAATCAGCAAAAAACTATATATGTATATCAGTGAATGTGACTCGAAAACATCTGGATATTGGATATATATTTCAATAAAACAATTGGAGGGCAAATTTTATTTATTTTTTTATTTATAATTTTATGCTGAGAAGCGGCAAGCCGTGATTAATTGTATGACGATGAGGCCATATGCGCACACACTCGGCTTTAACCTGCTTATATCGTATTTTATATTGTAAAAGGGGTGTGGCACAGCCCCAACACCAACAGCAATCTAATTGCATTTGCACGCATTTTCCAAATCGTTTACATGGCATTCTAATGGATTTCATTTGATTTGATTTGATTTTCTAGATTTTTCTGCCAGCCTCTTCATTGTTTTGGCCATCGACAAATTTTGATTGGATTTTTGTTGGCCAAAAATGAGAGCTATATGCTATATCTGTGTGTTTGTCTATGAATTTGGTATTGGAACCATTCAAGTTCAATGTTGCCAGCAAGCAAAGCCAAACGAAAACACACAAAAAATAATGCCCAAAGAGTTGTTTTTTGAATCGAAATTGTTGTGGGAAACAGTGGGTCTCAAGTGGCATTTTTTAGTCTAAGAAATATAGAATAATATTTTTTTTTAAATAAAATAAATACATTTTTTGCGGATTAGAAATTGAGAATTCTTTTATTTAACAATTAATGAAACATACAGTTGCTATTTTTGGATTTCTGGTTTCTTTTGTTAAACATTTTCTTTTTAAGTAATGATATTCCCATACAAATAATCTATTGACATTTTTTCTTTGTTTATTATATTATTTAAGTTAAACGATTTTTTTTTATGTTAACATAACTTTGAGTTTTCTAGTAAAAATATTTTTGATTATCCCTAAAAGAGATAAACTTTTAAATTGTATTAAAAACAAAGTCACAACTTCTGTTGATGTTTGCTTCTTATTTTGTTTGTACTTTTTTGTCAGTTCAAACTTTAACTTTAGATGCAAGCCATGGTCAGCTGAGTTATATATATATATATATATATATATATATATATATATATATATATATATATATATATATATATATATTCCCTTTCCCAGTTGAAACCCTTACCGATTCAATCAGTTAGCCCCCAAGCAGCGCCATTTTTGCAACATTTTTATTATTGAAAATTGTTATTTTAGCTGCGAGAGGCATCGGGAGAAGTTGAAATTGAAATTGGGCGCAGCTGACTGGAACTGTAACTGCTCCTCCTTAAAAAAAAAAAGTGATGTGATTTCCTTTTTTCCCGCAAAGGGGGTATGAGAGTTGCAGACTCCAGTGTAGCATATTTCCGCCTTGGCTTCTATTTTCATTGCGATTTTTTCGGGTGTGTCGGCTGTGTGTCGCACCTTTAAAAAAGAAAATAGAAAAAAGGCGAAAATTAAACAAAGGCCAAGGGAAAAAATCAGCGAAAATAGGGATAGGAAAATGGGAATTGGAAAATGCACGGCAGCAGCATTCGACACTGGGGCTGTCAGGTCGAGAGTCTTCTCGAGTGAAGTCAAGCCAAGTCAAGTCAAGTCCATTTCGTTCCATCACTCCGAAACTGCAGCCTAGATCTATTGGCTTTCACTTTGAGCGCAGATTTTTCCCATTTTCCGCTCACTAATTTTTCCGGATGCAGTTCGTCGTTTCTCCCCCTCCCTTCCGTTCCTCTCCCCCTGGCTTTGTATTTTCCATCATCGTCGTCTCGTGGGGCCCGCATCATTGCAACTTCCTTTAAAAATGAAAAAAAAAAAGGAAAACAGAGAGGCCGAAATTGACCTTTGTCTAGGGCCATGGTAAAGCCACACTGAGGGATATTTGGGGTTATTTTGAGGGTTTTTTTTTCAAGAACTAAGAGTGGGGGAATTGAAAAAAGAATTAAAGTGAGCTTAGGCTGTAAACAAATGCCCATAATTACTTGTTTAATATATTTAAGAGGTTAACAATTTCCTTTGATTTTTTTTTTAGGTGTAACCTCTCCCTCCTGCCTTTTGTGTCATTTTGCCATTCTATTTAGACATTAATTATGCTAGTTGGTGCGTAAATTTCCGCTTCAGTTTTTGAAAAGAAGCTAAAACGGAAAAAGGAAAACTATGCACCCCCAATTTTCCACTCTCGCCCTCCCCGAATCTCTCTCTCTCTCTCGGATGCTGGACATTAAATGACAGTTGAGCTATTATTCCCATTATTATTATTATTGGCACTAATCTGGTTGCTGTTCGGCATGATTTGGCTCCCTTAACCGATGGCTGATGGTGATTAATGGCTTTTGACTTGGCTCTGGATTTGGATTTCGATTTGGTACGGTCTGCTGGCTGTCCCTCTTGGGCCCTCTTGGGGTCTCTGGGATCTATTATTCGTTGGCTTTTAATTTATGGCATATGGGAGCTGAGACCTCTGTGGAAATAGAGATGTTGAATATATTAAAGAATAAATTATATTAAAAAAGACATTTATATTTTATACCTAAATGTATTTATAATAATGCAAAAGAAAGCTGGCTTTTGTTTCAAAAAAATGTAATTATATGTATTCATTAATCAAATATTATCTTGCTGGGAAAGTATATCTGCTATTTTGTATATAAACAATTTCACTTATCGCTATATATATTGGCTATCTCTAGGGCAGAGACACCGAGATGCCGTGTGAAAACAAAAGCGAAATCCTATGGCTTAAGGCTGCAAAGCCATTTAATGCCCTGCTGTCGCTCACTCACTCAGCCAGTCAGTCAGTCAGTCAGTCAGTCAGTCAGTCAGTCAGTCAGTCAAGCAGACAGTCACTCAGTCAGTCATTCAGTCTCTCAGTCATTCATTCAGCCAGTCAGCCAGACAGTCACTGGGCTGAAGTTCAAAAAGCATAAGCACCTCAACGGATTCTCCACTCTGCAGCCAGAGTTTTGGGGCCAACAAATTGAGTGCATGGAAAAGGGATAATCGTGCCGAAAATCCCCGAAAGGTTTTTCCCAACACAACAAAAAAAAAAAAAAAAAAAAGAAAATACAGAAAGCATAATAAAAAAAAAGCACAGAAGGAAATCTTCGATTTCTGTTTCGAATTTTTCGCCTTGCTGCCAATGCCAGAGCTCAAAAGCAAGGTAAGTGCCGGAGTCTAACCGAAGAATTTTCCTCTGTTTGAGCAGCAAATATTCTGAAAAAATAAATAAATAAAAGTATATAGAATACTCTACAATTATGTTAAATAAAACAAAATATTTGTAGTATATAATTTTGTTACCAGCTTTGAAAGCTATACAAAATGTTCAAAAAAAAAGTATTTATATTTAATGTTGCATTAGAATTCTTAAAATATTCATATAGCTTTGCCTGATTTCTAGGAAATCAGAGATACTCTGTTTTATATAGAGCATCATATAAATATCAGTTGTATGTATATATATAGTGTGTGTGTGTGTGGCAAGCGAAAAATGGCAATGTCCAAAAGTGGCAAAGGGGATTTCAGCACCAAAAAAACCATTCATACCATCCATTCCACCCACCTGCCCTTGGGCCCGAAAATTGAAATCGAAGCCGTAAAGCAGCGGCAAAGGATCGGGTTTTGCGAGAGAACACAACACAACAAAAAAAAAAAAAAAAAAAAAAAAAAAAAGGAACCAAGAAGGGTCCTGGAAAAAGAGCTCAACGCAAACACGAAGGAAATACAATAAAAATATTTACCATTGTCGTGGCACAGGTGAAACGATAGAGGGTTAAGGTGAGGAAGGGGGGCTGGCAAGGGTTAAGAGAGGCGTCAGTGGGTTGGGGAATGGGATTGGGGGGGCGTTTGGTAGCCAGGTTAACAGAGGGGTAAAGGCTGCCTTGGACCTCCTTTTGAATGGCCAACAAAGAGAAAACATCGTAATAAATAAATGAAAATGACGAGGGCAATTGATTTATGTTGCCGTTGCATAACTTTCATGCAGCACTGTGTGTGTGTAAAGGAATTAGATTTATTTCGGGTTTTTTTCCCTTCGAGTTGAATTACCTTAATGTTATCAGCAAAATGTTTTACTGCAGGCTCTTTATCTAGATAAATAATCTTATTTCGCGTCTGCTTGTGTCTTAAATAGAAATATTTAAAGTGTGTTTTATTTATATAAAAAATATATATATTTAAAACGGGGGTTTGATAAACAAAAAAAAGTATTTAAATGGGGTTCTTCTAAAAATATATTATTTATATTTTTTCCTACTATTTTCGACTATTTTTTTTTTTTAAGTTTAAACTTGTTTAAGTTTAATAAGTTTTAATAGTTGCACATTTATTCTTCCGCTCGCTTTTCGCTGCGTTGGCCATAAACTCTTGGTCAAATGCAGACTCGGCAGCAAAAATTGCGAATACGTGCACACACATTTGGCCGTATGCAGATATATATTATAAATATATATATACCTATATAAACTTCACCCATTAACACAGTTTTCACTCAAGTCGGCCAGAAGATATTTAACCCAAATAACAGAAACCCAGAGAGACAGAAGATGGAAGAGGGAAGACTGTAGAAATAAGGCAGAAGATAGTAAAAGGCGAGAAAGAACGAAGAGGTGGGAGAAGAATGAACCAGCAAAAAACGAATAAAGTGAAAGAAAAAACATTAAAAATAAGGCAAAACTTAAACTTAAAAAAAATTATGTAAAAAGCAAAAAGATACAAATAGAAGGGAAAATACAGCGCCGCAAAGTCATCTTATTTGTTATACACTTTGCGAAATTTATATATCTCAGGGAGATATTTTTACAGGCATAAGAATTTTTATTAATATTTAATATTTATTTTGTTCCTCCCAAAAATTAGAACAACAAAATAGTTACAAATTATTTTCCACTTGTAGGAATTTCTTGCCTAGTTTTTCCGTAAAATAAATCGTAAATTTATATACAAAATTTATAAAGTTATATATTTCTTTATTTTGTATTATTTTTTATTGTCCTAAATAGTTTCTCCCCTTTTGTATGCCTAACTTTGTCACTCTTCTTTTCAATTTATTTATCTCCTGCTGCCTTCTAGTCGCTGCATGCAAAAGCCAGAGGTGGAAAAGGGAAAACCCATTGAATTTTCAGCACGATTTGTCAAAAGCAGAGCCAAGAAAACCCTCTCTGCTCTTAACGATCCCCCTTTTTTCCCCTCTATTTTGCAAATCTCGCAATGAAAGCATATCAAAGCCAGAACACACGAAACAATGATGAATCAAGGTGAGAACCGGGAAAAGCCGAGTCGGGTAAATGTGGTAAAGGCCGGGGTAGAGTAGTTGCTGTAGGAAAAACTGGAAAACAGGAAAACTCAAAGCTCAAAGCAATGCGGTGCTAGAGGGATCGGTGACGTATCAACCTCCATCAACATTTAGTTGACAATAGCAGAAGGTCAAAGAAAAAAACGGAAAGAAAAGCGAATCGAGAAGAGTGGAAAATTGCTGTGATTTTTTTCCCAATTGAATATTTCAATTTAGGCGCAAAATAAATGAGGATAGAGGAAATTCACAGGAAAATTTAAGAAAAATTGAACAGAGATGGCAAGAATTTTAAGGGATAAAAGTAATTTTCTGAAATAATTAAGAGGAAAAAAACATTAATAAATTTAAAAGAAAAACATTTAAAATTAAACATAGAGTTTTTAATGAAAATTGTTTATTCTTATTTAAGAGAATATTTTAAGTAAAATTTTAAGGCTAAGCGTATTTTCTAGTTATTTTCAAACTAAATTGCGAAGATATGTTTGGTTATTCTAATTATTAATTTATTAATAATATAATTTTGCTTAAGAAATTAATGGAAGTCCATCTTAAGGTCCGAATTTTCAAAGTTAAAATGCTTGAAACGCTGAATTTCCCTTGGATAACTTTATTTATTTATTAAATATATTCCTTATCGAATTTCCGCACCCTTCGTACACCCACTTCTTCGCCCATTTTCTCCTTAAATCTGAACTCCATTTAATGTAAACCAATTCCCAGGACCAAAACGCTTTTCCCCCCCCGAGAGCTCTTCTTCAATTTGTCATTTATTTTCCGCTTTATTTCTTTGCCAGTCCCCCGTCCTTCTGCGAAGCTCAATAAATACTTTTCCTTAATGTAAAACAAAATTTAAATATTTCAATTGGGATTCCCTTTCCCTTTTCCATATTTTCTTTTTTCTTGTTGCTGGCAACTTTTCCCCACTTTGGAGTATATTTTATGGTATTATTTTTATTTATTATTGGCTTGTCTGCGGCCTTTCTGCCTTGCCGCCTCTCCTTTCGATTGTTGTAAATTTTTATTTATATTTATTTTGCTTTACTTGTTTCCTTTTTTTTTTTTTGTTATCATATTTCATATTCTTGACATAATGCGCACCTGATGCCCAGGCCGCGTGTGGCCAATTGGCCAAAAACATTTTGCGGTGCCGTCTTCTCGGATATCTTATGGCCACCGCCCCCTGATATTTTCAGATTTTGCTTTGGTTGTTGTTTTTTTCGGTTTTTGGATTTTCACTGAGAGCTTTTCAGCGCGAACATTAGCGGGATTCTGGTTTCTGAGGGAGGGGGGTTGAAGGAGGGTGGGAGTGCAATAAATCCAGATCCAAAATGATTTTCGGGGGGAGCCGGATTGGATCGTTAGGCAAAATGACGCCCCGCCATGGCCACAGCCCCTCTTTTTCGTTTCAATTTCAGGTTATGACGACGTCCTAGTGACCCATCTAGAGATGGTTAAAAGTTAGAAATATATATTAAATGGAATTTGATATATATATAAAATATTATGATAAAAATTGATTTCTAGTTATATTAGAAACTTACATAAAAGTATCTTAAATACACATTAGAGTTTGTGGCCTGTCAAGCCATCTAATTCTCTATTTTGTATACTTTTTTGTTTTGTTTAAATATTATATTTTAATATTTACTGAAAACTGATAATTTCGGTAACATCTGAGGTTATATGCTCATCACTAGCCCCTGTCACTTCCCCTGCACCTCTTTGTGGCCATTTTCGAAAATGGCTTTGGCAATTTCTTGGTCGCCGCGTAATGAAAACGGACAGGTGTGCACGGCCTGGCCGAAAAGAACCACCCACCAGGTGAAAAGTCTCCCCTCCTCCCCCCAGCACTCCAGAGTTTCTACTGATATGCGTAACTTTTCATTTTCCCAGCGAAATGTCGCAGATGACGATGGGCCCTAGGCCTAGATGTCCATGTTGATGACTTTAACTTGTATTTGACAGAAAGAAAAGCAATAACTATATACATATATTTTATAAGTATTTTTAACATTCTATTAAAAATACTTAGAAATTAACAAAATTATACAAAATAACACCTATAGGAGAAGTGTGTAAAATACTTGCTCTACGAGATAAATGGTTAATGTCAGAAGTTGTTTTTAAGTTTAGAAATTTTACAAGTTTTTCTTTTTAAATTTTCTGCTGGCTCTTATTTTTATTTATTTATTTTTTTAGTTATTTATTTTTTGCCTATATTTTTTATTGCCTGGTTTCGAGTGCATTTCATCTTTGACAAGTTTTGCTGGCTGCCTTTTGCAATGGGCTTTCCTCTTTTGTTTTCCATTTTCTATTTGCCATTTTCTCATTTTGCAGTTGCTATTGCAATTTCCTTTTTGTTTTCAACATTTTGTTGTTTTATTTTTTGTTTTTTTCTGCAATTTTGTGCGCCTAAGCTTGGCTGGCGTGCGTGAGCTTTTGTGTGTGAAAACAGGTTTCACTGATTTTCAATTTCAATTGTCTGCCACAGTCATGTGTGCGTGTGTGTGTATATATGTGTGTGAGTGCCTTTGTGTGTGTGTGAGTGTCTATTTTGTGCCATTTTTATTTGCGCACATTAGCAATTTCTTTTGTTGGCTCGTTGGCAGCATCGTCATCGTCGTCGTCAGGCCTACTCCTCAATCTGACCTAACCGCATGACCCACCGCCCACACCACCCACCACCCACACTCCCACCTATTGTTATTGTGGAGGGATAGAAGGCAACAGGGGCAGTCTCATTCGCTCTTTTTCACTTTTCATCGAGACGTTGTGCGTGATTTTCCACTTGCGCCCGGTACGCTTAACCTCTCGAATATTATTATTTTTATTGCTATTGTATGTGATTGTTGCTCATCTTTTTAATACTACCTTGCTTATTTTTATATACATTTTTTTTTTTAAAGCAAGCAGCTTTTATTTATTTTTTTGCTCCCCAATTTAATGAAATCTGTGAAATGTTCTAATTTCTTTTACATTCGAGAGAACCATGTTAGCTAAAATAAAATGTAAAGAAAATAAATAAATTGTCAAACGAAAAATATATTTTCTATAATATAATAATATATTTTTTCTATATTTATATTTCTGTAAATCATTAAACAAAAAATATCTAAAAAATAGAAGACAATCTAGCCGAAAATACTTATAAAATGGTACAGAAAAAAATAGAAAAAATATAAAATATTCCAAAAGACCCAAAAAAAATTAAATATTTTTAGGAAAAATACATAAATACATTATTAGGAAAATACATAAAAATACATACAATAAAATATTAAAAAAAATACTTTAATATAAATAAACAATGAAATAGAAAAATGCAAAGCAACTAATGGCACAGCATTAAATAATTGGAAAAATACTCTAGGAAAAACATTTTGCTAACTTTTCCCTACTTATTTTCTCATTTTCTTATTTTTCTGCCTTTCTTTTTTGCTTACAGGACTGCAGTGGAAACTCCACAGGACATGCAATTTCCCTATCAAACGAAGGAGCTAGCAACAATCACCCAGCTGCCATCTCCCTCGCACCATATTAATTTTTATTTTTCAAGTGTCTGAAAAAAAGGAAATACATGAAGAAAATACAGAGAAAAATATAAAAAGAAAATCGCGCTGCGAAGGAGAAAAGTTTAAAGACGCCGAAGGCAAAAGTTCACATAAAGCAGCCGAAAAAAGTTTTTCAATTATTGTAAAAAGTGTTAAAAAGATAGGGACAGACCGTGAGCGAGAGCGAGAGAGATGGGGCTGTTGCGAGCGAGCGAGACAGCCGACAATTATCTTTCATAAAAATATATAAAAAAAAAAAGTTCGGGCAAAAGAGCAAACGGAATTTTAAATTTAATTAATTGCTCTTTGAAGTGCCTACGGCCACGCCTACGATTTATCCGACATCAAAAAATTAAACGCGTTAATTTTTCGCTTATTTCATTAAAGCAGCCACCGACACCTATATGTATATATATAAATAAAAAAGATATAGAACGAAATCGGAGAGCTACCCGCCGAGTGTTTCGGGTTTTGCCGCCCCTAAAAACCAAAGACTCCATAAAAAAGGAAAAGGAAACAAAAAAAAAAGAAACCAAGTAAAAAAACAACAAAAAACATAGGCCGGTCATAAAGGAGCGGAGGACGAGCCGCCACTGAACCAGGATGAATCCGACGCCCATGGGCATTGGATTCGGTTTTGGTCGCAAGCCGCCCAACAAGGCCAAAATGCGCTCCCGCTGGCGACCGCCGCTGCCGCTGTCCCGCCCTGTCCAGGATGCGCAGCATCCGCCTTCTGCCGCCGCCCCTGGCAGTCCGATGGTTGTTGCCCTGGAGGAGCAGCACCTGGAGTCCTGCTTGCCAATTAACGCCACAGTGAGCCGTCGATGCCACCGCCGCCCTACGCAACATCATAATCATAATCAGCCTAAGCATCAGCAGAATCAACGCCACCAGCATTCACAGCAGCAGCAGCAGCATCATTATACTGGACGCGGTCAGGTGACAACCCTGGCGCTGCTGCTGCTGGCCCTTGTGGCACTCAGCAACCTGGAAACCCTGCTCGCCGTGCGAACCGAAGGACCGCGCAATCGTCATGGATCACCAGGTGAGCTTAAAAACGAATACAATTTAATTCGCTAACAAGTAGTTTGTAATTTAATTAAGGAGAATACTCCTTGAAAGTGTCATTGATCTCGGAAAACTCCCCTTAAAATCCCTTGACATGTTTGAGTTATAAATTAGGAGGTCTTTGTGAGTTTTTCTCCACACCCCCCCCAACCACAGATACATTTCCCTTACATATTGATTAGCACTTAATGCCGGCAAATTAATGCACAAAGCGAACGCTGTGTCCGTCTGTCCATCAGTTTGTCCGTCACTCAGTCAGTCGAGTTGCCAGCCCTCCCTCCCACATCATTATTATTTCCCAGCGCATGTGTGTCTGTGCGGTGGTAACTGTTCGTGTCACTTGAAAATCTCGCCCGCAGCATGACCAACATTTCAGTTCCCGTCCCTCTCAATTTCTACAAAAATTATGAACGCCCCGGGAAGACAATCGAAAGAAAGCCCAAGCAGACCGAGAAAAAAAAAAAATAAAGAAAAAAAGTGGTCGGGAGGGCAAAAAACAAGAAATTTATAAAATTACAAAAATTGTTACAGACCAAAAACAAAAGCCAGACAAAAACAAAAAAACAGAGCTCGCAAAAAAAAGATTAACAACAACAAAAAACCTAACCGAAATGGTGAAAATAACAAGTGAGGAGGGGGGGGTGAGGGACATAATGGAGGGCGAGAAAAAAGCAAATCCCTCGCCGCATTTCCCGCAAATTCTTCGCAGTAAAAGTGCGCCAAGTCGTTGGCTTTTGATTTCTACTATTGCCAGTGGAAATACAGGGTATCAGGACAACAGGGAGGAGAACTATGGCTAGAACCTAATAATAAAACAATTAATTAATTTAATTCAATTTAATTAATACATATAAAAAACATAAATCCATAACAAGTTTAAGCTTCTTTTATATTGTGAGAATTTAATTTACAAAATATTTTTCTTGGGAATTATATTAAAGCCTCCTCTCTTTTTGTTCTGTTTAAAAAGTATTTTGTATAATTTCAAACCCTAAGTTACATATGCTTTGGTGTTTTATCTAGAAGAAAGTTTTGCTACAGCACATACTTTAAAATATTTTTAATAAATTACAGATAATAATAGGGTATCACCTAGTCTCAATCAGGATCCTTTCCGTATTCCTACTTGTTTGTAGTGTGATTATTGCTGTTGTTGTTGTTAGTGCTGCCAGAAATTATGAATCAGGAAGTCTTAATAAGCGCAATTTCAAGTCGTTAGTCACACAAAGTAAAAAAAAAAAAAAGAATGCTGGAAGCTCTCCTCCAGCCACATCTTTGCCATTGCCAGTGCTCTGGATTCTTACTATATTTTCACTTGCTGCCAGTACGTACACACACAGCCATAAATGTATATGTATATATATATAGTACAGGCTATTAGCGCCTGTATGGTGAGGAATACTTTATATATGGGGGCGGTCATTTTGCAGTTGTTGTCGTTGATTTTAATTAAGTGAAACGTTTTAATGTGCGCCACAGATTTTTCAGATTTTCTGCCCTTGATGCAGGCGGTCGTCCGAAATGTGAGGGCGTAGGAGGGAGGGTGTTAAGCAGGCGGAGGTCAGAGCAGAATTTCATTGGCAACTATATACCATTTATTGTGTGTTGGGAAAAATAGAGAAATGTTTCAACAGTAAATGTCAAGACAAGCGATCAAATTGCTTATTAAAGCAAATGAAAAATGGTCAAAACGAAGGGAAATGGGAAAGAGGAATTACCTAGGAAAATTTTAGAGAAAAACAATCATAGAAAATGCTTGACTAGATTATAGAGATGCCAACTAAACAATGGCTTGAAAAAAATAAAAAAAAAATATATTAAAAATTAAAAAAGGGAATTAAGATACTCTTTAACTTTAGGGGAAAGAAAAGAACTTGATAAATGTTCAGCCTTGGTTGAGTAAGCTATTTTAAGCCGCCTCTCATAGCCAAGTCCTGGGGATTAGATAAATGCCAGGATAATTGCTTTAAAGCAACATTCAAGTATTTGTATCTTGTTTATTGTTTTTTTTTTAAGGGAATATTTGATATAAAATGTAAAAATCAAAAGACCTATTAAATATAGCTCAACGACTTAGTTATGTCTTTGTTTTTGTGGGTTTTACCTCTACCCTGTTTTGATGACTTATGCTAATTGGATATTTATACGGTGATGGACCCTGGACTCTGAGTTTAAGTCATGTGACAAGCATGACGAAATATTGAGGCTGCCCCATACGTTAGCCCCTTTCTCTATAAACTCCCTGACACTTCCTCCCTCTCTCTTTCTCTCTCTGATAAATCTGAGATATATATATTTTTTATACCTAGTAAGCGAGAGGGGTATGGGTACAATGCAATTGCAATACAAAGTCATTTAATGCAATTTGCTGATTGCGCTTTGTTGCTGTTGATGCTGTTCCCTGATTTACCTTTTGACATTTGAGTAGAGTGTGGTTGGTGTTGTTGTTGTTGTTGCTGCTGCTGACAATGCAAGTCTCTCACAGTGTGACGCACACTTCCGCAACCCTCTTACCTTATAGCAGGGCACCCTGCATCCCGTTTTTTGGGCTACAAGCCCCCCCTGTCCCACACTTCCATTCGCAAAGTGCAAAAGCCAAAGGCAGAAGAAATGGCTTTAATGGCATTTAATAAACATGACACAAACACACAACATTTTCAGGGAAACGGGCTAGGCTAGGCTAGGCTAGGCAGGGGGTGGGGGGGAGGCCTTAACAACCGGCAACCGGATTCAAATTCCAGTTTCAATGTGACGCTGGCTCTGTAGCTGCCGCTGCCGCTGCTGCTGCTGTAGATGTTGCTGCAGAATGCTGCTCCAAAGTTGCTGCCGCAGTTTTGAAGGAGTCGCTTGCCTCATCATAACCATCATTATGATCAGCATCATCATGGCGATTATTATGCATTATCATCATCACGAATGTGCTAGTTACAGAGTGACACCCATTTCAATGCAATGAAATGCAATGCAACGCACTGCCAGCGAAAAGCATTGCAGTTGACGACAATATAGTCACTGAAGAGCCAACTTTGTGATGCCCTTTAGCAAAAAGTTAGGGTGTTAGAGCTACAATCTTTTGGGTTTATGGGTATAAAATTCGTATTCTTAAATTTAAATTTATATGTTAAATTGGCTTGATAATAAATTTGAAACCCAGAAATATGTTTTATTTATTTTAAAAAAGAAAACGATATTATTATCACTATCTCATATCCTCATTTAACTTATAATTTTTTTAATTTAATTTACAAAACAATTGGCTTTCCCTCTATAAAGAGCATCTGTCCTTCGGTGTTGTCCTTTTTATTCGCCTATCTGCTGCTCGCTTTCAGCTGCTTGTTGCTGTTGTCATTTGGCCTTTAATCACAGACGACGGCAGCAACATCATCAGCAGCACCAACACCAGCAGCAGCAGCAGCAGCATCTGCAACTGCAACTGCTATGGCAGCAACATCAACGGCAACCGCAGCATCAGCAGCACCAAGCCACTGCCACCGATGTTGCCTTCTTCTTTTACACACACACAGCCCCTGGAAATACACTTGCAGAAATATGCACACACAAAGGCAGTGCTGGCCGGTGGGTGGCTGTTGACCGCAAAGTTAATTGCAGTGTGTGTTGCACTTGCCTTTTGCTGTTGCTGCCGCCTTATGTTGCTGCTTCTGCGGTCGCTTGGCCCGTTGCGGGCAAATAACTTTGCTAATACTTTGACCAGCCCAAAAGGCACTTGGCAAACTTTGCCACCGCACGCAAAGCACACCCAGGGGCTTACACTGAAACAAAAGAAAACAGGGACTGAAAAAGGCTTACGTTGTAAGCAGAAAAAGAGGGGAAAAGTGCTGTGAAAATACAGATAAAATAATGCTCAGATACTTATACTCGAAATATGTTTATAAACTTTTAATTTCCTGCCTACAGCTTAAAATTTGATTTGCTTTTGAAATAGTCTTTTATTTTTATCTCCCTTCCGTTTTGATTTATTAACTTGACCGCTGCTGTCCGACTTTCGCCCGACAGTTTGGCAACCGTTCAATGCGAGAAACTGTCGCGGCCATTTAAATTCCATGCCAATGTCAATAAATATGTTCATTGGTGTATTCCGGTCCCGCTCGTCCTCCCTGCGGGCAGCCTAGAGGCCAGATCTAGCGACCTCTCTTTCTCTCTATCTATCTGTCTCTCTTTCTGTTCACCTCCTTGGCGCGGGCTCAGGTGAAACCAGTTCAAACTGCAATCTCCAAACGCAGTTTGCTGCCGCTGCTGCGCTTGGCTGCCTGTTTTTATGCTTTTTTCTGCTGCTTTTGCCGGCCGGCTCTAATTTTTGTTGCAATGTGGTTTGTGCTTTGTCACTTTCAGCGTTGCAAAATGGCAGTTAAAAAGACACACAGGCTGAAGAACTATAAGTGTATGAAAATTAAAGACTCTGAAACATGGCATATATACTCATAAATAATTATAAATCTAATCGATCTTGAGAATTAAGTAGTTTTCATTTCAAGATTTTATCCAATTCTTATAGTTTTTACAATAGTTTTCTAAAATCATTAAGTTAAATGGAAAGTTATATTCTGCAGCCACCTAAAAATGCAGTTTGTTGTTTAAGTCCTTTGATTTCTGAATCATTATCGCATGACAAGTCCGTGTTTTTCTATAAACTTTTCTGAATTTCCAACTACAAATACCTTAAAGCATGTACATATAGCACAATGTTAAATAAATGTAAATTAAGTGTATATGTGGATATGGGTTTTACCTAAATACTGGCTAAATGATTATCTCCGCAGCTGGATGATCGTTTTGTTCACTTTTCAAAGTTGTTGTTTTTGCACTCTCATCATCATCATTATCTTTACTCTCTGCCGTCTCGCTTCGATCCCCAGGAGAGACAAAGAGGGGAGAACGCTGATCACTGTGCGAAGGAGGTGGTGAAGGAGGTGGAGGGCGGGTAAATAATGCCGGTAATAACATCATAGGTCAGCCGGTTGGTTTTGTTATTGTTTTTGTTTTATTTTATTATATACCCCGCTGGTCACATGTCTTGCATTAGCTGTCTCTTTCTCCCGAAACGTAATTTTTGTCTTTTATTTTATTTTTTAATTCGTTCTTTGTTGTTGCAATTGTTGTTGCTTTGCTTTTGCTTTTGCTTTTGCTATAAACAATATTTTGCTCTTCAGTTGTGTTGTTGTTTTTTCCTTTATTGCCGCTTTGTGTGTGCGTTGTTGCTTTGTCTGTCTTTCATTTATTTATTTTTATTTTCCCTCCTCCTCCTCTCTCTCTCTCTGTCTCTTGCCCCACCATCCGAGTAGCTCTGTCGTGCAGCATTCGGTGCCTGGCACCGGCGATCACCGTTTCAAACACAACACACAAGCACAAGCACCAGCATCAACAACAACAACAACAACAACAACGGCAACACCAATAACAACAATTACAACAACGTCAACAGACAATCGTTGGCTCAGTGCAGTTGCACTGTTGTAAGAGAAGAAGGGAGTGGGAGTGCAAGTGGGAGAAGGGAATATTGGAGGTGGACCCAAAAGCGGGGAGAGAGAGAAGAAGAAGAAAATCTGCTTGTATTGCCTTTATAAGGGAAATCTTAAAGGAAAACTTAGGAAGCTTTTTCGTTGTTACATATACATATGTATCAAAAATCAAAGAATAAAAAACAAATGGTATTTTTTATTATATTGCTAACAAAAGTTAAAGTTTTTCTTGTTGGAGTAGAAATTAAAATAGAAAAAAATTTAAGGCCAAGACCACATGGAGTATGAGTAATTTTTGTAAGTGCTAAAATAAAAGAGTTATTAGAAATGTTTTTTTTTTTTATTATTATATTTTTTTTATTAATATATTATATTAAATAATAGCGCAATTTTTATATTTACCAAAAATCAAATAGTAAATATGAATGCCAAAAAAGAAAAATTAATGCTAAGGCCACATGGCGTATGCGTGATTTTTTATGTACACAAAATCAAAGAGTAAATATAAATGTTGTTTTTATTATATAATATTACTAATAAAAGTTGCAGTTTTTCTTGTTGGAGTCTGAGGTAAAATAGAAAACGAAAGAACAGTTAAGGCTGGGATCACATGGCGTATGAGTAATTTTTATGAATACCATTTTCTTTGTGTGTTTTTTTTTTTTGTCAGCAATTTTACATAATTAACTGAGTTTATAGCTTTGGCTTAGTTTTTACTTGTGCAATAGGTCCACTCTAATACTTGTGTAAATAATTTTAAATTCCACACGATTACCTTTACGGAACAAAATACGATCTGAGGTGTAGATAATCCGCTGAATGAAACCGGTCATTTTCATGCTATTTTGTTGGAAAATCGAATATGATATAAAATGTATATTTTTTATAGCGGTTTTGATTTATTACCAATTACCTGTGATTAGAGGCACGAGAAAGCATTAGCGTTTTCTTTTCTTATCAAATTAAATGTCAAGTATTTTCCCCCGATTAGCTTCTAAAAACTTGCACTTTCAAGCTTTGTGGCAAAAGATTTTTGTCTCACAAATTCGCCAATTATTTCCCATTCTTCCAGCATGTCTTGTGAGAAGTTTTGGCTTATTCCCCCCTCTCACTGCCCCTCGGATTCGATTTATTTTCCCAGCATTTTCAACGATTCATTTGAGGCTTTAATTGCACAGCATTCAAAATCCCAACCAATTAAGCCCTAGTCAAAGTAAATAAAACGAAAATTCCAGGAACCGGCTATAAAATGGAAACTCGTTTTAAATTCTGTTTTCAATTTGGCCGCAGATTAAGTTGACTATTTATTAGTTTATTTTGCTGTTGTTTTCGCCGGGAGTGGAAAATTTTTCCGAAATGTTGCACAAAGTTCACTTAATTTGTGTGGCTCATAAATTCTTTACGAAATATTTTTGGTTTGCTTTGGCTTTGAATGGTTTTTTTTTCTTAGTTTTTCCTTATTTTTATTTTTTATTTTCGGCATTTACGATTGAAGCTGGCCACCGTATGCCGCGCATCTAAATGGAAAATTTTCGTATATTATTTTTTATCCCCTACATAAATATATATATTTTTTTTTGGTTTTATTTTGAAGAACACCTGCCGAGAGAGTGTGTTTGAATTTTGTAGTTTGTGGCATTTAATTTAAATAAATACTGTATCCGAATCGATAGCGTTTCAATTATAGAAAGCAAGCCGGGGCTCTGGAGAAAAAGAAGCAAAACCATTTACTGTTGGGTATTAGCATTTTGGTAACAGACATAAACCGCTTAGCCTTAAAATTTTAAACGAAAAGGAACTGCTTTTGTTTTTTTTTTGTACTCTTGTTATTATTTTTAGCAGAATATATTGTTTTGTATTTTCAATCACTTTTCCGCAACGTCTCAAAGTCACACATATATGTATGTATACATGACATATTTCGATGGAACTCACATCAATTTGCAATTCCATTTTCCTAAGCTCAATGACAGGCTCAGGGAAAACTCTGTAATAATAAATAAATACTCGAAATCGCATTACGATTTCCATCTCCACCGACCGCAAAGGCAAACAAAGCACGTTTAATAAATAAATAAATAAGTTGACTAATCAAACAGGGGAATGGAGCTGCCAAATTTTAGGGATAAAGGCTTAAATGTTTTGGGCTTTAATTAATTAGTTTTGAGTGGAATAAGGAAGCTAGTTTAATACAATATACAATAAAATACACAAAGATTTGTTGGAAATTCCTTAAATTTTTTTTTTTAATTGAAATTTAACTGCCTTGGCATGATGGCTTTCACTTAACTTTAATGGGCTTTCTTAATTGGTCTAATTATAATTATATGCATAATGCATTCACCCCATTTAATTATGCCACTTTTTTTGTTTTGTTTTCAAGCGAATACTTTAAGCACAAAATGCGCCGTGTTTGAAACTGAGAACAATTTTAATTGAAATTTAAACAAATTTTGGAAGCTTTTGGAAAACTTTCTCCAGGCCAGGAGGGTGGTTATACTATAGAGTTATAGTTTTTAGCGGATATACACTATATCTATCTCTCTCCATATATATGATATGTATATATATATATCCTATATGGCAAGATACCTTTACACACAGCCATACAAGGCATATTTTATGCATTCTAACTGTGCCTTCTTATGCCTGTCCTCGATGCTCCTCCACATATGTGAGTGTGTGTGTGTGTGTTGTGCAGGGAGTGCGTGTTTGTGTGTGTAGGTGTGCTGGCTGGCAAAGTTAATTGTTTTTGAATAATTAATTACACACTGTGCGGCAACAACAATGCAAATTTATGTAACCGGCAACGATGATGATGATGATAACGAAGGGAGTGGCAAAGTCCGGGTTAAAAACTATGGCCAATAATGGGGGGAAAAAGGGTGTAAAGGGCTGAGAGGATGAGGGTACAACAACAGGCTAACGATTGTAAGCCGCCATCAATGTCAATAATGAGGTTTTGATTGCACTTCCGACAGACACATTTCAACGCTAAATTATAAAAGGTATTACACAAAATATTCCTAAAAAGAAAATTATAATTAAAACATATACTTTTAAGGATGATATATACATATATGTATATTGAAGTCATATTTAACTAATGAAATTTACTCAAATTTAAGCGCGGCTTAAAACCTTTTCAGATTTAATTGGTGGCAGCAACTCGATTAAGCCCAGAGCACTACCGGCCCTTAGTCATTCAGTATTCGCCCCGTATATCCAAACATTATTAAGTTTTAAAATATTCCCTTTCATGTTGCTATATATATATATATATTTTTTTTTTTTCGCTGAACGCTGAGCAAATAGTTTGGCAAAAGCCTTTCGGCCCGTCCAGCTGGGGGGTTTTAAATCGATTTTTCGCTCCTTTCGCCTTTGTTTATTATTATTTTTTAATCAACTATTAAATTGGGTCCTGCAATCGAATTTAATTTGCCGAAAAATTCCAAATGCTTGCCTTTTAGCTTTTTTTTTTTTTGTTGTTTTGTTTTGTGTTTGGCGACACCTATTTTTTTTTTTTTTTAAGCTTTATAATGAAGTTTTCGCTTTGCAGTTTTCCCCTTTTATTAATTGGGTTGAAATGGAAAATTGATTAGCAACAGCCGGCACACTCGGGACACCTGTGGATCTCTTTTTACCATCAACACAAAGGGAACCATTTGGTGGTTTTGTTTTATTCAATATAAATCAATATATATGTAGATGCCTGCGTATTCTTTATATGCCAGAGACTATCATTGGCCAGATCCACTCTCGAAAAATGTATTATTGTTATTTGAAAGTAGCGTTTCGTTTGTGTAAATAGTTTTGAGAACTACAAATCTAATGTTTTATTTTTAGAAAATTAAAATATAAAGTTTCAATTGGTTCGGTTAGTTGAAAATATTTGGAAATTAGAGCTGAAGAAAGGGAATTTAATAGAACTTAAACTATTTATCCAAATCCAATTTTTAACTCTTATTTGGCTTTAGTAGAAATCTTTATTTTATATATTTATTATTTGCTTTACGAATTCTTTATAAAGTCCCTTTATAAATGTGGATGTTGTACTTTGTGAAACGCACTGTATGGCAAACAGCAGCAAAATTAATTGAATGGCACAATTTTCTGGCTGAAAAGCGCAAAAAACTCTACCGCCGTAGGCATCAACACCCGTGTTCTTTTTGCTTGAGAGGAAAAACCATTTGGGTCGTGATTTTTTATGATTACTTTTTTGCAACTCCCCCCGAGTTTTCGTCTTCTTTTTTTGTTCGGGGTTGCATAAACGAATTTGCATCGTCGATGCGATGAAATAAATGCGAGAATTTATACATTTAACGTTATTTTTGCATCTCCATCGAGGCGGGGAGGAAAAGCCTTTGGATTGACCACGCCCCACAACGCCCCGTAATGCTCTTAGCGGTGCTGCCTGCCGCCAATAAAAGAGTAAGAATAAAATAAAAAATAAAAATGAAATGCAAGCTGAATAGCTGAACACAATTTAAATTTGCATACGAGTCCGAAAACCCTTAGCAGAGAAGCAATATACCCGAAATCGGAGATCCGATTAAGGGATATGCGGATTGGAAACTCAAAACTTGTCTAATTCGGGAAAATAAAAATATATCGATGTTTAGGAATTAGGAATTAATATAATTATTTCTATAAATTAAAAGTATTTAGAGTCTGAAATATAATTTAACGCAATTGTTGCTATACAAAATACATATTTTGAAATTGAAATATAAATTTATTGATTAATAATAAGTTTAAGATGACATACTAATATAATCGAATTTTGGAATTTTTTTTTCCAATATTTTAAAGTCTAAAATATTTTCAATATGTGATATTCAGCCTGATAAATATATATTATATATAATTGTAAAAATAATATAGAACTTAAAATATAAAATAAGAGCATTTCCTTTTCGTTTTTGAGGGAAATTCCGAATTTATCGTGCTGGAATATTGCCCAAACGTTGCGTTCAAAAATGCGAAAAGGACTTGCTGTTGGCCCTATTGAATTAGTCCGGCACTCTGCAATTGCTTGATTAACTCTTGTATAATGCAGGTGGGCAATACCAGGTGGGTACTGAGGGGGCGGGTCGCGAGGTGTTGTTGAATTCCGGCGATATTTCTGTGTGTGTGTGTGTGTGTGTGTGTGTGTGTTGCAGTTGCCGTTGCAGTGGCAGTCACAGAGTGAGAGGGACAAGTCAATGACCATAAAAGTCAACACTCACTCGACGCACGCGACGCGAAAGAGAAGGTTGTGGAGAAGGGGGGAGAGAGAGAGGGTGGGATGAGGGGTACATCTAGCGGCGGCATTTTCGCCTTCCGGCCAAACCTGAAAAACTCACAAACACTCGCAGGCAAAAAAGTAGGAACACCAAAGGGAAAGACACTTTCCTACAGTTTTTAAGAAGCTCAAAGTTTAAAAGGAGATTTATAAAATATCAATTAAACCTTCAAATAAATAATACAAATTAAATTAAACATCAGCAATGTTTTTTTTAAGTACTTGCTTCTCAGTGTACTCGACATTCAAATGGCTAAAATAAAAGACTAAGCAAAAAGCCAGAGATGATAATGATGGTGGCAGAAGAACCAGTTGCTTCGCTGAAGCCCGGCCATAACCATTAGCCGGGTTCATTCATAGATGCCAAAAGCACAGCCAAGAGAGATGGAATCTGAGAAGAACTCAATTGCATATAGTAGTATGTCGAATATATATGTATATATATATGCTGACCAGCTGTGTGTGTGTTAACCTTCTGCCCAGAGTTGTTGCTCAATCGCAGATCCAACTGCCAAATGCCAATTGAAAATTGCAAATAGCGAAGAGCAAATGCCAAAGCCTTTGGCTAAAATATTTTCAAATAAAATTTATGTTTAGTTAAGTGCAAAATAACACAATGCACATTGTGTTGAAATCTATTACGAAATGACAGAAATCCCTTCGAGAAGAGGACTTTCTTTCTCGAGTTGCAAAAGTTTTTAATTACTTCGCCAGCAGACTGGGGCGGGATTGAGAGCCACTCCAATGATTGATTACACACTGATAGCAGTCAAGGTGACTCCGGGATATCATCTTGCACTTCATCTGCCACTTGTCTTGCCCTTTTTGCGCCATTTTCCATTGCAAACTTCCCATCCCATGCCCATCCTCTGGTGGACTAGCTCTCAAGTCCCTAAGTATCTCCAGTGTTTATAAATTAACTTGGCTTCGTATACCAACCCGATGCCAGCATCACCTTTGCCGTTGCCTTCGCGTTCACCTTTACCTTTTTTTTTTACCTGGGCGAGAGAGCAGCAGGCGAAACCCACCGTTAATCACTTGGGCGCCCCCTTAATGCCACACTCTTTCCACTGCAGGTGGTGGCCCAGTTACAACTTTAGGTGTTCTGTATAAGAAGGGGCGATTTTCTGCAATTTAAAAATATATATAATTGCGAAGAAAGGTATTTTTTTGAAACAGAAATAAATATTTTTTATACACATCATAATTTTAATTATTTCAATTACGAAGAAGAATATTATATTAAATAGTAAGAAAATAAGTTGAATATTGAAATAATGACGAAAGACAATTTTTGGATCTAGTAAAAATATTATTTATCATAAGAAAAAAACCATATACATTTTTGTTTTATTCTGAATAATAATAATAAATACATGTAAATATTTTAATTATAAATAAAGGGATTTTGGAACTAGAAAAAAAAACGTACTTATAAATAGAACATTTTTAGATGTAAAAAACTATAATTTCTCAAAGATAATATGTATGTATAAGTGGAAACGCCTTATTATTAATAATACAAATATGATGAATATCTTTACTAAATGTGTTACCTTTTTCTTTATCTTTACAGGTAAATACACAAGAAAATCTACTAAAATATAAAAATGAAAATCATTTTCAAATTAAAAATCTATATAAATCGGAAGCAAAAAGACTGTTGACTGAGTAAGCCTTGAATTAATTCAAAAATTATGAATTCATAAGAATTTTTCATTTATTTTTTGTTTATAAAGTGATAAATAAATTAAATAAGTCATTTCCGTCTAACTGTAAATAATAATAATAAATTAAATAAGTCTTATACTTATATTTTTGTAGGGTAGTTCAGCTTAAAAACCTTACCCATTTTCTTGAACAGCTTTTCCTCTCACCCATTTGTTTTCCTTCGCTCACCTCTGGCCGGAATTCGGGTTCGGTTCGGTGCTGGTGCACTCGCCATCTGTGCCGCCCACTCATTAAGATTCCAAAGCTGGGCAAAGTCTCGGGCAACCTTGCCCTCTCCCTGCACACACCCTTTCCCTTTGACTTTGTTGCCGGACTTGTTTTTCACAAAAATGTCCACTCAAATGGCGTTTAGCGTGCAATTATGAGTTTCCCTACTGTTTCCCAGCGACTCTTAGCTCTATTTTCTTTTGTTTTTTTTTTTTTTTTTTGTTATTTTATTTTTACCCTCGTAATTTTTTATGCTTAAATGGGACGTCTGGTGCGGGGATTAATGAAATGATAATGTGGAGTAACTAAAAAGATCTCGTCGTGTTCCGCATAAACAGATTTATGCATTTTTTATTGGATGCCGTTGAACTGGAAAATTATGAAGAGTTTTGCGTGGAGGAAACTTTATTTAATTAAATTGCAAAACAAGCCAAGCTCTACACTTTATTTATGGTTAGCTCTGGTTTTAATCAGTTTCTAAACGAATATTATTTTTAATAGTATTTTGAAAGCATTTAATAATATTTTTGGGCTTGAAAAATATTTACTTACTTCATTTTATTAAATTGTAAATTCTATAAATAGATTTGACTAATTGTTGGAAATGTTTTATAATGTTTTAGGAGTTCAAATATCATGGAAATATTTAAATAATAAATTCTTATATTTTGCTAATTTTAAAGGAGTTTTTATTATTTTAGAAATAATTATATTTTAGTGCTTGAAAAAAAAATAAAATAATTTCTTTTTTTGTTTTACCATATTTTGAAAGTGTTTTCGTTGGATTGTCTCAACTTTTCTTCAGGTAATTCTGTGGTCGAATATTTCCTCATGCTCTACATAATTTTTCCTACTTTTGCTTTTCTTTTTTTTTTTTTTTGGCAGAAGCCCCATCTGATTGTGTCTCATTTGCAATTGAGAATGTTTCTTCTTTTTCGAGAAGACTCTCCGGCTTTAATTGCTGTCACAGTTTTATTTTTTATTTAATTTTTTCCCCCCATCTGTTGTTGTTTGCCTTTGTTTTGTTTCTATTCACCTCTCCGCTCCCTGCCCCGCTCGCCGGCAAACTTTAATTCACATTTGGGGGGGCAGATGGTTGGTGGGGGAAAGGGGGCGCGGTCGGCATTGAGGCGGAACAAAGCTGACTTAATGACTCCGGCCGCCCACAGAAGACCAGGCAAACAAAAAAAAAAAAAAAACACAACCAGGACAAAAAATAACCAAGATGGAGGGGATGCAGAAAGTAGAAGTAAAATTTTAAATAAAAATGCCAGCCGACAGCAGGAGAAACAAATTAAAAAATGCTTTAAGAAAAAAGTGCGGAATTTAAATCAAATTCAAGGGAATGGGGCATACATATTTAATGGTGTTTCTAGGGATGAACATTTTTAGGGGAAATAATATGGTGGAAAGTTAAGATAGATTTTCGGATCTCAAGTTATAATTATTGATTTGGTTGAGTCATTAATTTATTAATTGAAATGTTAACATAAATTATTGATAAATGATTTATCCAAGTATAGATTTAAATGCTTTATTAAATATATTACGTGTATCGTTTCGTTGTATCATCTCCAAATCCGTTTGGTTTTCTCACTTTTCACCGCCTTTGAGGGCGTTGATGGGGAAACATTTGCCTGCTTCTTGACATTGATGAAGATTTTAGGGAGGTTAAGTTTTTCTTTCACCCCCACAAACCACTTCGTGCCCGCCCATTCCCGTTGACCTTTTCGGGTTCTGTGAATGTGACTTTCATTGACATTAGATGAGGGGATTTTTGTTGCCGGGAACCGACTGCTGCTACTGCTGCTTATTAATTTACGTCAATTAGAAGCGGCAAAAAAATATTTATTCATTTTACTTTTTGCATTTTTGCGTTTCCTTTGTCGTTCGCCCGCTGATCTAATCAAGCCTCGGGCGGGGAGCGGGGGGATGGAGGGTCTAACTCATCCCCTAAGCACCCCCTTGCCGCCACAATAGCGGCTCCCCTTTAACCCCCTAATTGATATGCATTGTTTTGTCTAGAATCTTTCTGCCTGGGGATCATAAATCTTTAATTTGATTGAGGCCGTCGATGCGATGAGGGTCTTGTTTAAGGCGGATTCAATTTACTTCTCTTGCATTCAATTAAAATGTTTTCATTTTTCCATTTGCTTAGTTAATAAATTATAAAAAAAAGGGAAACAAAAAGAAACTCGCTGACAGCTTTATTGCTGGAGATTATTTCTATGAAAGTCCTAGTTCTGGGAGAAAGTTAAATTGTTCAAAGCTAAAACTGTAGATAATTATAAAATAAATAAACAAATTAATTATAATTATTATGATAATGTTCATTTATTATTTAATTTTAATTATTTGTCAGACAGTCTGGGGGAACGTTGACTAAATTAAATGCCAACTACAATTTTTCTAAGCTAAAACTGTAAAAAATTCAGTTTCAGTTTAAATTTCTCAAAAACAAAAGGTATTATCAAATCCGCATTTCAAAAACTACCAATTTTACTTTTTTTGTTGGTCAAAAGTTCAGTTCAGTTTGTTAAAATTTTTCAGTTGACCACGTAGATTTCGCATATTGTTGGTAACACACGCGCCTATTAATTAGCCAAAAGTCACATCACACACCACACACACACGCTAACGAACTAACCGGGGGGGAGAGTGTCCCATTTCCTAGTCGAAAAATTATATAAGCCGCCTAATTATGGGCGTGGCTCTCTTGGCTGCATTTAAATGTTGGCAATTTTCGGCTTTTTAAACACAGCCAACGAAATACAAAATTAAAGGCGGATGGTGGGGGGTGCCGGGCAGCCGGAAAGCCCAAAAAGAGAATTTTACAATTTTTTTGATTTGTGGCTAGCTCTGTGCTTAGTTGTTGTTGTTGTTGCTGTTTTTTTGTTTTGTTATTGTTGTTTGCTCGGTGCCGGTCACCAACTGTAGCCGATTGTATATCTCTAGTGTTTAGGCCACCTTGATGCCCCTCCAAACACCCAAACCCCCCGGAAAAGTTTTCAAGTACAGTAAAACTACAGTGCGTATGCGTAATATTTATTACTTAAAACGTTGCAAAAATTACGTATACGCACTGGTGTGCCTACTAATTAAAGTAAAATAATGGTTAAAGGGGGAAGTTAATAATAAATATATTTGTAATAGTTTATTTTTAGTTAACAAAATATTGAAATGAAAGCAAAGCAAAGAGCTTTGTGGTTATATTTTTTGAATGCACCTTTAAGATATTTTTCGTATTTCCAATACTCACACAAAATATGTCCTAAAAAATGGAGTAATTAAAAACATTTATAGATTAACCTCCTAAATGCAGTATTTACAATTTTTACTGTAATTGTCACTGTTGGCAGTGGTCAAGCGGGTGGGAATGTGGGTTTGTTCAACGCCATTGACCACGAAAATTGCTCATGCATGGCCAAGTGGGGAAGATGGTGAGTAGGGGGAGGGAGGAGGGGAGAGTGGTAACAGGGAGTGCTGGAAAAACCTGGGTAGAGTCCGGGGATAGTGGGAAAACTGGTGCTGTGGTGGTGGCACTAGTTGTGGATCGAGTGCGTGCGCTTTTCGTGTTAATAATAATTGACATTATCGTTGCTATTTGTTGCCGGTTGTTTTTGGTTTGTTGTTATTGTTGTTGCTGTTGCTGTTTTGCTCTATTTATGCTTCCCGAATCTGTGTTTTGTTTTATCCAACCCCACCACTCGTCTCTACCACTTTTGGTGCGTTTGTTTTTGGCCTTTTGTGTTGGGTATTTGTTGTCCACAAACATTCTAATCAAAGTTTATTAATTCACAAATTGCTACACTTAACTAGCAACAGCAACAGCAGCAGCAGCCAAAACAACAATAGAAATGTGGGAAAAGTGTAGAAAAAAATAACTGGAAAATGAAAATTGGAAATGCAGTGTAACGAGTTCATAAAGAGAGTGGTTGCTAGAATTTAATAGAAATAATTAAAGTGATTTTCTATATGTAAACTTTAAATAAAAAACATTTAAAACCAGTTTTAATTATGTCAACAAGTTTTCTTAGCCTGCATAACTAGAAATTCAAATGTTTAATGCATTTTTTTTCCCAAGCATCTGCATCTGCACCTGTAAATATCACAACAATAACTAAAAATATATTCGTGACCAAATCAATTTTATATTCACTTTATTTTTTACTGCACATTTTTATTGATAGTTACTGGCAGCTGAGAATTACCCGCGTAATTCCTTTATGAAAGCAAAAATTGTTATCAACTGCCAACATTGTGTGTGTGACATTCATTAAATTCATTTTTTCGCCAGCACTTAATTTTCTTGTTTTGCAATTTTCATTTTTCCAATTCCCCCCCCGCCCCAATTTCCACCTTCTCTTTATTTTCCATTTGCTTTTCCATTCCGATTTTTGTTGATTTGACAACAATTTGCATGCAACAATTTATTGTTGATGGTCAATTGTCAGTTGCTGTGTGTCAATCAAAGTTGACAATGTTGCGGATAAGAGGAGGGCGGATGGATAGGGGGTGGGCGTGTCCGATCGGCCGGATAGGGGGGGGGGAGCCTGACGTAATCAAATTGCAAATGCCAAAACGGCAAAATGGCAAAAATAAAGGAACATAAAAGAGCCGAGCGATAAAAGCGAAACTCAATTATTTGAGATGCGTCGTCACCTTGAATAATTGAATCAACATTTTGGACAAGCTCTCTGTCTCTGTCCCTGCCACTGTCACCCCTACTCTCCCCCACTAACCCCTCTAAAGGGGGGTCCTGAACTTTGACAATTGAATTACGAGCAATCGCATCGAGTACCAGTGTCGAGTATCGATTGTAGGGTATCGAGTATCCAAGTTGAATGTCAGTGGCGATTGAATTGGGGGCAAAATGGAAATGCAATTAAAATCAAAGATGTCCCAATGCCAGACTGCATCATGGGTCATGGGGTGAGTGAAAGAGATGGCCAAATGCGGTAAGAAAGAGATAGATATGGAAGGATAGATGGGCACACTTGCCTCGTCTGGCTTTTTCCTAATGGAAGTTTGATTGAGTAACTAATCGAAGGATGGGTATTCAAGGACAAGAGTGAAGGAGTGGGCAGTTATGAGGAAAAGAAATAAGAAAATTCTATATAAATCGCTTGAAAATCAACTAAACCCTTGGGATTGCTGGGTATTATTTAAATTGTATGGTAAATCAATTAAGATTTTAAGTCATGTTGTTAATGTTTTTATTTTTAAGGTGTTTCTGGGTAATGTATAAACTTTAAACTTAAATATATGTATAGATATTTATTTTAAATACAAAACTTATAATATATTAACAGGGAAATAAATTAAATAATTAAATTAAATTAAAGTATACAATATTCAAGTTTTAAGTACTTGAAAAGAAAAGGAGTTACAAAAACATTATTATTTGGAAGCATATTTATAAAATAAATTAAAGTAAACTTCTTAATTTTTGGCATAAATATAAATATTATATGTTTTGATATATTTTACTGATTCTAATTTTAAAATATATTTTTTTTATAGTTATAAAATTCAATTCAATGAAATCTCTTTTAAAAAATGCTTATGCTTTCATCAAATGACTTCATTTCCCAGAAAATTAATCACATTAATAGAAATTTAGAAAAACAATAACAATAGCTAATGACCTGCGACGATCTATTAATTCCCGATGCCATTAAAAATGTTTCTCTTTCTCTCTTTTTCTCTCGGAAAATTAATTCGACATTATATTGAGTTCATTTATCACTTGGTACCTCGTGACGTTTTGGCCAGGCTAACTAACTACTTGGTCGATTGCCATAACTAAACTTTTTACCATTAAACCAAAAGTTTTATATAATTTTTTTTAACGAATAAATATGAATTCAATTACACACATTAAAGTGTGTGGCAATGTTTTAACAGCAAATTTATTTTGATTATATATTTTTTTTTATTATTTTTTGAGAACAAAGTAAATAAAAATTGTTGAATAAGATAAGGAGGTTGAGCGCTGAATTAAGTTCACTGTCTTTGCGATATTGCCCCATCTGAGGGTCTTCTTTCCCTTTTCCCTGCTCACAATGAACCGCAGAATGTGTGCACAAGCCTGTGTATCTTTTCAAATATTTGGGAGTCGCCTATTTGTCAATTTTCCCCATGCTTTTCGTTTACGTATCAATGACCCAAGGCGACCATCGAATTGAGGCAGCTGTTCAGCTTCAATTGACTTTACGTTTTTCTATTTGCTTGAATTTTTTGTTGGTGGCAGGGGGTTGAAAAACCCAAAGTAAGCCCCAAAAGAGTGGTAAAAAAATGTAGAAAAAAAAAAATATTCAAAAAATTCCGTAACTTCTGTCCGCTGTAATTCCATTAAGGCCTTTAAAACTTTTAGCAAACACTTAAAGAATGATGAACTTGTGATTGAACTTAACGTAAGTTACTATTTGCCAAGAACTGTTGAGATGCATTTAATATCTGCATATATTAAAATATACTTTTATTTGAATTATATTTCCTTTTTTAATTTGAGTTTTGTTCTTCATCTTTTTTACATAATTAATATTTCCATATTTTCCATATATTTTTAATAATAATTTACTATTTCCGCTTTTAAAACGGACAACACGCTGGACAGGAATTATAATTATTTACATGAATTTCTAATTGTTTCATAAATGTAAAGCGCCTTAAAAATTTTCCATTAAACTAAATGTTTCTGAGTAATATTTTAAAATTTAATTGTTATTCAATTAGCAATCGAAAAAAAAAGATTTAGATATATACATATGTATGTATGTCTACTCTGATTTCGATTTGTATTTAAAGTCAAATTCTTTTGGCCGGGACTATTTCATGCATAAAATGCCTTTCGGGCTTCGGGCTTTTAATTGCAATTTCATGTTGGCCAACATTGTTGGTTTTCTTTATTATTGTTGCTTTTATTATTATTGGCTTACGCACAAATATTTGGCCCAGTCAAAGGCCAAAGAATCGCAATAATAATTATAAAATTAACAACAATAGCAAATAATGCAAATTATTTTTAATATTAAATGCCCATAATCAACATAATTAACAAATTCATCGAGCTCAATTGGGCAAAGTCAACGGCTTGCCGCAACAATTGTGCATAATAATGGCCATAATAACTTGGCCATTGTTAACTGTCATCTCTCTCTGTCACCACAGACCCATCTCTATCTCTCTTTCCACTCGAAGGAAGGCTTAAGAAGAAAGTTTGACTTTCGGCTAGGAGACTTCGGTTCAAAGAGCGCTAAATAAATTATGCGAAAATGCTTGAATTATGGTTATCGTCGGTTGACCAAAAAGGAAAACGGAAGGTATTATCCTTCAGGCAGACAAGAGACGAATAGCTAGGAAATGCATAGCAATAAGAAGATTTAGATAAAATAGATAGTTAAAATATTTGATATTCTTCTTTAGAGTTTGTCTTGGAAAATCGACCCTTTTTCGCCTTGTTCCTCAACGTATGTAAAACAAAGGAACCACTGTAGCTCATAGCGAAAAAAAAACGAGAGTATATGTTTTGTAGGCTGCAATTTTGAAGAACGCGAACTAATCCAATTACAAAGCGCCAAAAGTTGAGAAGAACTCTCTACTCAGCAAACTGACCTGCGGCGTCGGCTGTTTCTGCTCCATTTGGAGTGCGGTTCGAGCGCTATAAATTTATAAGGGGAGGGAGGGACCCTAACACCCCCTTTGGCTGTACCACCAGCTGGGGAGGCTGTGCAGGATGTGGCCGAAACAAAACCAAAGCCAAAACGAAACGCTGGCAACGGAGGCCGAGTGCGGTTGCAAGGCATTGAAACCAATTAACGAACAATCAACTCGGGCAACCGCAAAATCCAAAATGTTCAGCGATACGAAGCGAAGGGGGTTAGGGAGCCCCCTAGAGGGGGTTTTTCAGTTTCAGTTTCAGTTAATAATACATATGGAGGGTCGTATATATAGTATATCAAGTGGGGAACGAAATGCAACTGGCTGCATTCACAAAAACGCAAATATAAAAAAGCGTGTGCACTGCATGCGAAAAAAAAAACAATTTTAAATGGCGACAATAAACAGGTCACTAAAATAAATCAAAATAAAATAAACAACTACAAAATAATGTAAATTACGATTAAAAAATAATTAAATTAAAGATACAAGTAAAAAGTTTGTTTAAGTTTTAAAATCCACTTCAAGCCCTTTGGAAAATTAAAATAAATAATTTGTGTAGAAATGCCTTTAAAAATATTTGTAAAATTTTTTTAGACTATTTTAAACAATTTGATATTGAAGCAAAATAAAATAAATAACGCTCAACTAAAGGGTATTTCCCTCAGCGATTAAGAACTTGTCACTTATTTAAGCCGATTTCAATTTCGGCTGAATAAAAATTGAACATGATTGCTGCATTAATTTCCCGCTTTCTGTCTTCACTTGAATTTCCTTTTTTAAATATATTTATTTTGTTTTTTTTTTTTCTTTTTATATAATTTACAGCAATTTTAGTGAAAACATGCAACAAATAAAAACAATAAGCATTTTAATTAAACTATAATAATAATGAGCAGAAGGCAGGGGAAGCGCTAGCTGGAATTATAGTAAAAAAAACATGCTATATATATCCACTTAATAAATCATTTTCCATTTAAATGGCAAATCAAATTATATTTAAATATGCTCAAATTGAGCAAACACACAGCCAGCGGGTGATTTTGAACAAATCCCACAAATGTATTGCATTCGCAGACGGCGACAGTAATGCATAAACAAATGACGTAAACAAATCCACAGACAAACAAGGCTAATCAGCAAAAGTTGCCAATTTCTGCGTTAAATCAATCAAATTAGCATTCAAATTGAAATGGCTTCAAGCGCTCCCAAAGACAAGTTAATTTTCCTTAAATCTTTGCCCACATCAATGGAAAAGTCATGGGAAAAGCTTAGGAAAAGCGTAAGCTTATTAACAATGCATTTAAATGGCAACAGTAAATAATTGATTTGCCATCATTCTTAAATTAGTTCTGTGTCTTTTCGGGCTAAATAAATAAATGGAAATTATGGCCAGCCCATAAAAGGCATTATAATTGCCAGATAACCGCAATTTTCTCTGCTCTTTTTTTTTTTAAATAATTGTTTTGTTTTTAATGCGGTTATTAATACATGTCCAATAATCACCAAATTTATTTCCCACTCATTACTCAATTTGGAATTATCATCGCTGATAATTTAATTGTGCAGTTGCAAAGTTTGTAATTTAATCAAATCGGCGTCAATATGTTTATTAAAATAAAGCCACACTTTTAATTAACGCATTCTTGTTGCATTTCAATCAATGTAATTCACAAATGTATTTGCCTAATTACAAAATAATAGAATAATCTGATTGAGTGTAAAAGTGAAATGCTGACAAAGTCATTCAAAACGCAAATTCCAAATATCTTTTAAGCACCTGGAAAGAGTGTAAAAAAAGGCTTAGCCAAAACCGTAAAATTGAAGTTTTTAAATAAATAGTTAACTAAACCAAAAAAAAAAAAAAAAAAACTTACAAAAGGCGGCAGACTAAAACGAGCAAATAAAAATTACAAAAATGTGTGAATGAACCAAACAAAACGGGTTGGAAAGAGAGGCATCCAGTTGGCAGCACTTGGCGGTCATTGTTCCAATTTCTAACCATTTTTTTTTTTGTTTGTTTGTATATATAGAAATATATATATATGTATATTTGTTGGTGTGGATTTTATTTTGTTGCGTCCCAACTTCTTCTTCTTCTTCGTTTTCCAAGTGTTGTTGTTAATTTGTTTGGTTGTGGCGCGCATTTTTCACACACTACTAAACAGAGCGGGGGGGTGGAGTGGTAAAGAGAAAAAGCTAGTCTACCTAGCCCCCCCCCCCCTCTCTACTATATACTGTTTTGTTTACCCCCACAACTCACAACCCCCCCTCCCACAGATATTTTATGACTTTGGTTTCTGTGCATTAAAGCCTGCAGCAGCAGTGGCAAAAATAACAGCCAAAAAATATATATACATATATAAATACACAACAATTTAAACATTTGTATTCGTGTCTGTGGCTCGCATGTCAGGTTCATCAACAACAATAAAAAAGACAACCAAAATAAAATCAAGAAAAAACTAGTTCAACAACATCAACAAATCAGGATGCTCACACAAACTGCGGTACATTATGTTGGGGTTAATATTTAAAAATATTGTACATATAAAATGAAGCACAAAATTGTATTAATACTATGAAAACACTAGTTTAATTCTAGTTTGACCTGAAGAACAATTAATTTCTAGAAATATTCAACAACAATATAAATCTGTATAAATCATAAAATTAACTTTATAACTTTAATAGGATAAATCAAACCTTAATCAGTATCATAATTATTTAACATCAAATCATATTTTTGACACTTTTTAGCGTTACGAGTGTTCAATGGGTCGTATACGCAATTTGTGTAATGTTTAACATATCAAAAGATTTTACAAAAATTGAAATCGTTTCAATATAAATGACTACGAATCAATAGTTCTGAGTAAACTAACCCATTACGTACAAATTCAATTGACTGGTTATCCGGGCGTATACGTAATGTGTATTTTTTGGTCTCTATATTACGTATACGCTTGGATATTCGAAATACTATATTTGTTTCGAATATTCCAAAAAAATTCCATTAAAATCTTAGCCAAATCCCAACAATGTGAGTGCACGTAGAGTGGACTTTATTAAAGCCGGACTTGAGGGAGAACAATAAAAAAAAGAAGAGATTTCAAGAGCGCGAGTGGCTGAAAGGATGCGAAGTCGAGGGGTCATAAAGGGGTTGTGTATTGGACAATATGCAATGTTAGTTCGCTGTTTCTACTACAATTTTTCCCTTTTTCCTGGTTTTTCTCGGTTTTTTTTTTTGTTGCCGGTCAGCGATTAAAAGCGCCGCTATACACGCACACGCACACGTTCGCATGCATACGGGAATAGATAAAACCCAACACACACACACACACAAGCTCAAATAAAGGGAGACAGTCAGCCGATATAGTGGGAGGGAGGGAGGGTGGTGAGAGGGGCGGGCGGCTGACAGCTGCCGTCGGCTTAAATGGCGCTTACAGCAAACGCAAAAATTCGCGCCAAAAACAAAAACAGAATCCGAAAGATAGGAACAACAAGCAAAGAAGCAACAGCAAAAACTAGAAAAGCATAAAGCAAAGGTATACAGAGGTACAGGTGGAAGTCGCTAAATCAGATGAAAAAAATATTGCAAATTTTATTAATTTTTTATATAATATTATTAAATTTAATAATGATTCGTTTCATATTTTAGACATTTTTCAATAAATAAAACAAACAAGAACAATTTTTAAAGTATTTTATTGAATATAATTTAAATTAACTATAAATAATTCGAAATTATTACACAATTTTTCATACAAAAAAAAAATATTTTAAGCTACAAGCTTTTAGTTGAATTCATAACTATTTTTAAATAAAACCTTTTAGCTAAAGTTTGTAATTATTTTATTGTCTACATATTGTCCCTGTAAATCTAATTCACCGACTTTTGCCCGTGGCTTCAAAAATGGAATTAACGTTCGCATAATTGAGCGCAAAAATTGTAACTAATAAAACAGGAAAACAAAAACTCGGCAAATTCAATTAAAGCCGCTGCCAAAAGCAAAGAAGCAGAGGCAGCAGCAGCCAAAATCATTTCCAACACACACTCGCACACACACACACACACAAAGTGAGTGTGAAAATTAAATTTGCCATGCTATTAGCATTTGTCTACGCAAAGAGGGTGGCGAAGGAGGAGCTGTGTGTGTGAGGCGTGACTGATGTGCGAGAAAGATGGGTGGTTTTAGAGGGGAGGTTCTTTGAGTGATTTTCAGGGGATTCTTTGGGTGTTTTTTTTTTTTTTTTTTTTTTTTTTATTTTTGGAGTGGGTTCCTCTCTCATTTTGATGGATAGTTGAAGAAGCTCCTCTTGTCAGACATCAGACACGTGTTCGCATTCGACTGCCTTTGCTAGGCAGTGTTAATGTGACATTTGGCGGTTAGCAAGGACTTTGTTCCTTGATTTCCCGCCTTAAATTTCAACTTTCAATTTGGTAAATTGATAAATAATTTCAGTGCAGTAAGAACGAGCGAATACAAAATGCGTTTTTAAACAGCCGAGTGACTTTTGTGGCCCACTGTTTGTGCAGTCAAATGTTTTATGAGCAATTGAACGATTTAATTGGAGCTTAAATTGAGTTGCCTTCAGCGGAAAGTCAAAGTCAGACTTAATTTTAAGTTCAAGTTTGTTTTTCCCATTTTCTTAAAGCGAAGTTTATGGTAAATATTTATGGTATTTTCTAGGGTAAACAAGCTGGCACCCTTGGCACTTGTGCAAATCATTCATCTCTGTCCACTTTTCGAATTTATCAAAGTCTCGTTTTTGGGGTTGACCAATATTGCATATGGCTTTGTGGTGCATAAAATAAATGTTTTGTATTTTTTATACATAGCAAAGGAGTCAACGATCTCGCAGTTCATTCAACTCTTCACTATACACGAATATATATGTATGTGGATATATCCCTCTTCGTGAGAGACACATCTTTGGATGTGAAGTGTCAATTTTTTGGGTCGCCTGGCACCCTGCTTTCTGATTTGATTTCCGTGCGCTAATTCAATTAGATTTATGTGCGCCATTTGGCATAGTCCGCTCTCTTTCTAACCCGCCTCGGACCGTCTCTTTCTGGCTGTGGAACCGTCTCCCTATGGCCATCTCCCTCGCATGGTTTATTTATTCCTGGACATCGGTCGGTAAATGGGTTTTCTTGTTTGTTCAAAATCAGATCATGGCCAATAAATCAACACTCAATTCGATTTCGTTTATGTGTGACGGGTGTGAGTGTGGTGTGTGTGTGTGTGCGACTGGTGTGTGTGTGTCAAGCAAATTGATTTGTCCATTTTCTTCGAACAGGAGGTTAACTAAATAGATGCCCCGCAATGGCTGGTTATGCAAATTAAGACAGGAAGGGGCATCCGTTTGTCTTAAACAAAAAACAAAAAAAAAAAAAAAAAAAAACAGCCCAAGGAGTCACAGTCCAAGTCAAGAAAAACTAGTTTTTCCAGCGGAAATTGTTGCCTTTTCTCTTGATATTATTTTTTATTGCCGAGTCAAAGACTCATAATTGATACGCAGAAAGAAAGGGGGAAAATGCAAGAGATGGCGACACAAAAACCAGTTGGAAACTGATAATGAATTCAGGAGAAACTGTGTCACGGAAAAACAGGGACGGGGGGGGGTAAGCCTCAAAGAAAATTGAGAAAAACTCAATTAACTTTGATTTGAGCGATTTGAAAAGGTGCCATTTTATTTAAATATATATAATTAAGCATACTAATTGAAAGCCATGAAGAGTGATCAAGGTAATCGATATAAAAGTGTATCTTTTTGTTAGAAAATAAGCTAAGGTCTTAATTTAAATGAATTTTAAATTGAAATTCTATTTTTACATCAAATTAAATTGAACTTCTTACTGGCCTTGATCAATACAAGTAGTACATATATGATATACTCATTATACACTCATACTTTTCGCATTTATCCTCAATTGAATATCGTTTTTGGGACAAGACATTCAGAGTTTGACACTTTGGCTGCTGCTTATTGGAATAATTGAATTTAAACTCGAATGATCACATCGATCGCTGGTCCGATCGACCTCAGGCGATGAGGTGATGCTGATTTAATTAGACGTGCCCAGCAAACTCAAATTGAACCGGAGCAAGCTCGATAACTTTGTCGCATTTCTAGCACGTACATCGCGGGCCAAAGACCAATGGCCAATGCAACTGGCTGCCATTGAGCCAGGTTATAAAAAAAATAATATATATATAAATATATGTATGTATAATAATGACCAAAACACCGGTAACAGTGATTCTAGTTGAATTTGTTTTGTGTCTAAAACCGGTCTCTGTTTTTAAGACTTAATAACACTTTTTTTTCTGGGAAATTTCTAAAACTTTTAAAGTACCATGGAAACCTTTTCCTTTTCTTTTGAATTTAATAAAAGTAATATTTTTTACAGTTCCTTTATAGATTTATAGATTATTATGGAAAGCAGATCAATTTATTTGAAGTTTAGGGCATTCTAAAATTATTTAAACCTTCTTCCCTATTCTATTTTAAATATATGTATATATATACTGTATAGTACATCCAATTCCGTAATGCAATATTTTATATTCGATTTTTCTCAACTCCATTCCACTGTGCCACTGTTTGTGCAATTTCCAGCAAGTTGGCGCCTCAGCATTTCGTCTCCAGTCGCATTGTCACTGTGGCAGGCAACTCTTGGAGCCTCAGTCTTCCACTCACTGAAGAGTCGCCGGGTCTGGTCCCTGGTCATTCACATTATTGCTGCATGAGCCAGAGGATGAGGATGAGGATGAGTTGGAGGGGGAGGGGACCCAATGCATGGGTGTGTTCGTTCATCTTTATTTCTCGTGCGTGCAAAAATTTAACAATTGCAGAAATTGAAACTTTTGCCTCTTGTCGTTGTTGTTTGCAGTCGCACAGCAGTCTCGTTGAAAGGAAACTTTCAGACATGAAAATCATAAAAATAAATGAAAATAAAATAAAATGTGAACACGTTGGCCCGTTTGCTGTTGCTGTTGCTTCTGCTGTTTCTGTTTCAGTTTCTGTTTGAGTTTCAGTTTGAGTTTGTGCCCTGCAGACGGTAGACGCTTAATATGCCAATGCACTTCTCTCTGGACAGGAAGGAGGAGGAGGAGGGGCTTAGCCCGCTTGTTTATTTAATCTTTCACCGACAAAATTGATATGCTCAAGTAATAAACAAATATCGCAATTCAGTAGCAGAAAAGCAGCAGCAGGAAATGTATAACACAAATTGAAATTTATGTTTCAATATTTGCTCAATGTCTCGAGAAGCGGTTTCTCTCTGCCGGCAAAGTGCAAAGTGGAGAGTGGCTGCCAGGGAATCGATTAAATTTTAAAGGGTGCTAAAAGCTTTCCCCAAAACAGATTTAGCCGCACAAAGGAAGCCGGATTAAAGCTGGTTTAAAGATTAAATGTTGAGGGAAAGTCAGAACTTTGTAACAGTTTTATTACTAATTTATTTTATTTTGTACTTTGCTGATTTATCGAAAAGCATTGATTTAAAGTTTAAAAGGTTTTTTTTTCTATAATTGATTATTAATAAATTAATTAAATTATTATTAATTTACCCTTCATTTTATTATTATTGCATTTTTAAATGCATATTTCTTGTATTTCATTATAAATGCATTTTTTAAGGTACTTTTTTTAATATATTACTTTAAATAAGAAAGTTTTTGTTATTTTTGTACATATATAAATCCTTAAATATAATATTTAAATCCTTAAATTTATTATTAATGAATTATTTATTTGTACTATTTGTTTCTTATCATTATTATTCATTAATACTATTATTAATTTTTTGTTTATACTTTTTTAAGGTATTTATTTATTGGTTCTCAGTGATTTAATGTTTTTCTTAGCCGGTAATACATTTAATTTACGGCTTAAAATATGTATAATTAAAGCTTGTATTTTATTATTATTGCTTTTTTAAGCAATTCATTATTATTGATCCCGGGGAAAATTATTTTCGTTGTCCATTTACTTCATGTTGATTCCTTTGGCAGCCTTCGCCTGATATGAAGCATACGCCATGTGGCACCATATTATGCGAAATTTACTTCTTTTGGCACACTTAACCTCCTAGTGCCCCCTCTTAACCCCCTCGTGCCCCTCTTAACCCCCTGCTGCTGACTCATTCTGGCCCGGTCTTTCAGCGCTCTTTATTTGGTTTTCCTTGGTTGCCCTTTTGTTTGCTTGTTTATTTATTCTTTATTTTCGCTGGCCCCCACTCTCTCTCTCTTTTTATATATTTTTTGTTTATTTTTTTTATTTAATTTGCGCACAATTTGCAGTTCATTGTTTTTAAGAGAAAATGGAGAAGGGGAAGAGGAAAAGGATAAGTTGGAGTAACAAAAGTGTGCCTCATCAGGACATGGGTCAACCCACTCTAACCCCCCTTTGAACCCCTTGAATTCCATATAGCCCCTTTCCTTAACCCTCTTTTTCTGGAATCCAACCATTTCTCTAGGGCTTTCTCTGTCCAGAGTTTCAGCCTTTGGCTCTTCATTTGTCTGTTGTCGAATGAGTTCTTTAAAGTTTATAGTTTTTAGTATACTGGAGCTGAAAATGTATAGATAGTAGTAATCGTTAAAGCTTTAATGAGTTTTCTGAAATATATTATTTAATTCTTATTTATTTACTAATTAAAAAACTATAATTTGAAAGCTGGATTTCTCATTAAAGGTGTTTTTTATTATCGATTTAATACTAATAAATATTAATTTAATTCTTTATTAACCCAACTATTAAAAGCTTCTCCACCGAGAAAATCTGGTAGTAAATCTTATTTATTTATACAAAAGTGTGCCTGCGTGGGAACAAGGACAAGTTGCGGTAGCCCCGGCAATTTCTCTGTTGCTTTCTCAAATAATCATTTCAATGCAATTTTTATATAATTTTTCCCTCCATTCTCTCTCTCTCACTCTTCCTTTTTCTCTGCTGCCTCCACCGAGTCTTTCTTTCGCCTTGCTAATCCACTGTTGACATGCAATTTGATTCAATTATCATGATTTTGTTTGAATGTGTGCAGTCCCCTTTTCCCCTCGAGTTTTCTTTTTTCTTCTTTTTTTTTTTGTTACTTGTGTCGCCGTTTTTCTTGCAAGAAGCGTGGGAAATTTAACAAGCTTTTGGGTGTTTCTTTTTCCGCTTGTATGTAACTCATGCAATTATTCAATATGTGGGCAGCCATTAAAACCACCCCCCCCCCTGAGGAGCATAAAAAAAATCGGTAGGAAAATCTTTAATTTTCCCTGAGCGTTGAACTAATTAGTTCCGATCACAGCAGACAAAAATCTGTCACAGTTTTCCGAGAACTAAATGAGATTTATAACTAAGCGATGCGTGAATACAAAATTAAAATGAAATTTTTGCATAAAAATATTTTTTAATTTCCTTTTATGTTTTTTTTTTTAGCAATTAATTGTTTTTACTCTTAATGATTATTCTCTATGGCTGTCTCGCTTTATCTCTTCATCTCATTTTTTTTTCGTCTCATTTACGCATTTGTTTGTTTGTTTCATTAATTAATCATTGCTGACATCACGCATACGCAACGTGTGCTGCATATGCAATTTTTGTGCAAAGCGAAAAGGGGGAAGGGAAAGGAGTGTGGGAAAAATGGAAAATGGCACAGAAGGAAAGTTTTATTTAAAGGGAAATTTATAAAAATATAAACAATTTAAATAAAAAAATATCAACAGGTTTTGAGGATTTCTTGTTCTTTGGTCAATTACAAACCAATATAAACTGTGAAAATTCCTGGAAACCGCCCAAGATTTCTCTCTCTTTCACTCTCTGTATACTTTTCTCCCTCTTACCAAAAAAAAATTGCTTTGGCTTCGCATAATCGTCGCAGTGCTGCAACAACAATAACAAATATGACTAGAATATAGCAGCAGAATTCCATTTCCCCAGTAAAAGTAATTCCTATGCAAGGACAACAAGGGGGGGAAGGAAAAACATGGGGGGGGGGGGGGGGGGGGGNGGTGGGGGGGGGGGGGTTGGGCTGGGGTGTGGGTTGGAAACAGAGTGACAAAACGGTACTTTTGGGCAAGCATATTTATGATGTGTGCGAGTGAGTGAGAGCCCAGAGACGGACGACGCAGGACCCCTGCTCATGTGTGTATAATATACAACAAAAAAAGAAAGAAAATTAACAAAAAATCTAAATAGAAATCTGCACAAAGGGCATGAGCTAAGAGCCAAAAAAAAAAGGAGCAGCTCTGGCGTCACGGGGTCAGAGGACCAGCAGCCCCAAGCTATGAACAGTTCGTAGTTCCCAGTCAGAGTCCCATTACGGCCATCAGGGATATTTTTCTGTGCACTTCAAAAACATGTCCCGGAACAAAATAAATGAGGAAAAGCCTACAATAACAAAGTATTTGTTATCTGTAAGGTCATTCTTGCTGATTTCCCTTTAAAAGTAAAAAAAAATAACACTGAAATTATTTGTTATGCTGACTTGACTTTTACCAACTTGCTGCGTAATTTTTAAGGTAAAAGAGAAGACAGAAAACTGCATCAGCTCAGCATTTTTCGGCATCTTTTCAATACCCCAAACTCCGTCACTTGAATCTGCCAGGACTTGGAAAATATTTCGGATCGCTTGCCACTTGGTCTAAATCCCGATATCGCATTTCTTTGAAAATAAAAGAAATGAAAGAGAAAATCTATTCGACCATCAAATGACGCTGCACATTGCAGATTCCCTTTTCCGCAACACACAGACGCTGACGCGGACACAGACCAAAATTTAGTATCGCATAAAAATTGCACAAAAATACACACGGAGAACATGACAGGATGAGCACGAAGGAGCAGATAAAGCGGGGGCGGTACAACAAAGTTAACGCTGAATGGACAACGCTCTTGACCACTTTTCAGCACACGTAGCGTTGCGGAGGGGGTGGAAGAAGGAGCCAAAGAGCGGAGGAGTAAAGGAGCGAAGAAGCCCTCGGGACATGTGAGGGCCCCCAAGCAGCTTAACCACTCAAACATCCTTGGGAGCCACTCACCCACCAGCTTAGCCCACAATCTAAAAACCCCACTACGGGATGGTCTACATCTATCGAAGTATCTATAGATATATGTAGGAGATGGTGAGAGAAATTCTCGATAAGGATAGGACGAAACTTCTTATTTTCGAATTTTTGTATATCAATATCATTTCTTTGAATTATAAAGTATATTCATATGTAATTTTGATCGATAAACATATATTGATATCAAAATTTTCAGTAGAACCTCCTAGAGAATACATATAGAATAAAATTGCATTTGAAGGAAACAAATAATGACAATGGCCAAAATATGTAGAACACTTCTGGTAAAGAAAACGATTTAAAAGATCGATTTATTTTAAAATATATATTTTTTGTATTTCTTATGATACTTTGTTTTATATATTGCACTAATTTAATTTAATTTAATGTAATAATTTGTTCTACATATTTAGCTAATCTATTTTTATGTTATAATTTGATATATAGCCCAAAATTTCATATTGAACTTTTTTGAATATATATCTATTTACTTCAATATATCAAAGTACATTTCAAAGTACTACTTCTATCGATATCCTGATATACATCCTGATAATTTGATTGAAAGCGAGATAACTCTCAGGACTACTACAATATTTATATACATCCTTAACCCTTGCTGTTACCCTTCCTCTTACCCTCACCCCTATCCTTTACCCTTACCCTAAGATCGTCCCTCTCAACGCCCCAGTCTCAATAACTTTGGGCCAGTCAAAGACGAAGCGTTTGTCGCCGAAACGAATTTGTGTGTCACTCAGCAAATAAGTCGCACTCACACACACAAAGACACAGACACAAACACACACAACTGCCAAACAGGAGGTGTAAAGGTGGGCAAGTGGGTGGCAATATTGACATGGCCCAGCAGTAAGCATTGATGCCCAAAAACTCGCCCACTTTGCCCAATGTCGTTCAAACGAAAATGGGTTGGAAAACAAATGGAGTAGAAAAATAAAATTAAATTGAAAAATAAAGGGGGAAAGTTACCTGATTGTTGATTTCCCAATTTCTTTTAAGGAAAAGCAGGATGAGGATGTTTTTCTACCATTTTTATGGGAAATTACAATTCCAATTAATTCTATTTAGAAACCTATTATATATTCATCTCAAATAGTTTATAATAAGTTAAAGCAAAATCCCCTCAAGTGTCATTATTTCGATTAAATGGTTTATGTGTTGCATACTTTCTGGATGGCAATTTCGTTTTCCAAATTTATGCAAACATTTCGGGTGTGCGCTTAAGGCCCAATAAATTCGTATTTCCTAATAATTAAATCGATAAATTGGCCTAGAGTCGCAGCTTGCATATAGAGAGGTAAACATGATAAATCATCGGATGACCGGGCTAAGCCTTAGCTTTTGGCCTGCTTTTTGTATAACTTAAGCATCCCTGCAATCCCCAGACAATTATGGCCACAGAAAATGACTGCTCCCGCCTTCGTTTTATGCAAAGTCTCTCCCCCCATTCGGTTTATGGAGTCGAAAATTATTCGATTATTTGCTTAAAAGTAAAAGAAAACTCAAACTCAAACTCAAACTGAATCGATTTGAATATTCCCAATGGGAATGGATTTGTGCTGGCTGGAATATTTGCATCTAATATTAAGCATTTATATGGATTTCTGTGTTAGCATTCCCCCGGGATGCTCCCGCATACTCTACAATTTGTTGGGATCAAGGATATGTCCAAAGCCAGGACATTTAGTTGCAGTTCGTTGCAGACCACAAATTAAATGGAAATAAAATGCATTTCACTTGGGATCTGAAATGTAAAAGAAGATGTGTGTATATGAATGCTATATGATATATAATATAAAAATAGGGGCTATATTTATTTATATATAAAGTGACAGCCAGGCGGAAAACCATGTGACACACACGCACACATGAGGAAAGAAGAAAAGTTTTGAGCAATTCTTTTTAAACGTTTTTCCCTGTTTGTGTGTATTTACCTTTGGGATTTATGAGATTAGTTGCAGACGCACACACACACATGCCGCGCCACAAGCAGCACCAGGACGCAGGACCAGTGTGTGTGTGTGTGTGTGTGTGTGTGTGTGCAGCACGGTGACTGCAAATGAAAAGCAGTTCGCAATTGCTTTGAATGCGAGCAGAAAAATATTTAATACAGCTCAAAGCACAAGCACAGACACACTCACCCACACACTTGCAGAAACCAGGCCATGAGCGCCATGAAGATATAGCACAAAGGACACGCAGCCAGACGCACACACACACACACACATAGAGCCTGAAACAGACACGGCCACACAGACAACTTCATTTCAAGTGCAGCGAAGCGCGCCTTTTTAGTCCCAGACAAATGTCCATGTGGGTACAGTGGTCATGCGCTCAGGTGAACAGCTGAACTGAATAGTAGTCAGCACTAATTTCACTTAATTAAATAAATAGGAAAATAAAATATTATATTAAATAAAAATAAATAAATGTATTTTACAATTGAAATATATATTTATTACAATTGAAATTTATACTTATTTTGTATGCTTATATCCTAGATATATCCTTTATTCTCATCACTTCACTGTAACCACATTCTGTGGACATTTCCTTTACAATGATAGAGCAACAGTGAAACATAAAAGTTGAACCATAAATTGTATGACAATACTTTCAGTTCCTCCAGCTCTGCTTTCCTTTCCCCCCCTTGGAAGTCCCACTGGTCCTGGGAAATATTGAGTCTGGGAAAATCAAAGATTTCACTCCGATTTCCATTGCAAATTAATAACGTTTATGCAAAAGGAGTCTGGAGAAATGGGTGAATGCACTTTTGCTGCCAATTATTAAATCCAAAGACCTAGAATTTAATTACTGCTACATTCCTGTATAATCAATGTAAATATTCTAAATAATTGTTTATTTTTTTCGTTGCAGGTAAAAACTCTAATTACAACACAAAAACTATTTGCAGCTGAGGGTAGCAATTAATTAATAAGCATTAATGGGTTTTCTTTTGAGGTATGTGGACTTTGCAAATATTTAAATACTTTTTGGTATACTTCTTCTCTCTATTTTTTTTTTTAACTTTATTTTTCTATAATTTCCTTTTGCTTCTCTTGGTTTCTTGAAGTGCACAAATTGCTTGAGTAAAAAATTTGCTTAGCACTCAAAGTGATGACTGCTCGGAAGGACTTTGGTTGACTTCGTTTGACGTTAGCACCAGTTACCATTTTTAGATAGGAAAAAAAGGGGGGGCAGACAGGACTCGAGTGATTTGTCCTGCCATCGATAGCCCGTCAAAGTCAACAGGAAACAAGAGTGCCTTTTGTTTTGATAAAAGGGATGTGGGCAAGGATGTGTTCGCCGCTGTCCAAGATGTAACATATAAATAAACTACAAATTGAATTGACCCAAAAATTGAGCAAACGGAAAAACACAAGAACAACAGAATAGATTAGATGGAAAGAAGTGTTTACCCAGCGGAAATTGATTTGGTTTGAATTTCCGCTAACCAAAAAAAAAGGGTTTGAGCCATCCATCAATTTGGGTAAATAAACGAGCCGGGGATAAGTCTTGTTAATTTATTTAAGTTATTTGTAGGGCGAATATTGTTAAATGAATTGAACTTTGATTGAACAGATTTTTGTATTAATTATAATACTTTTATTAATTAAATTTATCAGAATTATTCGCAGCAAGTTAAATTCTTTTTTAAAGGCATTTTTGCTATTAAACTTTAACAAACTTGTAACTTGTAGAGCTAGTTTTTCCTTTGGTCCTTCTAAAAGGGCATGAAATGTTCTCTCCAGTCTTGATTTTTGTGTGTTTCCTTTGTCTCTGCCAATTTGCCGTAATTGCTTGAATTCATTGCATATTTATATTTAGTTTCCCTTTTAAACTTTTATCGAAAACATTTTCCAAGCATTTCCTTGTAGAGGATGTCCGTCCGCTGCAGCTTACCTCTCCCTCTCTGTCTAGGTTCAATTTCATCCTTTTTGTTAGCCTTTGCTTTTGCCATTTATTTGGTTTGAAATCAAAATGCAATTTATACAGAACCAAGACTTTGCCCAAAAGATTAAACTGTATTTCTTAGGATTGGTGGAAACTGAATCCTAGATTCTGCTGCATTAACACAATTGCCAATTAATAATGGCCAGGATATACATATGTATTGCATATATGTACATACATATAGGCCAAAAATCATTGCCTACTTTGTGGCGAATGCCGGTGTGACAGGCGCAAATCCATTTCGGTTATTATTACAGCCAACAGCGCCTTTTGCACCTGCCTGTCCTCCGCAACAGCTGCTTTTGTTGCCTGTTGTTTGCTGTCCTGCCTGGCTGCTGTTTGCTGTTAGCTGTTGTCCTGCAGCCTGACAAGTAAATTAAAATTCAAAACAATTTTGTCTATGGCAAATTCCATTTTATGACCATCAAAATTTATGCAATAAATATAAACCAAAATTTGTTGCCAACAATGTGACAGAGATGAGGTCTCTCGATGAGTGCAACAGAGATGGGGAGAGAGTGAAACAGAGTGAGAGAGAGAGTGCGACAGAGTTAACAACATAAAGTGAAAAACAAGAGTGCACTGCCCTAAAATATGCCCGATCTAAGCAAATATTATTGTTGTAGGTGAAAAATAAAATATATATATTTTTTTCAATAATTCCCTTATAATAATCCCTTCATGTTAATTGAATATTAATTATTTATACTTAAGCCGCGAAAGAATAATTGGAAAAAGAAATGTGTAAAGTTGTAAATTGATTTTCCCACTCATTTAAATCATTTTGAATATAAAGCATTAATACACATTAATAATACATGTATACCGCTTTTTGTTAGTTGTTTCTGTGGAATGTGGCGGCATTAAATTCTTAGTTTTATAGGCACCTTTGAAATTAATATTTAATTAAATTTACACCAAAAGGGTTTGAGGTGTGAATGTCAATTCACAAAAAAATATAAAAAAAATTAATATTTTCGTGTAAAAAAAACTTGAAAAAATTAATGCTCTGCATGTTAAATTGTTATTTGATAACATTTTTTATCTGTGCACACACAAAGCAGCAACAACATATGCATAACCTGATCGTTCGCTCTCTTTCACTCTCTGTCTCCCCGTCTCACTCTTACTCACCCTCACTGCCCCATTCGAGAGGCGTGTGCAAGCAGATAACGTTGGCATTACGTCAGGATAACGTTGAAATTACATTTTTCACACAGGGTCTGTCAGCTGTTCTGGCTTTTCCGAGGCCCGGGCGAGGGCGGTGGGGCATTTGTGGCGTCCTACAGCTGACGACTGACCGTTACACATGCAAATTTACTTGCAGAAGCAGCAAAAACACATAACTGTTAAAGTTAAGCCACGTCTGACTGGTTTTTCCCTCGTTGTCTTTTCTTTTTTGTTGTTTGCGAAAGGCAGAGAGCGGAAGGGGAAGAGTCCTTGCAAATAAAGTGACCAGGCCTTAGGTCAGGAATAGCATGTGACCAACTCGAAGTGTGAGAAACTGTCAAAAGGTGAGAGACAAGCTGTGAGGTTTATAGTGCTGTAAAAATGGCAGTAAATAAAATAAAAAATAAATGAATCATTGAAAGAAATATAAAAAGTTAAAATAATTAAATATATAACATAGTTAATTTAATTTATTCAATTAATAAATTATTTAGTTAGACTCTATAGATTATTATTTTTTCACTTTTTAATTTATTCAGTGAACCTTTAGAGGTATCCTCTAGCCATAGCTGATCCTATATATTTTTTTGTATTTATTATTTAAACATTAATTATTAACTGTTTCGGTCACACTCGATGCTCACACAGCCACAAGAAAAGATGGAACTGGGTGTGTCCTATTGTCCAGAAGCATTCCACAATATGCTGCATAAGTGCATATCCTTTTCAGTCCTGCGTCGCCCTTGGCTTTGGTTTTGGCTTTTGCCTCGTTTAGTTTCCCGCCGTAGTTTTCTGCTCTATTTTCTCTTTTTTTTTTAGGGGGCGGAAAAGCGGGAGTTCTGGACTCCGTCGACCTGTGGCTCTCTTCTCCCTCTGTGTGTGGCACATAAAGTGCATATTACTTCTATAATAATTCTGCCAGCTTTGCCTGTGTGTGAGATGCTTTCGAGGATTGCAGCCAGGACTCGTTTGGGTTTTCGTTTCGCTTTCCTTTAACCCTCTTTTTGCCTATGCCAAGTTTTGTTTCGCTGCTGCTGCTCCTGCGGACTCCTTTGCATGCCAAACCATAAATGTGCGAATTAAAATATAAAATGCAATTTACTTTCCATGTGGCTTTGCACACGGGCCCGGTGGGTCTGACGGTTTTTCAAGGGATGCACCTGTGCGGCTTACGGGGCGTATGTGGAATGCGCTTGAGGCTGTGGCCAGACTTTGCTGGATAAATGCTAGTGAGAATGTTCCTTGAAATTTTGTTGGAAAGTTTTTCTCCAATTTGCCAGTAAAACATTTCGTTTTGGACTTTTGTTTATTTATTTATTAAATATAATTATTTCTTTGTAAATATACAGCAGTTTCCTTGGCGCAATTTATTATATTTTCTTTTAGATAATTTCATGAATATACTTTTTTTATAAGGCACTTGAAAGGTGTTTTAATATTTTCCATAAAAATTAACCCGTCTTAGGCGAATCATTCAATTTTCTGCCATCTTGATTTAATTGAAATAGAATCCAGTTGGAAATCATTTTAATAAATTGATTGATGGCCACTTGGACTGAATGCCATCAAAGGTCAAGTGGCTGAGATGGCTCATTTCGATTCCTGCAACCGAAATAACTTTCCTTGCCAACTTACTTACAAGTTGTTGTTATTGTTCTGGCTAAAATTATTTTCCAACTTGAGGCCCAAGGCCAAAATGAAAATGAAAATCATTCAACTGCAATTTCAATTTCATAACAAAACTTGAAGGGAAAACTCACAAAGGGGCTCATCGTTGTTGGCAGATAAATGCAATTAATTCGATTAAAGGGCAAAAAGGACTTTGATTTGATTCGCAAATACATATTTACTTAGGGATTCTACGGATTCGCTGAGGCTATCAAAAAGAGAAAGAAAGAAAGCCAAGGAAGTAAAAGCAGGGAAATCACACAAAAAATATAGCCCATACATCAGCAGAAAAAAAATTGGGGCGTCTTCGACCTTTCTTTTTGTTATTTTTTTTTTTCTTGCTCATTTGCAACGCGTCTGCGGTCAAAGTTCACTGAAGCAAACGCGTCCGGCAAACCATAACAACAACAGCCGTGTCAGCAGAGAGAGAAAGGGAGAGATACAGAGAGAGAGAGAGAGGGAGAGAGTTGGGGCTAGTGGCTGACGAGAAGGAGACGCAAACCGATTATCTACCACAAATATGGCCGCTTCCGTAAAAATTGGCTTGAAAAGGACTTCCGCTTGTCTGAGCGGCGGCGGAAAAGCGGGTGGAATGTCTGCTTTCTTCTATTTTTTTTTTTTTGTAACCAGAACTCTTTGGTGTACCTGAGAAAGGGAGTACACTTAACAAAATGCACTAAATAAATACTAAAAGCTGTACAGAAGAATAAATTCCCTAAATTTCAACTGCTAGGCTTTGGATATTATATTAATTTGTATAGTTTTTCTATAATATATTTTTATTTCCACATTTTCTTGTCCATTTTCTTTTCGTTTTCGTCAAGTGCTTGTGCATTTTGATTTAGTTTTCCGGCCCCTTCGCCTCCCTCAAACCAATCGCAGCCCAAACCAATTTTCTAGGAAAATTTCCTCCTCCTCTAGTTCTGTTTATTAGCAAAAGTAAAATTTTCTGATCCTCCCACCACCCTTTTTCCCAACTTTTCCAGATAGTCCCTTGCATGATGCATATTTTTTTCCGGCAAGGAAAACTTCTGGCCCTTTGGTTTGCCTCCATTTGTTTGTCTATTGTTTGCGCCGCTTTAAATTTGACTTTGCCCACATATCGAATGGATATATGTACATATATACAAAATATATATATCTATATCCCTTTTCCTCGAAGCTCTATTCTGTTCTCTTTTATCGATAACCTTAAATGGTTCTGTGGGAATTTCTTTGGCTAAATAGAAAATTGCTGCGGACATTCGATTCTCGCAAATGAAACTTTTGCTCGACTGGGCAATGGGTGGGTGGGAGATACTAACTGTGGGGAGGGGGAGGGGGGGTATCGACATATGTGGCAGGACTCGAGCTCAACTTCAATTCCAGCGTCATTTTGTATCAATTACCTTTTAACAAGTTTCAATGGGCCGGGAGGAAGGAGCTGCTTCTCGCTCTCAGCGGGGGCATTTCCCTGCACGCACATTTCAAATATTTTAGTGCATTTTTACTGGATTTCTGTGCTCGTTTCTATGTATTTCCCTCCCTTTACTTCTATGCTTTCCCTCCTCTTTTTTTTGTTATATTTTTTTTTTTGTTGAAACGGAAACGGCAGCAGCAGCAAAACTTTTATCACGTATTGACGGTTGAGTGCCCCAAACGCTTTGACCCCTTCATGCCCCATGCCGTGACCTCGGCTACCCGGCTGGCAACCTTTCAGCCCTCGCTACCTAGCTTCCTGACGGTACAGTGGGGCGCCACTAAGTTAGATGTCACTTTGATGTGGGGACTATATAGTCACTAGAGGCCTTTATTCAAAGGAATTTCGGCTTTCATAAAAATGTATAGGAGATGAAGTACAGAATATAAAATAAAATTGATTTCGCAAATTCTTTGCTATTTAATTTACTAAAAATTTCTAAAACAAAAATTTGTATCCAAATATAAGTCACTGTTTGACATAAGTTCCACTTTGTGGGAGCTGACTGTAGCTTAGCGGTCAATCTGTGCTTAATGTATCTTTGCGAACTTAGTTTCGCTTGTTAGGTACTACAGTGAGCTCTAATAAATGTGACTATTCATTGCATTTATATGAATATAATATATTGAATATATTTTTACTAATTAATATACGTTTTTTTTTTGTTTTTTCAAATCATATCAACAAATTTCTTTAAATATTTTTATTTAACTTTATTTAAAATCAAATTTATTTAGCTTTCCTTAACCTTCCCCCGACGGGTGCTCACTGTGCTTAGGTGCACGGAAGTTTTCAAGTGCATAAACGGTTAGATTGCTGTGAAAAGTTTCGGCTACCCCCTACCCCCATCCGTGACCCCACTAACCACCTCCCGACTTGCCATTCCTTTACCATGGAGGTAGGAAAAAAAGTTATTTTTTTTGGTTGGAAACGTTTTTGGCTTGAGCGTCAACGTCTCCTTAGCCTAAGCTGCTTCCCGACCGTCCCTCCTCTTTCTATGGAGTCACCTTTAACCCCGGCCTTCCCCCTCTTCCGCTCAGCGAGAATAAGTTTAATGCTCGCAAGCGACCCCCCTTCCTACCTCCCACCACCCCTCTTGCCATCCACAGTTAGTTTGGCCAAGGAAAGCGTTTAAATGAAATGAATTTCCAAGTTGTTGTTTGTCTGCTCTGGCAGCTTAGCAAGGCGGCAAAGTATGCTATGGAAAGTTGTCGGTACTCTTAGGCAGGGAGGGTATATGGCTTTTTTTTTTAAAGGTTGGTCATAATACAAATTATTTAATTACTGTTATTAAAAGCATTGCTTAGCATACATATTTTTATTAAAATAATACCTACGAATAATCAAATAATAAACAAATAATAAATCTTTAAAAAAACATATCCTTTCACGAAACATATATAATTTCCCTGACTTCTAGTGGAATATTTATAAATAAATATAAAAGAAAGAGAAAGTCTAAATTAATTCAAGAAATAATAAGCTAAAAACTAAATTAATTACAATTTGTATATATAAAAAGAGTATTCAACACTTCGTTGTTAGCTTTTCCCTCAGTGAGACAGATAAAAAGGAAGGATGCTCACATGCCGTTCTCCTCCTCCACTCTCCACTCTTTGTTTACTGACATTGTTTATACATTTTAACTATGCAGCCTGGCAATTATTTCAATTAGTTCATTATGTTGCCTGATTGACTTGCACTTGCCTCTTAGTACACACAACTATGTGTGTGGTGGAAAAGTGGGGGAAAATCCCCGGGCTAGCTGAAAGAAAAACTTTCTCGTCCACACGGAATCCCTTACGGGACACGCACCAAAGCCCAAAAGTTGTTTGTTAACAAGCACAATGTGTTAATTTAATTACAACAAAAGCAACGGCAACAACTATCTAAAAATAAGAAAAAGTAATAGAAAATAAAATAACACAATATAGAATAAAATAAAATAAAATAGAATAAAGTAGAAGAGAATATTGTGCAGCCTCAACTATGCTGAGAGTCGGTCGGAACTTGTCTAATTAAAGCTAATGGCTGACTACAAAAACGAAGCGGAAACGGAAAGGAGCCAGGATGCCATCATGCCAAGGGGTAGCCATATTTTTTCTGCAATTATTTTAGTTTCCAAAAGTTGTACCTTTCGGTTAGGCCAAACTTTAATTAATAATATTGACACAGAGATTCAAAATAAGCCCTAAAGGCAGTCCTATTTTGTTGTTTTCCTATTTTTAAATCAACCTGAAAAAGGGGTGTGTACAAAATTCAATTCAACAGAAAAAAATTGCCTGCATTTGTACATTTTCCTTCTTTTTTTTATTCAGCATTTCGGGCCAAATTTTAGCTACGCTCGAACAATTCAAATTCTCGTTCCTCTCCGCTTCTGTGCCCTCTGTGATTCCCTGTAATTATCAATTTGTCCATTTGAAAATTTCTCTTAATTGGTGGCAATTAATTTCCACGCTAATTAAAATGTGACCAACACATACTCGGAAAAAGAAATGCAAATACATGCGAGGCACAAAAAAAAAAAATGGGAAAATTAAATGCTGGGAAAAAACAGGAAAAGCTATTCACTGAAATTTGGAAAATCAAATCAGTGGGACTGTTGCTGGTAATGATGATGATGATGTTGTTGGTTTCGGATTGCTGGCGGCATTTAGCTGCAACAATTATAGCATGCAGCATGCAGCTGCAATAGCCATAACCCAACGGCAATTATCCTGCCTTAGCATCCTTGTTGCAGCCTAGAAAAAAAAGTTAAAATAATTCGCGTTCCGCTTCCTGTTTTTATGATTATTTTTATTATTATGTCCTCCAAACACACACACACAGCCTCCTCGAAAATTGCCACAGCAACCACATGGGCGCACCGCCAGCCATACTTGCCCCTACATCCTTTTTCCCCTCATCTCCATCCTGCTTCTTATCCTGTTCCTCATCCGGCTCCTCATCCCCTTCAATTTGCCTTCGCTTGGCTAATTTTCATGTAAGGCTTGCGCCTTGTTGATGTTGCCATTGCCGCTGCCTTGCAAGGACATTGCACAGTGGTCCCTCAAATTGCGAAAATATTTGGCATTACTCCTGTTTCCCTTTTGGCATCGCCAAACCCAGGTCGTTAGCAATTAGGCCACGAATCGTTAATTACGACGAGTTGAAGCTGCAAAAAAGTGAAAATGAAGGAGCTTATGGAAACCAAACCAAAACCAGGAATTAAAGATTTCCTTAGGTATTTATTTAACCATTAAAATGTATATATTTTATTTGTATTTATTGTATTGATTGTTACTGTGTACAACCAGATTTTTTCAACTCGAAGCAAAGCCGAGTTTTCCAGGGGATTTGTAAAAGCTTCCAGCGGCGTTAAATATTTTTTTCAGGTACTATTTTTTTGCTGTTTTTTCTTTGAGTGTTTATTTTCTGGGAAATCCTTCAAAATAAGCATGTCTGAAAACGTGAAAGGGATTTTTTTAATTTCTGTAAACTTCTCACAAAAACGATTGCTTTAAAGATCGTTTAAAAATCTGTTCAGCTTAACCTTTATGTTTGATTTTGCTAAAAAAAAATAATTATTAGGCGGGCTAGCCTTATTTTTATTTTAATAAAATAATTATCAAAACCTTTTGTTTTAATAATTAATTAATTAAACTTTTTCCAGTTATTTTTAATTAATTAAATATTCATACCCTAATCCCATTTCGTTCCACTGTAAAGCTCTCTTCCTTTGTGGCTCCAGCTGCCTCTCTGCCTTTCTTTTCGTCCTGTGTATCTTCTCGTCCTGCTTGTTGTTCTTCCTTTGGCTTCCGCTGCTCCTTGTTGCTGCATGTTGGCTGGCTCATGTGCAATGCCTTTGTAATCACGCTAATAACTTGACTTTCGAAAGTAATTAGCCACACAGCGCTTTGCCAGTTGGGGCAAAAGGGGCGACCAGAAGACGGAGAATTGCCTGTCATGTTGCTCCTGCTCCTGCTGCCTGCCCGCCTTCATGTTCTTGTCCCGCCCCGATTCACATTTGCTATTTTTGGTAATTTGACTAGGAAAACCAAACAAGGCTGGCCCGGCTTGGCTTTGGTTTTCGGCCATGGCTTTGGGGCCTTGGCTTTTTGGGATTGTCCATCGCACCACAGACCGCCAAACCAAGTGGGACGGCAGCCACCAGCAGCAGCAACACCAACAATTAGACCAACAATGGGATGGCCGACACTTGCCAGGAACATGACAAGTAACAAATGCATAAAACACAGACATTCCTGGAACGCTTCAAGGATTTTTGGCGAGCCTGTTCGCCCGCCCTCCCTCTCTATCTCTGAAAAATATTTCTTCTGGGCGGCTGAATTCAGCAAAATAACTATATAACACATGAGGTTGTGTGCTCGTTTATTTGACATTTTTCAAAGACTTTTCCACATATTTTGCACCTGACTGGGCTGGCCAGAAAACATAAAAGAACACACCTTCCAAAGTCGAAGGAACTTCACAGCAGGACAGCAGAAACTTGTGGCAAATGCAGGAAACCAAATAATAAATAAAGGTAAAATCTGACAAATAATATATACAATAAATATATGTATATAGTATTTGTCAGATTTCATCTTTATTTATTATTTTTTAATTTTAATGTTGTTATTTTTTTTAAGTTTAAAAAACAGTCAGTCAATGAGAGTTTATGGAACAATCTGGAAAATCGCTTCAATCATTTTTAACGAACTTAAATTTTAAAATATTTTTAGCATATAGATATAGACTTTTAGCTAGAAAAATTAAATCGTATAGAAAATTAAAAAGGAAAGCAATCTCAGATGGCAAAATAACAAAAAATACAATTTTGGCAGCAAGTCAAGGACTTTTACAATGGAGAACCTAACATATATGTATATGCATGTATAACTATATCGATAACAATTGCAACATTATACTCAACACCGTAACAATGGCGATTACATCGAGAGCACAACATGCAACAAGGAAGTCGCCGCAACGACATGCAACACCTGCAGCACCTGGCAACTCGCCGGCAAGCTACATCCTTCAAGTGCTAATCATTAGCAAAGCCATTCGTATCAGTGTCCTAATTACATCCTATTAATCTTTCGACAAGTCGGGTGACAAATTCTTTTCGATATCTTATTCATTTTTGCTCCTGCCTTGCCACTCCATCATCGGATCTCTCTCTCTCTCTCTCTGTTGACGGGCAGATAATTAATTTTTCATGTGCCCTGCCGCTTTCCCCGGCTTTTCCCCGCACTTGCATTTGAGCTTAGCTTTTGGCTTTCAAGAGTCTTGGCCTTATTTGGCTTTTCTTATTTCAGAAAGATGATTCGCCAGATTTGCTTAGATTGATTAAGGCTAGGCGCCTACTAATTAAATTTTCCCAAAGGCAAATAATATATACTATATATATATTTTATATTATATTTTCTTGCTCATGATGATGGCTTAGATTCCCTTAATTAATTCAATTAAATTTTAGCTCAGAGCGTGGATGTGTGTGTGTATATTTATTTAGAGCTTTATTTTACGCCGGATGTTGAGTTGGCGTAGGGCATCCCCTCTTAAGATCCTTAAGTCCTGCGGATGGACACGCCCTCCTCGGTAGCGACCCGTTATAATGAAGCATTAATAACGCTACCTTGTCGTTATCAACGTCATTATCAGCGTTATCAACATCATCATTATCGGCTTAATCGCAAAGGTGGACAGGAAGAGCAATGGTCTCTATACATGTGCCCACACATAGCGAGTGGAGAAACCACACCGGTCTCGCCCTCTCTTTCTCTTTCCCCCTCTCTTTCTCTCTCAGATTTTCACTCACCTGTGACCGGAAAATGGCCGGCTCACTTTATTACTGAACACTGACTTCTGTCTCGTCTATGCCGCAAAACTTAATTGCGCTTTAAATTGGTCTTCCGTTTATATGAATATTCATATATATGTATATATATGTATATATCCTATTCAGTATATATGTATACAGACTATATATCCCTGTTTATAGCATATGTATTTACCTTCTATCTGTAGCCATGTTTGTTTCAAGTACGGTTAAAGCACTTTGAAATAAACGAGCAAAAAGCGCTTCGAACAAACAGCCACAATGAAAATCTATGCCGCCAGCCAAAAGTCGAAAAAACAATTTGAAATTTTCACTTAAAGCTACAGTTGAATTTTAAATACTCTTTGCAGAGTTTGGAAAAAATGTTTAAAAAATGTTCGGGAAAATAAATTATTCAAATATTTTTGGGGCCTCAGAAATCATTTATTTTGTTATCAAAAAACGGAATTTAAAATGGGAAATGTATTAAATAATATAAATTATCCTTTCTTTGATTTATCTTTAATACTTTAGAGTTTTTTTTAAATCAAGAAAACAAAGTTCTAGTTAAAAAAAAAGTATTTTATTTATGACATTATCATTTATAATTTTCCATTAATTATTGGGCCTCAGAACCCTTATATTTTCTATAAATACTTTAAATAAAAAACAAATAAAGCCTAAATAATTTGGAATTTATTTAAAATCATCTTATTTCAGTAAACTTAAATGTTTTATACAAAATAAAGAGGGAAACATACCTTTCAAAAGGCATCCAAAATTTCATCCAAAATTAAATTAAAATGCAATAAAATCGATATATTTTGCTGGCTATATATTAAGCCGGAAAAATAGCGACTCAATTGCAAGCGAAATGCACACGAATGTGTTGTCCTGGTAAATTCACCAGTCGCAATTCACCATCGTCGCTGCCAAACATTCACCTGTCTTCGGTGCTTGTGCAAAGAACCTTTCATCCTTTGGCAAATTACGTAAGACCCAGGATCCATTCCGTAGGCACAGGGCCCCGGCTGTCCGTTGTGGATTCCGATGTTGCCTTTCTCTCTGTTGACTGTCAACTCGTCTACGTATACGTAATGTGGCTGTGCGGGGCTGGTGTGCGATATGTTGGTGTTAGTATGCTGCTGGTGTTGCAGGTTGCTGCTGATGCTGCTGCTGCTGCTGCTGATGCTGCCACTGACGATGATACTCGCATTTAAATTAACATTATTTGCATGCGGCGCTTACAGCATAAATTTCCAAGAGCGAATGTGTGTATGGGCCAGAGTGTGTGTGCATTGTTTGCGTTGCATATCATTCACACACCGCCACTCGATGGTAAAGTAAATTGCTTAAATATGGCGCCCAGCGACAAGAACAGAACAATGGCCAAAATAAGAAAAACAACGACCTACCGGAGCTACCAAAAATTTCCATATGAAGTTTGGCACACAGGCTCAATGTTTATTAGGTCCTTGCTGGCCGATCCAGCTTTTTAATCCTCCAGATATAGGCTCGCATAATGGCCAGATTTAAGGTGCATCCGCAATGGCATTGTTGCCGAAAATTGGTAGAGATAATTTGGTATGGTGCCGGCCATTCAATACGTCCGAAGGAACTTAATTAAGTTCAGTTTCGGAAACAAAGCCCTGTAGTAAGTCCTTCCTGATTAATTAGCTAGATATTTGGGTTGGGGAGCAATGATTTGTGTATGAAAACCCAAATAATTGGGAATTAAATAGCTAAAACAGTTAGCTAAGGTTATGATATTTCTGTGGCTCGAGAAATTTTGATTTTTATAAATACAGTAAATACCTTGATTTAATAAAACAAATTAGAGGGGCTTGAGTGGGAGGCTTGTTAGTTTGTCTTAATAACTGGAGCTAAGAGTGTTTTTTTTTTGTTTTTGTTTTCAATAAATTTAACCACACATAAGTCTGGAAAGCTTTAAAAAATAAATCACTGCATTTCCCTTTGGGGTGTTTGCTTGCAAATCTGGCCACATTCAAACAGAAAATGTTTCCCATTTGTAGCATTGTATTTCGTATTATTTTTTGTTGCTGTTCAGCTCGATTGTGTTCTGTTCTGTTGTGGCAAACATTTTTCATTCTTCTGGCAACAATTAATTTTAACAAATATTATCCAGCAGCCAATGCACTCCATTAATGGAATGCAATCAAAGGGCAGAGGCGAGTGTGGAAATGGGACAGAACTATGAGTGGTGGGAATATAATTATAATAACTTAATCAGGTGGCGCTGGGGCAATAAACATTAAAAACCGACAAACATGTGCGGGTGCAGGAGGTGAAAGACAGTTTACTGCATCATAATTTAGCCTGGCAACCCTTTTTTTGTGTTGGCCGCCCGCTGGGCAAGCATTTTATTGCATACATTTTTTGCAGCTCGTTGGCGGAAAATATCATTATTAAATGCACTTGCTTCGCCTATAAATATAATTCTTATCGTATTACGTGGCCCAATATCCGCAGTGCTTTATCTCGCCACCCCTGGCAACCCTGGCAGACTGCCTGCTGCACCACCTTCGCTTTAATTTATGACAATAATAAAGTTGTTGGAAACATTTTATGTGTTTTGGTTGCAAAAAGGAGTCAACAGATTTGCCTGTAATTAAAAATTTGTGTACATGGCCAGGGCAACTCTGGTTTATGAGTGGCTTAAAACACAAACATTGGTGACAATTATTTAATGAAAGTATTTCTAGTAAATTCCGTTTAATGTTTAACAAATAATTAATTAGGCAAACAGTATTTATATGAAAGAAGACAAGAAAAGAACAAACACTGAATTTATTATCAATTTCTTGTGGCTTCTCTCTATTTCTTGGCTTTAAGTAAACGATATGTTGGCCCAGAGTTTTATTTATTTTTCGGCTCAGAGATGTGTGTGTGTATGTGTTTGTGGTGTGTGCTCCTTTGACTGTCACTCAAAATGACTTTTTGAAAATGGAAGAAAAAAAGGAATAAAGGTTTCCTTGAGCTTCCCGCTTAAGCTTGTAAGCCAACATAAACTGATTCTGCCAGACATTCTTAGATTGCCATATAAGAGGGAATATTTTCTTATTGAAAAATATGCAAACGCTGCAGAAGGCAGGCAGGCAGGCAGCCAGGGGTTAAGGGTTGGGGTAACGCTTTAACGCATCAGCGCCCAGGCCACATGAGAGGGTATGAGATGATGCGGTGACTTGGGGGTCACTGCAGCGAGCACCTTTCACCTTCTTCCTATCTCTCACCTGTCCCCACCTGTCTGAGGTCAATAAAAAGAGGAATATATACATATCTCTCCCTCCGACCTATTTAAAGCCTTTGATGGCATTAAAATGGATTAACTGCTTAACGTAAAGTTTTAATAAGGGGCCCCCGATAAGTATGCTTTAAAATTGCTTATGGGATCGGTTGAAGGTTTCATAAAGTTAACTCAAAAGAATGGTATATAAACTTTAGTGCAAAATAAACTTTACTACATAATGTTACATTAATTACTCCGAATTTGAGTAGGGAATATGTAGTGATTAGGAATCGGATGTTTATATAGTGGAATTTTTCGTTTAAACTCTGCTTTGAGTTAGTTAATTAAAATAAAATAAATTGTAGTTATTATTAAAATACAAAACAACGATAGCTGAAGTAATATAATTAATAAAAATTAAATTAAATGAAGAGTAGTAAGCAAATTCTTAATAGGGATGTTGGAAATTATGGATTTATCAATACAATTAGTATAAAGGATATATAGATATTTTTATTTTGCAATATATGTGCTTTAAATATGTATTATTTTATATATATATGGTAATAATATAATCGAAACAGATTCTCAATTAAATAACATTTGCAATATTTTATACATTCCTGGTTAATAATCAATAAATTATTATTATAACAAATTATCTTAAAGATATTTAATATATTTCTTTTAACGCCCATAACTATATCAAAATTCTGGCCATCTCTAAGACCTCCATCCACTCTGTGGCACTTTCTTGGCAATCGCCAAGACCCAATATGTTCGCAATGTTCGCACGCCTGCGGCTGGTCAGTGAATGAGGGGACTGAAGGGGTTAAGAGTGCGGCGGCTGGCTTGCGGAAAATCCAGTCTCCTGCCGGATTGCATCTTGGCAAATGCTCACAAAGGCACGCAGATTGGCTCCGCCTGTAGGACACTACACACATACCATATATATTCGTATAGAAATATATATATATATATATAGTCGACATAACATGCTTTTGGCTCACCACTTGGCCGCATGTCGCCACCCCTTCCTACATATTTTCCCTGCCAATTCCGGAATATTCTTGGCAGCGATTTTGGCCACAATTACAACATCCTAATAGGAACAAGTCCGCTTCGAAAAGAAAATATATAGAAAAATGCTTGTGGTTTCGGGGGAAATGGGGGAAATTTCTGGCAGTGTAGGCGGTGACTTGAGAGTCCTTTTGCCTTTGATTAGTCGCGAATGATTGTGTTGAACTGTAAGGGGGTATTTTGGGGGGTTTCTTTATGATTCTCTGGCAGTTTCTCTGGATGGTAAATGAGTCTCAAAATTTAAGACAGCAGCTACTCGACTTCCTGCAAAACTTAAAGAACTTATAAAGCTTAGTAAGGAAATTTACATAAAATAAATATTTAAATCCCTTTTAAATACTATTTTTAAGCCAAGATTTTAATATTAATATATTTAAACCTATTCTGTCTCTTTACAGGTGAGCGTTACTGACAATTCGTGTTTAAAGATAAACCATATTTCGATGCCATTTTGTTTATTTGTAAGTAACTGAATTACATTCAACCTGACCTCTGCTGATTGTTAAAGCCTTTGTATGCTGTATTTTCATGTTTTCCTATTATTTTTTCTCATACTCTTTCCCCCCTCGAATTTGATCATTTTTTTGGCTGTTATTTTCTTTTTCCCTTTTTTTTTTTTGGTAGCATCATCAAAAGAGCGAAAAATATTTACGCTATATGCTCAATATATGCAGGGATATGCGATTGATGCTGCAAGGGACATGGCCCGGTGGGTGAGAGCGGGGTGGGAGCCTTGTTAAATGCCTTTGGCTTATTTGGCAGACCAAGGCAGTGGCAGCAAAGCATAACTTTTTTCTACTCGTTTGAATTTCCCTTTAAAAAAGAAAAAAAAAACGTAAACGTAAAATCAAATAAAAAGAGAAGAACACCTTCAAGGTCTGTTGCCAGAAAAAGTGGGCAAACGGGGGGGGGGGGTGGGGCGAACGCGAATTGAGTTTTGAAGAACTTTTGAAAAAGCGTTTTAGCGTGAAAACGTTCGTTCAGGTGCTCGAGTAGAAGGGGGCAAGCTGGGGAAAATCGGGGAGAGCAGCATCAGCAGCAGCAGCAGCAGCATTTTTCCTCTACCAATTTTAAATGCTCGAGGAGTAAACTTTTAGCCCCTTACCACCCCCCCGCCTTGTGTAATTTCCTTGTAGTCAACTCGAAATGCTCTCAAAATGCATTTGCATGCAGCCCCAACCTCCGCTTGGCCCTGTTGCTGGCTGGCTGGCTGGCTTTTCCATTTGCCGCTTGAGGTTGCCATGGCGTATGCGTAATATTAGTTTTGGCGTGCGAAAAGATCTCATGGCAAGCGCAAGAAAATAAAAAGGAAAATCAAATAGAAAACTTGTTAAAAAATGAACCACAGGATGCAGTAACTGTGAAAAAACAGAGAAACAAGCCACGAGGAAACCGCAAAACAAAAGCCCCGCCGCGGAGGAGGGCCACCAAAAAAATGTAATTAAAACTTATTATTCGTGAACTGAAGTAAACATATTTTGTTTCGCGGAATGGAACTTTTATCAAGCAGAAAGTGCTGCATAAAAAATTCAAATTAGTTAATTTTTTTCAGGTTAAAGATTTTTCAGAAAATAATTTTAAATATAGATAGCTAAATTTATAAAATTTAGTAAAATAGGCAGAAGGCAATATAATTTGTTTTAGCTAATTTGATACTTAACAAACCAAAATCTCTTTTAGATATTAAATTTTCCAATCGCCCCTATAAAATTCTTTTTCGATCTAATGCAATGCAATCAAAACAAACAAATAAATATAAGCAAAATGTTGCTGCGCACCACTTAGCTGCAGACAAATGTTGCTAGGCACATGTTGAGCAATACCAAAGAATACACAACTACATACAAGTCAATCCATCCCACTATCTCCCTCTCTTTCCCCTCGCCCACAAGAGTCACCTTGTGTAGTTCAAGAGGAGGCCGCTTGATGGCGTTTTCGCACTTACGACCCTTTCAACAATGAACAGTGCAGATAAATCTTGTTAGGAACATGTTGCGCAACACCTAAATGCATAGAAAAAATGTTAGGAACATGTTGGGCTACATGAAAACGTTTAACATACCCGAAAGTTTATGATCTAAAACTTCCATGTTTATTAGTCGATTTGAAATAAATTTTGAAAGTACCTCCACACAGATCATATTATTTATCTTATCATTATTTTAACACTCAAGAGGGGTTGGAAGTGGTCGTAAAGCGAACTTAATCTGTGTTGTCAGCAAAATTGGTGGCTCTAGCTATCTGTTGTTTCAAACAAACGGAAATGGCTGTCCCCTTTCCCTGTTTAACCAGCTGTGTCAATTCCTTGTTATTCAGCCATTCGAGTTGATAAATTTGTTCGATTTGTGGGTGATGTTTTTTTTTTCCTTTTTCCCCTTTTTTTGGTTTCCGTTCTTTTTAACGGTTTGCCAACTAATCCACCCTCTGGGTTTTTCCTTTTCTCCGCCAAACACTTAATTCATTCGCAATATGCTGCCAAAATCTCAGTTGGCAAGCCACTAACTCATCTTCCCCTAATTTTTCCGCTTTTCCAGCTTTTCCGCTCCTTCCCAACTCTGGCTCTTTCTTTCTTTTTTTTCAATTTGATGCTGACGACGTGGAAAAATGTTTGGTAATTATTCGGAATTTGGATAATTACAATGACGCCTGGCTAAAACGTTGCAAATGATGTAGCACGAAAATTTCTTAAATTTCTGCCAACATTTTCATTTTGTTTTTTGTCGAAATGACAAGCTTGAAGGGGGCAAAAGTCGAGAAGGGAAAGAGGAACACTGAGGGGTAAGCCATATGCAGCCGCATAATTTTGCGGTTTTTTTTTTTCAGTTAGCAGATGAAAAGTGAGGCCAAATGTTAGAGATGCGAAAACTGCATTAATTTCTGTAATAAGCTTGACTTATTTTCTCATTTTTAAATCAACATTGGATTGTTGTTGTAATTATTATTATTTAAGTTAATGAACGGCTTAAGAATTTCATCAATGTTTATAGCGTATTTAGTTTTATAATAGCTTGAGATCTCAAGTTAGAGTTTAAACTTCTGGCTAAACATTTCCTTTCAATCCCTCACCCGAATTTCGAGTTGATGAACTTCACCAATGATTTCATTCTTTCTCCTTGATTAATGCAACCAGCTTTGGTATTAATATTAGTAATGCTAGATCTATGCTTCCATCCCTAGTTGGCGGTGGTGTTTACCAATGGATTCACCAACCCACTGAACTGGACTGGAATGAGTGGACTGACTGGCTCACATCATTCCCGTCAGGCTCATTCTCATCTCGCTCCGCCTCGTCTCGGCTCGTCTCGTCTCACATTTCAATTGTCCGGCAGGCGATTCATTCGTTTATTCGCCATTTCTGACTCGGCGTTAGTGTGTGTAGAGGGTGTAGGGGAATATGTGTGTGGGTGCGGTTTAAGCCTCATTTCCTTGCACTTCCGTTTCTGGCATATGAGCAGAGAGATAGTGGCTTAACCCGTCCCATCCCGGCCCAACCTTAACCCCGCACAGTCGGAATGGCAATGGTAAACTGCTCTTTGGGTTGTTGCCTCTTTTGGCCTGCTGAAAAATGCAAAACTTTCATTTGCACTCCGGCGCTCGTTAGGCGGAGAGAGATGGGGCTACTCAGGGGAGAAAGAGAGAGTCCTGGTCGTAGTCCTGGCCTTTAACTTGGTTAGAGTCCGGTTAGGAGCCGGGGCTATCCCGTTTAGCATTGCCCAGCAATTTATTAGAGTTTTGTTTTGCTTTCCTGCCTTTGTACCCCATATATACCCTTTGCATATATGCCTGGCTAGCTCCTCGTTCTCCTTCTTTTTTATTTTTTTATTTTTTGTTGTTAAAAGTCTCTCGAATTGCATAAGTAAATAACGCACGTAAATGCATTTTTGCACAACAAAAAACAACAGCAAAAGCAGGAAAGCAGGCAAGATTTCCTAGTTTCACTAAAAACACTGAAAACTGTAAATTAAACAACAACAAAAATGCTGGGAAAAATAACTGAAACACAGCGTTGCGAAAATAAGTTGGCACTGTAACAGCTGAGAAAATATATACACTTGAAATTTGCCTCCTTTCTGAATGGGTTGTAAAAGAATAATGGTTAATAAAATAGAGAAGAATTTGTGTTAATTTCTGGGATGTACTATTTAATTAAAAACATTTAATTCAGTGAGATAATAGTTGTTATAATTCAGAGGAATTTATGTACATTTCCAGGGGAAAGTATTTGATTTAGCAAGGCACATTTTTCATTTAATTTGGCATCTTAGTTCATTTTAGAGATTGAAAGATATAATGCTATAATTTTTATTGCCAGCACATAATACCTGATCTATAGGTATTAAATAGATAAATGTTTCCAGTATCCTATTGTCGTTTTAGGGATAATTGTTTTTGTGGTTACACACCAAGCCGAATTTTCCAGACAAATTCGGACAGCCCTTTTTCAGGTGGCTCTGCTGCTCTGAGCCCACTTACCTACCCCTCTGCTAACCTAAATTCACCGCATTTCCCTATCCTTTTTCTGGGGTGCACAAGTTCCAGAGGTTTGCCGGAATTTTCCTGGCCAGGCCACAAAACAATTTTACGAAATATATTTAATACACAAGTTTGCTTAGTCTTCTGTTTGGTTTGCAATGGATTTTTATTTTTATTTTTATTTTCGTATTTTTGTTTGTATTTTCTCTTTTTTCCCCCACTCTTTGTTAGTTGCAACACAGCAGGAGGAGGACATACTACATATAAAACTTGTCGTTTGTCGACGTTTTCCCTTTTTGGCCAACTGTTTGCGACTTTAAAGTTTTGCATGTGCCATAAAACACCATTGCCTGTTGGCTTCCTTCGTTTTCACCTGGTGTTTTCTTACCGGCTTTCCTTTACTTCCATGGGGGTTTTTCTCACTCTTTCTTTTTTTACTCTCCCCCTTTTTTTTTGAGTCTCTTTTTGTGACATTTTCGCTTACATGCAGGGAAAACAATGTGTAGGAATTGGGGGAGGTGTCCCAGGCATTGCACATGCAAAAGTTTGCCATTTTTTTTGTGTCGGATGCCATCTTCGCCTCTTCCTTTTTTCGGGGGCGCTTGGCATACTTTTAGGCGGAAACTAGACTTAATTGATTTGCAAAGTGGAACGCAAAGCGGCCGGCGATCAAAAGGAAAATGTAACAAACACGAGAGCGCAAAGAAAATCCTATTGCAAGCGGCAGCATCTATGGGAAATTTGTGTCGCAATTTGAATTTACCTGCTGTCGTTTTTGCTTTTTTTTCTTTTCTGTTTTATTGTGTGTTCTTGGAAGCTGCCTCTTTTTGTCGTCTCTGGCCAACACACAGACAATGCAGGTATGCAAACTATGGCTGGCAAAATGTTGGCAAAACGGTTCGGTTCAGTGGCGTCCTGGTAGCCGGCAGCATCGCTGCTCCCATCTCAGTGGCTCACCTGGCCGAAATAATCAATATTTCTTCGCAGGTGACTCAAATTAACAAGGGATACCACCACCCACCCCCAGGATGGTTCAATTTAAAGTGATTCGGTTCAATGGTTTGATTTCTTTTGCTTTTTTTTTTTGGAGCTTGTGTGGGTGTAATTGTGCGAAGCTAGCAGATTTTTTGAATAAATAAATAGAAATTGTGATTTGCTTTGGCTTTGGCTTATTGTAAAAGAATAAAAGTATTTATTTATTATAAATAATAATAATAAAAGATGGTATAAATTAAAGAAAGACTTGACTTTGGTTTCAAAAAAGTCTCCAATTACATTTTTCTTTTATTTAATGATTTAATGATCAGATGAATACTTAAATATTGGTACTAAAGTAAGGATAATTTCATATCCCTTCACCTTTTCATTGGCTTGAGTCAATAAGGATTGCCTAACACGCTTCAGAGTCCTTGATCAGAACTCACTACTTGCAGCTTCGAGCTTGGAGTGTGCGGCTCAGTGGTTCAGCGGCGTTCCGGCTCAGTTCCAGTATGATTTCGCCCCCAATCGATTTCCCGAGCTTGGAAAAAGGGCAGCGCAGCCGAAACTGAGCTAGAGATCCATCCACCCCTCCCCCACTCATCCCCCCTGCATAATTTTGTGGCATGCAAAATGCAACAGCTACAATTCTAATGCCGCTCGGCCCGGCGGGGGCAGAGGCAAAGGGGGCTTGGGAAAGCAATCTGCAAATGCTTTGTTGCCAAAGCATTATTAAACTGGCATTTTCATTTCTGCCACACACCCATACACCCACACACACACATACAGAGATAAGCAAGCATGCATATGTTCGTCCTGCAGGAAATGCAAGAGGGATTCACCCTCTGAGGACTGCGGGAAATCCAGTTTTCTACATTTGAATTTGAAGTACACAGCTCCAGGCGGCTCTCAGTCAGATTCACTTTTAACAGGTTTTAAACACTTCCAAATTGTGTGCATTTCTTGGCCAAACAGTGTGACCGAAACGCATATAGAAGCGTAAACAATGTGACTGTTTTTATAGAGCAAGTTGAAGATTTTTTATTGCATATTTAATTTAAATTAAATTTTAATTAATTACAAATTTATATGAAGTGAAATAATATAAAAATGAAAGCTAGAAAATAATCAGAATAAAATATTTATTTAAAAGGACATCCAAAAACAAGAGACAAACGCATCCACATCATTATGGATTCTGTAGGTAAAGCTCGGCGCCAGATATACATAGATGCAGCTATAGGGACAGAACAGTGGCTCTTCATCATGTGCTACTACTACAACAACAGCAAATAATAATAAAAAAATAGGGAAAATAGGGGGAGAAGAGAAATGAGGGGCAAAAAAAGCAGCAGAAAAATAATAATAATGCGCTCGAGTGGAAAACGTAGCTCAGCAACAAAGTAGAATTTCCTTTACACTTCTTTGTCGCTTATTGTTGTTGTTGTTTTGCAGATGAGTATGTGGCTATATCCCAGATTCCACCAAAAAAAAAGGAGAAAACACCAGCCACCCATTCTACCATTTTCCGTGTGATGAGCGCTATTGATAATGTTATATCCCCCTTGGAATCCTTGGCTGTGCTTTTATGGTTGCCTGCAGCGCTCCTTGTTCGCTCTTCGTATTGTTGTCATTTTTGTCATTGTTATTGTTATTGTTGTTGTTGTTGTTATTATGCTGCTGCACTGCGACAACATCAACAATTGCAACAACAGCAACAAGAGCAGGAAGAGGAGCACGAAGGAGCACGAGAAGCAGCAACATCATATGCAAAATATTGTTTTGTCTTTTGCCCTAAAAGCATAATCAAAATGAGATACTTATATCAGCTTCGCCATTTTCCACGGGGGAAATAACAAATTTAATTTAATAAAGAAATGCATTTCCCCCATCAGATAAAGCAGGTGCCACGGGATAATAAAGGTTGTTCGAGGTCATTCTTAAAAAACGACAACAGAAGCGGAGATTAAAGGATAATAGAATTTAGGACTTGAAGATTGTGAGTTTTGTTTTGTTTTAAGGAACCTGTTAACAAAAAAAAAAAAAAATAGCATTAATTATGGAGAAAATGTTATATAGATTTAAAAGATCTATTGAAAAGTTCAAGAGAAATATGTAATTTTGATTTATAAATTACTTATAATATATGGAAATTTTGTCGTGTTCGTTAAAGCCATTTTCCCAAATTTTTTGTAATATTTTAAACTCACTTCTAATAATTTATTTATGCTTAAATATTTGAATACAAATAATCAAGAATTTTCAAACGTTCAAATTGCATTTACCTAACAATTTGCAATATTTTTGACTCATTTCGAATGCTTAATTTTTAAGTGTTTAATATTTTTAATAATACTTAAGCTCACCATAAAATTTGCAGTACTCAAAGCTTATTTTCCTTAGACTTCTTTTTAATATTTCAAATACACTTCTAATGCTTAAATTATGTTTTAATATTTTAACAAAAAACAAAGTAATCCAAATCTCTTTTCTAATTAATAATATTAAATTTTTTTTGTATATTTTAATACAACTTTTCCTATATATATATATATTATGACATTTTCTTTGGCATTCTTCTGGTCAAAGTGATTTGCTTTCTCGCCAGGCGGCTGGCCAGAGCAAAAATACCATAAATCTTGTAATCGTTCTCTGCTTTTCCACCGTGAAAAGCGTACTGCGAAAAAACTTTTCCTATAATCAACGCGTAATATTCAAAACCCATTTTTTTTACTTTCCCTTTACTTTCCTTTTTTTTTTGCCAGATTTGCGTTATCTATGGCTGGCTCTCTTGGCTTTTTCCTTGACTTTGCTCATCGCATTCTACCAATTTCTTTTGCCTGATTTTCCTGCGCTTTGGGGTTTTCATGTTTTGTTTCATTTTTCGCTTTTTCCTCCTCCTTTTTTTTTGAATATTTCTTTCATTTTTCCTTTGGTCTCCATTATTTTGTATTTTGTATTCCCTTGCGCTCGATTTGTGTGCATCCAAAAAGGGGGAGGGGGGAGGAAATGGGTGAATAAGTGGGTGTGTGGTTGGTGTGGTGTGCCTTGTGTGTGTTAGCATAATACGCTTTATCAAGCAGAGAGAACTGAGAACTGCCAACGTCGTCAACTGGCGGAAATGTCTTGGTCTTCATCTATATATATATATATATATATATATATATATCTCTATCGTATTAATGATGGTCCATCAGCTGGGATTTGCGAAACTGAGTATCCAAATGATTTTACTATATATATGTATATATAGTATACATTTTCCCTCGACTTTTTACCATTTTAATTGGCTTACATTCGCCTTTTTCGATTTGCGATCTTGTTTCTCATCTTTGCCTTGCAGGAAATGAGATAGCCATGGGGTAAGGGATGGACAGGGGGGCGGGGGAAAATGTATCTCTTGTATCCTTGTGGCCATGCGGATTGGCATAAATTTTAATTAAGCCTCAAGGAAACCGTCACCCTCAAAAACCAACTTCCGCCAGTTGGTCAAACCAAAGTGGAGTGGCTGCTGTCGCTGGAAAAGTGGACGGCGGCGGCAGATGTAACATTTCCATTTCCCTCAGTCGAAAAAAAGGGAATTGCGTAAGAAAATCGGATAAGCAAACAATGAATTGCAATTTAAACCGCCGAATGCTGCGGGACAACAATTGCTATCAATCGATAGTGGACTTAATCAGTTGGCCGCGATTTCGTTGTGCTTTGATTTTCAATTGGAAAATAATTACAAGATTAACAAAATAAATGAGACTTGTCAGAGTATGAATTTGGGTGTAGGCAGCCGACAACCAAATTGAATTTTAAACTCAAAAATATTAAAATATTATTGAGAATAAGAGAAATACAGAACTTGCCAGGAAATAATTTCAAAAAAATATATAAATATATGATTTATAAGATCGGAAGTGGCTTTTTTGTATATAATATTATATATCAATTATAATATCTTTCAAGGGTTAAAAAAATACTCAATATTGATTGGCAAATCCAGAAATTCAAACAAATTCTTTGGCTAGATCAAAATCAAATTTCACGAAAATTGTGGCCACAATGTTGAAAGACATCTCCTTCCGGCCCTCCTCTAAATATTCATTTAAAATGTTGCGTAGTGGGTTCGGGTTGAAGCTGGAAGCGATGGGGTACCTGGGAAATTGGGGAAAGCTGCGGCAAAAAGGGGTTGCTTGCGTTTTTTGGTTCACGTTCGCGAGGTAAAAACGTTTTACGATGAACTCGAATTGATATTTTTGCAGCAAAACGAATTTTTGAATGTGCTTCGCTTCCTTTCACCAACTCTATTCCGCACCTTAACCCTCAGCCATCTTATTGATAGCCGAAGCACAGTGGCTCTTACCTCGGAAAACTGTCAGGGAATTTAAGTTAAAACTGGATTTTATGGTTTAATAAATAATAAAGTAGCATTTAAATTATATAATTTATTAAAGCGAAAATATTAAACAATTTAAAGTAGGAAAGGAACAATTTATATTTAATTTTGCGTGAACCAATGTGCGTTGTCTCCGGTACGTGCTGGCAGCAGAAGGCACGGAAGGAGCGGGGAGGGGCAGGAAGGAGCCAGGAGAGAAAATGTTGGGGTAAGAATGGCAAGGCGGAGTGGGACTTCTCGTCGATAAGGACGCACCTGCTCCGCATGCGGCTTTCTGCGCTCTCGATTGAATTTCCAACGCTGCAGCAGCCTTTCGCCGAAATCATCATCGTCATTGGGTAGCAGCTGCCAGGCATTTTTTAATTTAAGGCTGCGAATGCTCCACACCAAAAAAAAAATATAATAATAAAATAAATAAGAAGAAAAAAAGCAGATAAATGAAATATATGGCAGACTTTAAGGGGGTTTAAAGTGCTGCATGTGCAACACACACGGCGTATGCGTAATATAATTTTAAATGCGCGCACACTTTTCCACTAAATGCTTCTCTCTGGCTCACTCGCTCCCTCTACCCCCCTCTCTCTCTCCCTCACCCTCTTTCATTGCAGGTAAATATTGGCAGCAAATATTTGAGCTACGCTCTTGTCTCCGGCACAATCGACTGAGGAAACTGTCACGCCCAGATTGAAAACTCCCACTGCTACCCAGTGCTCTCCTTCAGCCCCCTTCTCCACCTCCTTCCGCCATTTCCCATTTTCCAGCTGCAATCGCCGGGGCTTATTCACTTGTGAGTAAAAGTTGGCCAGAGCCAAAAGCAAACCTCCTCCCCCGCTTTCACCCGCTGGCAAAGAAATGAGGGATAATGTTAGATGGAGCATGTAGCATAGAAAAGAGGGAAAGCTGCTGTTCAAACTGCAAAGACATTGAAAAGGATTAGAAATATGTCATCGGACGGGTGTGCGTGATGTTTTTCATGCCAAGAGGCGAGTTTAAAAAAAATAGGAAACAGGAAGAATATAAAGCAAAAAAAAAAAATCTAAACAAATATTCAAGTGATTAGGTGAGCGTTTAACATTATTTACAGACTTTAAAATGGTTTTAAAATACCAATTTAAGTTTGATTTTGTTTACAAAAATAAGAAAATTAAGCAAACTAACAACTTGTGATAAACACCATATTAAATACTTTAATTGTGTCACAAAAACACAACAAAGGCTTATTAATAAACCCTAAACTTCCAGCTACCGAAAGGTCGCTTTTCCATCTTTCTAGTGTTTGGATTTCCCAATTTTTTTCTAACCCCTTACCAATCCTGCTTCGGGGCTAAGAGAGCATCAACTTCTTCGACTTGTCAACAGAGCATCCTTTTTTCACTTTTCCTCAGTTTCTTCTTTTTTTATCTTTGCTTTGTTGTGCTCATCACATTTCTCTTAAATTTTTTCTTACCGTTTTGCATGCAGAAACAAAAAGCGGAGAAGACATCCTCAAGTTTTCAGTTCCTGACAGTCAAAGGGATTGGGGGATTTAAGGGGGGGCAAAGGCGGCAAAGGCAGCGGCCATGTGTCAATAGCAGAGGTTCCACCTCATCAAACAGTTGGCGGTGGTGACCCACATGCCACATTCCGCACTCCCGCATTCCACACACACACACACACACCACCCACTCTCCAAACACCCCACACATACGCACTTGTCCCGTTTAAGTGCATAAAAAGGCCCCCCCTGCACAGTTAGGGGTTAAGTTCTGCATGCCATAAAACTTGCGCTGCCTGCAGTGGGTTAAACGCAGGGCAACACATGTCAGAGGCAGCTTGTAAGTGTCAAATTCGATTGCCTAAAACAACACTCAAAATAATTGGTTGGGAAATAATTTAAAGATTTATTGATATGCCTTGAATATGTATTTATTTTAGTATAAAATGTGAGAGACTTTATAAATGAATATTTTATAATGTATTGATTGCATTTATAAACTTCTTATTCAGCTTTCTATCGGCAGTGCATATATAAATATTTTCTACATTTTTAAATCAATATATTATATACTATTTTCGATTATTTTTTTAACATTATGTATGTATTAACGTTGCTTTTGCTGTGAAACCAATCACATAATGATTATTTTTCTTGGCTTATCCCTAAAACTATTTGTTTTTAATATATATTTTTTAATAACTTTAATTTCTGCTCTATTACTATATTGAAATCCTTAAAAAAATATCACTTTACCGTATTTCGGTTCTTTTTCCTGTGTAAAAACAAGAAATCCCCGCAGAGCAAGTCTCTCGCTCACTTCCAGCAGAAAGTTTTCCTTGGCGTTTTCCTTGTTATTTTTCTTCTTGCTCGCCAAATAAAAGTCTTTCAAATGCCACAGTGCGGTGCACCTGAGACAGGGATACAAATAGATAGAGAGAGAGGGAGAGTTGGGAAAAAGACAAGAAACCGCCGTGACACTTGTTACGCGATGGGCTACGTGTTAAACGCATTTCCGCCACTTGAAAGTTTCGCTATAGCTAACCAAAAAAAAAAAAAAGAAAAGTAGAGGAGAAAGAAAAGCGGAAAAATAAAAAATACACAGAGATGAGACGAAAGAGACAGTCAGAGAAAAGAGAGAAAGAGAAGTCGTTGGGATTTGAAATAGATGGCAAGCGAATCCTTTGAGCTTTTGGCCCAAAGTGCATGTGGGATTTGAACTTTGATGCAGTTGGCTGTGATGCACTGATTGCCGGCTTTATTGAGTTGCGGTCACCGGCGCGGTGTGAGACTATAGAGCAGAGCAAGTGACAGGGAAATAGAGTGAGGAAGGGGGAAGGGGGGAAGAAATATCCCTGGAGAGAACAGCGAATGGAAGCTGACTAAAGCCAACCGAAATGAGTCTCCAGAGTGCACGTAACCAAAATAAAAATTGGCAAAAGCAAAGGGCTTAAAGTGCTTACATAAATTGGTTAACCAAGTTCAATTTGGCACTAAATGGGTTAATTAAAAATGCTTTTATAAAGTGCAGAAATTTGCTAAAATGGAATAATAATAATATAGAAAATATTACTTTAAATTCAACGTATTATTTAAAGACTCCATCAAATATTATAACACTTTTATATAATTAAATCTTCAATATAAAATGCTTGTTATTTGTTTTTTTTTTTAAGCCCTTAACTTAATGCCAACAAAAAACTCAACCCAAAACTCAATACCGCAACTCATTCTTGGCCACATTACGCATACGCCGCGTGGGCTGTCGTTAAACATTACTACGTCCCAACATTACGTCGCACTTTTTAACTGCTGATACCAGGCAAAAACTCTACTTAATTATATTTAATGAAAACAAAAAAAAAAGGAAAAACCAGGAGAGAGCTTTAGCCGGGCCGAGGTGCCCTTTGAGCTAAAAGAATCAATATTTGCGACCATAAATACAGGCAGTAGTAACAGCAACAGCAGCAGCAGGAACAACAACTGCTACTGGCAGTAACTGCTGCATCTGCTGCTGCTGCTGCTGCTGCTGCTGCTGCTGCTGCAACTGCAAACTGCAACTGTGGTTTACGACCCATGATCCGCCATGCGGTTCGTTTACGGCTGCTAGGAAAACTGTTTTCCGCTACGGTTTCCAATTCGATTCCATGGACTCTCGTCACTTTTCTTTGACGGATATCGGTTGCTGTGTTTTTGAGGCGTGTTAGCGGAGATTTTGTTTCGGGGAAACAAGGATTTTCCATGTCGTTTTCAGGGAAAACAAGAGAATTATTAAAGACACCGCAAAAATAAAGGTGTTTTTTTTTTAAGTATTTAAAGCTTCTTAAATTTCAATTAATTGAATGAAAAATGAATATGAATGAAATCCTGGTTTCTTTCAGTATTTCTGCGGCAATCAATTAAAAGAGATATATTTAAATATGAAAATAAAAAATTATCAAGGCAGGCGGGCCATGAAAATGCAGCCACCGTTGGCAATTTCCCAGCCATTTCTCGCGTGCGTGTGTGTGTGTGTGTGCGTGTTTCCCTTTTTGCCGCTGGTTGGCCAAGTGGCGTATACGCATTATTGTTGCCATATTTCTGCTGGCCAGAATACCCCCCTCAAGCCCCGCTCATACCTGGCATGGCTGAACGTGTGCGGCAGGATGACAAAAATTGTCCCCCAATGGCAGTTGTTGTTGCAGGTTGCAGGTTGCAGGTTGCTCATGTTGTTGTTCTTTTTGGTTTTGGTGTTGTTATTGCTGCTGTGGAAAGGAGACGTTTTTTTTTTTTGTGCAACTATTATTGTTGCCACTGTTGCTGCTGCTGCTCCTACTGCTGCACTGCTGCTGTTTCTCCTCCTGTTGCTGCTCCTCCTCCTCATTCTGCAGCTGCTGCTGCTGCTGATGCTGTTGTTCTTGCTGTGGTTGCTGCTGTGCCTTTGTCGCCATTCTTTGCCTCAGCTTTTGTTGCTGGTGTTGGTGTTGGTCCTGTCTCTCCTGTTGCTCCTGTTGCTGTCGTCCCCAAAGCCCTTGTTTTATGATAATTCTCGTGTTATTATGCACAACTTTATTATAATGTCTCCCTGTTAATTCAGTTGGAGCTTTAATTTAGTTTCCCAAGCAAAAATATGTTTATTAAGTTGGGGCTTTTGATTTATTTATCGAATATATTTAATAAAAGTATTTATAAAGTTATGAAATACAAATATTCCTTCCTTAAAATATGGGGATTTTATATAACTATTTTCTGCTGATTAATAGATTTTTTTTCCTTTTTTTTAGGATTTAAAAGTAACATATTTATTCGACTTTGAGTCCCCATCTATATCCTTTTTTGGAATATATATATTTTTTTTAAATTTTTTGTTGATTTAACTATATTAAAATTAAAATTAAAATTAAGGCAAGATCGAATTGAGGCATTTAAGCCTTTAAACCATCTATTAAATATCCTTTTTAATTAGCATTTTATTGAATTTTATTGAAAAGTTATCGCCGTAGTAACTGTTGCTGCTGATTGCCGCTGGCCTGGGCAAAGTGATTAAACAATTTCATTAACTTTTCTATCTGTAAACCCCTGGCAAAGTCAAATATTATTAAAATTTATGAGAGAGGCAAGCCGCAGACTTTCCCCCGAAAAGGGGGAAAGTTTTCCCCCCACAAAGTTGGGGGGGGGGGGCGGGGTAATGTTAGCCCTTGAGACGAACTGCTGCTTGCCTTAATGGTGCAAAAAAGTTCAAATAGCAAAAACAACAACACAGGCAGTTTCCCTATAAAAGGCATTTGCCAGCTCCTCGAGAAGGAAAGCAAGAGAAGGAGCGCTGGAGCTGGTTAGAAGGAGACAGGACCTCGGTTAGCGAGGTGAGAAAAGAAGCTGAAGCAGAAGAGGCAGCTGCCAGGCCAAAGTGCACTTTGAACCTAAAAGCATAAGCCTTGAAGGACGAAGTAAAAAAAAAAAAAGAAAAGAATAAGAACCAATTCTCCAACTATGCAGGTGTGGTGTTTTTTTATTGTATTCCTTCTCCTGGTCTAGTCTCTCCCTTTTCTCTCCTCTCCCCTCTTTCCCTTCCCATTTTATCCTGCAACAAAGGGAAATTGTTAAATTAAGTGCTTGCCCGAACTGTGGGCGTGCCTAAAAAAAAGTTGCAAGTGCAAGTAGGGGGAGTGCAAAGGATGCGCAGAGAAAAAAGCACCATAAAAAACATAAGACTCTGGGGAAAGCTCGAAGGAAAATTCTCAACTATGTAGTATCAATGCCATAAATACCCTCTCCAAATGATTGAGAACTTTGCAGAAAGAAGAGGCTGGCTTTCATTTGCAATAACTGAACATAAAGAGTTTTATGTCTTGTGTAGATTTTTAATGCTTTATGGAAAGAAATAATTGAATATTATAGCTATTATTATTATTTCTAACTATAAATAGAACTTTATTTATAAATAAAAACATTTATTTAGTACCATCAATTCAGAGTCGCCAAAAATTGAATCAAGAGCCTGGAGGGTATCTAAGTGAAAATGAAAAATTCAAAGAGTGAAAGTTTTCCATTTTTCACACACACTTATACTCACACACACACACAGACTAATCACAGTAGCAGCGAGGTTGACTTTTTTCATTGCCTACTTTGAAGCGACGCTGACTTTGGTTTTTGTAATCAACGCATGCCAGCATTGTGACCTCTGACCCCGCTCATCCCTCTCCGTCTCTTTCTCTCTACCACCCCCTCCTCCCGTACTGCACTTGGTAGTGTTTTCATTTTCCGCTGCAAGCATCGCCGCATCCGTGTGGAAAATTAAATTCACTTGACTATCTGACTGACTGCGGGTGTTTTAGTGCTTCAGGTCCTTGGTTTCAGATTTTAGTTTTCAGTTTAGAATTTTTTTTTTGGCTTAGTTTATTTCATTTGCAGTAGAAAAATATCCTTTGCCCGCAGCTCTTGTGAAATATTCTGCATTGTTTAATTAAAAGCCCTGGCATAGTATTACTTCCTGCACTTGGTTGCCTTCTGTGATTAATAACATGTCAGCAGGGGTTCCTCGGTTTTTATTTTTATTTTTATTATATTTACTGTGGCACGTTTTAAATTTAAATATTCAAGATTTAAAATATATTTTCTTGGTTATTATTTAATGCTTGATATTTCCTTTTGGCAATTTTTAGTGATCGATTCACCGAGTGCTGTCAATTTTATTCACCCTCTGTTCCTGCTTCTCCCATTTAATCCACCGTCTCTTCCTGGCCTGTTCCATTCATTCAATTTTTTTTCGCTCTCTTTTTTCTCTCGTCTGCCACTTAATTTCCGCCAAAGTTGGTAATTTGCTCGTTTCTGCCTCTGAAAGAATGGGGATTAAGGATTTGACGTGGGGCTAACAAAAGTGGAGCGGTGGTGTTGGTGGTCGTGGGGTGGTTGTCTATAACAAAGTATTTGCCGTTTATAGGAAGCGATTGGTAAAGTAAAAAAAAAAAGAAAGGAAAGCAAGGAGCAGCGGAAAAGCTCAGGCTGAGTTAGAGGTGAAAAGGTGAACACTATGGAGAGGGGATATGAATATTGGTTTAAAAAGTTCTATTAGAATATTGGAGGCAAAAATTGTCTAGAATTTAAACAGGAAAATATGGTTTAAACAAAAAAAAATATATATAACATAAATATGTATATAAATTTCGTTAAAGTGCCATCGCTAATATTCTCTGTAGACGCTGCTGACGTCGCCAAATTGAATTGTAATCTTTGTACCAGCGAGGCTGTATGTGAAGGTGTGTAAAGCGGAAACGGAAGTTTGTTGGAATGCAGTTCGCACAGTTCCTCTTCCACTTCCGCTTCCTCCTCCAGCCGCCACGCCCATCGTTTCAAGGAACGTGGCCCATTATGAGGCCAAAGCCAAAAATGCCAGCCAAGCGCACAAAATCACTTCCGATGAGATTTCAATTTAGCGATTACTTAATTGACACTCAACGTAATGGAACTTTGCCAAAACCCAGAAAGCGAACAAAAAAAAAAAATAAATAAAAGAGAAAAAAGAAGGTGGGCGTGGCAGGTGTTTGCCATCTTCAAGTTGCTAACTTTGTGCCTTTTCCCTTTGCAATTTTCTATTAATTAAATTTCATCGTAATTGAATTTAGTTTTGCACTCGCAAAGCCGTTTTGTCTTCACTCATAATAGTAGCTCCAGGAGCCCAGGAGCTGAGTCCTTGTTGACTTGAACTTGCCCCTGAAGGCATCCTTTTTGTGAAATAAAGCCAGTATGGATTTTATTTTCTATTTTTAAAAGCAATTAAAGGCGGTCATTGTCTATTTAAGGCAGCAGATAATTAAATTGTTTGATTGCTGGGCAAAAAAAAGAAAGAATTTTGCTATATTTTGTTATTAAAAATTACAAAGAAGTTTAAATATTTTTGTAAAAGAGTAAATCATAAAAAATCAAAGAACTGATTTAAAATGGAATTTTTAGGGTCCTTAAAACTCATTTATATTATTTTGGAAGTGGTAAAACCTTTTATATATTAAAAAAAAATAATAAATTTAAATTTCAAAAGTGCCATAAAAAAAAAAACAATTTTTTTAAAGCCTTAACAATATTTTTATACTATTTTTTTTGCAAAATAAATGTTAGGCCTAGAAAATGTTTACCTGACTTTGAAGCGAGGCTGTGAACCCATTTTCATCGGGTTCCCTTTTCTTTGCTAAATCGACTGAAAATTAAATAAAAAGAGTTGTGTGTGTGTAACCGAATAATAAAAACAATAATGTAGCGCAAATTGTGCGCGAATGAATAAAACAAAACGGAAGTGGGGCCATAAAAACTGCGTTTAAACTCACCAAACTCACGCACACCGGAGGAGTCAGAGGATGTGGAAGAGAGACAGCTAGATACATTGGCTAAATATGCAGCGTCCCAGTTCAGGATGTATAACATTTTATGGGGGACAACGGAAAACTCAGCGGTTTCCTTCCGGCACACTTTTTCCACCAACTTTGTTTTCGGCCATCAGATTCCGTTGCCGCACTTTTGACCTCTTTGTTGGCGTGGTTGTTGTTTTGAGAATTGTTATAGTTGTTGCAGCTGGAAGTTGAGATGGCAGTGTGACACGATAGGGGAAAATGAAATTAAAAAAATTGTTTGCCACACAATTAGCTTGGCAAAAGAAAAAGAAAAAAAAAACAGAGATAGAAAAATGTTTGTGCAAAGAAATTTCATCGTTATTTTTTGTGTCTGTGAGAATATTTGCCAAAGAATTGCACAGTTTTTAATCATTATTTTAATATAAATTTATTAAGAAAATTATCTGTAGCTGTGTTAGTAGTATTTAAATATTTAAATCAGTATTTATTGAATTGTTTTAGCCATGTTCTGACCACAATGGCAAGCTTAAGCTGTTTCTATTATCACTTTGTGAGTTTGAAAAGCGAAAATCCCTTTGTTTGGCTGCCAAATGGGCCTAATTTCGATGACTCTTTGGCCCGAGGCTCACCTGATATTTGCCTTTAATTGACATGGACAAGGCACACCTTGGCCTGCATTGGTAGTTTCCCTTTATCCCCTGTATGTCCGATATATGTATATAGTATCGTGTATAGTTCGACCGACGGCTGATTGACAAGCACTCGACTTGTTGCTGACAAAGTTGGTTCCATTCCATGGCTTAAGGACACTCTGTACTCGGGACTCGAAGCACAAACGGATATCCGAGAGGGTCAACTTGGGCATAGGGAATTTGTGTGGGAGTTGAGTTACAGCACTTGGAAAAAATGAATAATAAAACTACAAATAATAAAAATATTTATTAAAATACAAACTTTATAATAAGAGATCATCTAGCACTGTTCTTCTTACCGCTCTAGAAATGTATTAATTGTGCTCTTTTCAATATTTAAACTTTTTATATTTTAAACTTTAAATACCCTGTGTTTTCTATATATATTAAAGTAGTTTTTAATTTTCTCAGTGAACTCCAAACAACTTAAATGGTGTGCCAAGTGCTATCGGTAGAGACAGAGAGAAACTGAACGATAACCGAGACTTCCATCGACTTTAAGTCTCGACTGGCTGATAGGGGCTAAAATGGTAAACACGTCGACACGTCAAATTGATGAAATTGTCAATTTATTCGCACGTCGTTTGTTCATTTTTTCTCGTCCTTTTATTTTTTTTTTTTCTGCCGTCCCTGCCATCGGCTCTTTCTAAAAGGAGCGAAGGATACCGGGACAGAGGAATAGAGATACCGATAGATAGATAGATAGAGAGAGAGATACTGGGCAATAACAATAACAATAACAAAGCGTTTACCACTCGAGAGTCCTGGCAGCCAATTTAGACGTAATGGCAACAAATGTCACTGGGGGGGAAAAGCGGAAACGGAAGGCGGAAAGTGGCCAAGTGGAGAGTGGCAAGCGGAAAGCCTGGCAAGTTTTTTCCAGTTGTTTTTCACCACTTTTCAAACGGTTCAATTCACTCTCGCCTTTTGATTTCGCCCCAACGACTCTCACACAGGGGAAAGCTACAGAATGAAAAGCAAAGAAAAAACAAGGAAAATAATCATGAAAGACACTCACTATTTTACTCTCGAATTTTACTCCTTGATTTTAAGGGGGAAAAGAATTGACGGAAATCTTAGGCAACAGGACACAATCGGTTGACAAGAAAAGCGAACTTTAGCTGGGCAAAAAAAAATGTTTTCCCGGCTGCTTGCCATAATTGTTCCATTTAAAGGAATATATTCCACAAAATAAACACTTGAAAGTTTTACATTTAACATTTTATTTATCAATGAATAATAAATATATGAAACTTTTCAACTAAAATCCATTTAAAATGAATATTCCTTAGAAAAACTATTAAAAATAACAAGTAATTAAGATTAATTTAAATACCTTTTATACAGACTCTATATTCTATTACCAAATCAGAAACTTTTTTTATGAAACTCCTTGAAATTTACATTCGAAATTACTGAATTTTCAAGTAAATAAGAATTCATCAACATTAGCCGCAAGTAGCTAATGTTTTATGCAAGCTAATAAACAATATTTACCTTCTGAGCAAAAATCTGTTTGTCGAAATTCCTGCAAAAGAATGTCTGATACCCTCGACACAACACAGCATCTGCAGAAAACGAATGAAAAGCGTGAAGGAAAATTCCCCGAATTAGCAGGCAAACGGAAAAAAGTTGAAAAATGTTTAAGCCTCGCGGGACAGCCTCGAGTGGAAGGCTGGGAAATTATTATCAAGAAGGAGAGAGAGAGAGAGAGAGAGGCAGGGATCCTTGGAGGAGGCGAAAACAATTTTCGAGCCTGTTAAAGCGATTTGTTATTGTTGCTGCCACTTGGTGTGCCACGGTGCGTATGAATAATGACAACTGCCAGTCGAAATGGCCAGCAGATGATGATGATGATGAAGGGGAGAGGGGAGAGGGGAGAGGGAAACTCACTGTCAGGACATAGCACAGGCTGAAGGGATAAAGCAGGACTAGAATGGGAGGATACCTGGGAACCTAAGCCCAAGCCTGAAATGCGTGAAGGAAAAGTGTTTACAGTTTTCGGCTCGTGTCCTTTTGTGGGAAATTCAGTTTCGGTTCCTGCCACCATTTGTGTTCGCCATTGCAAAATGTATCCTGTACATAAACAGAGAGGTATATGGGTTAAACAGATCTCAAATATATATTCTTTTAATTCTAAATACAAAATTAATTTAAATAAATATATACTTGTCTTAGCAAAGTCTTAAAAATCTTTTTAATTAAATTTCATTAACATATTTGACCTTAAAACAATAAGTTTGTTTTTAATATGTTATATATAATATAATATGTTATATATTAATGTAAATATTAATATTGAAAAGTAGAAGCTGTTAAAGATACTTCTATTATCAAAATTATATTCTGAAATATGAAAAGGTGCTATTTTACAATATATAATCTCTAGTTAAAAATTCTATTTTAGCCTTTGTGCTATGTTTTATATATTTTATAAATGTTTTATATTTGATCATCGAATTTTCCAGGGTATTCCCTTTAGTCCTTACGGTCATTCTAGCTGCTTGTCCTGTCACTTAGCTTCCTCTTTTTTTTTTGGGTTCTTTTGTAAGCTGCTCGAGCGAGGACTCTTTCTGGCATTGGCCATGTGGCAGCCAGGGCCTGGATCCGCTCCACTACCCTCCCTCCACCCACATTTTCCACCCATTTTCCCAGAACCATTGTGCGTCCCTTTTGTGCCTCCTTGTGTTGATTGCATGTGATGATGGCGTTGATGCTACCATGCAATGTCACGCTCATGTCAACTGTCGGATTGTTATTGCACACCGACACAGAGAGAGAGAAAGAGACAGAAAAGGAAACGGAAGGAGTGAGAGATATAGAGAGGTAGGGACAAGGACACCTTGAAATGTTTTGTTATTAATTTTTAATCCAACTTCTTTACAACAAATACAATGAAAGAAAGACCAAAATTAAATTACAAAGGAAAGTCCGTAAAAATCCCAATTTAAATCGCAACAGATATAGATGAAGCTCTCAAAAAATAAAAGTACCAAAAACAAGGATATAAAAAAAACGCAAAAACAAAAAAAAAACTAAACAAATAAAAGTCGAACGAACCCCCACAACAAAGTTCGATTTAGACAAACCATTCAACATCTCTCTTTCCCCGTGCCCCAAAAACATGCTAAAACATTCGTATCTTTCCGTATCCCCCCTGGCTACCCCCCTTTATCTAACTCTTTTTGACCAACAACAGCAGCAGGAGCAGGAGCAAAGTGGAAGCTTTTATAGCTGACAGTTGGCCGGTTTGAAGTCTGTGCAGTAAATTGTAGCAAAACAAAAAATAAAAACGAAAACATACAGAACGAGACACTGCAATATGAGTAACGGTTGCTGGGCTTTCTTTTTTCCAAATTTATTGGGCAGCCTTTTTGGGCGGAAAGCGTTTTATGCCCGGCCACCGTTTTTGGCCTCTTTTTTGTCTAAAAGTCTTTGGCAAAAATAAAAAAAAAAATTAATAGGAATTGAAGAGGTAGCCAAAAATAATTATACTCTTACTCAAAGGCTAAATCTATCATTATAATTCACATGAAATATATTTTAAATATTTTTAAAAATCAATTTTATTTAAGCAAAATATGAGGAGGAACTTGTGTTAGTTACTATATTAATTTTATTGCAAAAAGAAATCTTTAAAAATCGATTTTGGACAGAGCTTATATCTTTCTTCTCTTAAATAAAAATTACTCAGTTTATATTAATTTTCTATCAGGCATCTTATGTATTATTTCATGCAAAAGCCTTTAAAGAGAAATATAAAAAGAAAATGCATTTATAGTTTATATGTATTTTTGAAAACCTCAAATTTTAGTCATTGAAATTTCAAATTAATGAAATATTTTCCTTGAGTTATATATTTACTCAAATTTTTATGATGGTTTTCCATATTTTCCACTGTATTTACACTAGCTGTATCAATTTTTATTTAGTGTTTTCTGTGGCTGAAGCGGCTGCTGTTAGTGTCGCATTTGAAATGTCAAAATTTTTATGACCCGCAGCAGCAGCAGCAATAACACCAATAATACCAACAGAACGGAACCCACAACGATTGACATTATTGACAAGACCAAACAGTTTTGTATTTTTGTTTTTGTATTTTTGTTTTTTTTTTTTTTGTGTTCATCAACAGGACATGCCCCTCAGTCCTTGTCAGTTCCCCGGCCCTATTTGCCCAGCTTGCTCCTTTGACAGTAAATTTTCAAATTGAATTTATGGTTTTTGGGGTTTTTTGCCAGTGGCTCAAAGTCCTTTGCCCTTTGCCAGTGGCTTTATGTATTTATGTTTATTTCAGTTTTATGCCATGCACTAACGCCTCTCTCCCCTCTGTGGGCTCATCCTCATCCTCGTTCCTTGTTTTTATTTTATTTTATGAATCGCACGTGGTTCATTGAACCAACTTGATTAGGAAACTTTTTGGGTTTTCCATTTTCGGGGGGATTTGAGATTTGATGGCCGTGGCGAGTAAATTGGAACAGGTGAACATAGTAGTGGGCCTGCGGAAAATTCCCAGGCTCTCTCGGCCCTAAATAAGCCATTTGTCAGGCTTACTGCCACCGTCCCTCCCCCTCTGTTAATTACACAACTCCAAACGGCAGCACATAAACTCAAAAAAAAAGAGGGGAAAGGGGGAAACTCTCGAAAAATGAAAAACAAAACAAAATCGCAGCCTTTAACACAGCAAACATTCATTTCAATTGCCCCGAGTGGCCAAAACGAATCCTGGCATCCCCCTTTGAACCCTTCTGACCCCTCAGCGTCCCCCTCCTGACCCTTTTGCTATTAAAACTGGCGCGTTGCTGCATAAAAATTACACACACACAGAATGAGGGAAAGTTTTGCGGGGAAACGACAAGAAAATATCCCGCCACCGGAAATGGCCATTAACTTTGGTAAAAAATTACTTAAAACTGCGACATAGTTTTCAAAAAAAAATGTCTACGCTTCGGGCAAACACTTGAAAAGCTAATACCCTTTGATTTTAAATGTATGGGATTTGATAAATGAACATTAAACTTGGTATATATTTTCAAAATAAATATACAAAGAATTATAAACATAACAAATTTGCTATTTACAATGACATTAAAAATACGTTTATTCAATATTAGATTACATAATTACTCCTATATATAAATTAGAATCAATCAGGGTTAGAAGAACTTGTGGCTATGTAGTTTTTTACTATTTAAATATAAATTATTAAAAATTATTAATAAGTTACTTTGCTTAATATAAATTACATATTTGGTAAAATGCTGTAAATTGTAAGCTGTTAAATATTTATCCACATTTTATATATTATACTATACTATTCAATTTATATTTTATTTATTTATTCTTTATTCATTTTATTTGTATATATTTTTTTGAAAAAAACGTCAACTTGAAATATAAAAAAGCCTTTTTAAAATTCTTAAATATCATTATTTATATAATTACACCAAAATAAAGTGAGCCTTATAAAGGCATATCCCTTAGATACCCTTTCCCTTAGGCCGTTTTTCGGTGGAAAGGGTGTAATAAAAAATTGTAAAATATTTCACAACATATTTTTGTTGGTCGCACAGTCGTCGTCGTCGTCGTCGTCGTCTCCGCTTGATGGCCTTGGTCAGCGGCAAGCGCTTTAAACCATCCACATGACCATAAATCCTAGCGCCCTGCGCCCTTTTCCCTATCTGCCACGCCCCTCCCCCCTACTGTTTGTATGTATATATATATGTATTTTTTTAGGGGGGAACTGCACCCCTTTTATGACGCATCCAACGTACAACTTTTGACCACTTGGCCAGACCGCGACATTTTCATTTCCACACCGCGTGCGGGGTGAGGGTGGAAAAGCCTGCCCCAATTCACCAGATCCCCCGCCCCACCACTTGGTCCGGGATGTTGTGCAGTTTTTGCCAACGCCTAAAAGTATTCCCAACTCTGGTTTTGGCTTTGGCATTGCCTTCACTTGGCATTCCAACAGTTTTCCGTCCTATTTTTTGCGGCCAAAGATTTACCCTTTTTTTCTGTCCCGACATAACTCACAGTAGCATTCGGTCTGTAAGTACAGTAAATAACCTTGCCGAGGGACGCATTTTCAAATTAAAATTTCTATTAATTAAATAGTAAAAAAAATAAATTAAAAATTAAATTCATTACTGATTCTAAATTTCTAAAATTTATATTTATTTCTTTATATTTATATTACTATTCGTCAAACACATATTTTGTTATTAAAATTATAACTATACAAACTTTTTAAATTCTACCAACAGTCTGCTTAAACCTGGCTCTTTTTTGGTTTTTTGAGGTGAACTCTGAATAGTTTTTCCGGGGAGAGGGCTTTTCAAACACTTTCCCTGTGTATTTACATAAAATGAGATTTTATGCGGCAAATTATTATTTATTGCAGAGAGGGATGGGGAGATATAGTTTCATCTATGCCGATAATTTCGATAAAAATATGTCATAAATTGTTTTCTGCCTTGTCGCCAGTCCCTTTCGATTCTCCTTTATTTCGCCTAGAGGTATGCAATAAAAAATATATAAATAAAGGAGAAAAAAGAGAGAGAAAGACAGAAATATGCAAAGTGTTCTCTCTCTTTCTCTTTCACACTATCTATCTCTCTTGTCGCATGCATATTTCAATGTTTCTGCTTGGACGCCTTGAGTTATGCAACAAAATATGTTTTACTCTAATGAGAAATGCCAGGCAGAGATAGAGACAGAGAGATAGAGAGACAGAGACCGAGCTGCGTTAATTACAAAATGAACTGACAAACTGACAAAAGGAGCATTCATCATATTTCAACGCCACGCCCATATCCTGCATCTCCTGCTTCCTTTTTTTTTGACACATTTCACGGCCCATTTAACACGCGCCAAAATTTAATTTACAACTGTCAGTGGCCGCTCAAGGGTTAAGGCGTTGCTGGTAGCTGGGGGTCAAGGGTCAAGGGGGCTGTAATTGACCAACTCACGCTGCTGCTGCTTCTGCTGCTGCCAGCTGGTTACGATTGACATTTATTTGCATTTAATTAATCTGACATTTTAAATTAACTGCACAATTCGGGTAGCTCGCCCGCTCGCTCGCATCTGTCTTGTTTAATTTTGATTTGCAACACATTAACCATCCTGCCTGGTAGCCCCTTAACCCCTTAACCCCTGACTGCCTGACTGTCAGGCCTTCCTGCCAGCTCTCTCGCTTTCTCTCTCTGTCTCTGCCTTAACCTCGTTGTGCCGGCAATTCCATTCAATTGTACGTGCCCGGGACAGGACAAGGCCCAATCTAGGCTGTCACTCAGAGGCAGCTCCACGCTGCTCCTGGCTGCCCGTGGATACCGCCTTTGGTTAGGTTCCAGGACACTGCAACCTGGCATCCACTGTTCGAAAATTGTACGAAAAAAGCTGTTATTAAAAGAAAACGGTAAAGAAAGGATTTTTTTTATTTATTAAACAAAGAGTATTTTTAAAATAATTTTTAAATTTTTGGGGAGGTTTATTTACAACTAAAATTTGATCTAAAAATCTAAATCTAACAAAACATCACAATAAATAAATATCAAGTGAAAGTAACCTTGAAAAAGCTGCACTAAGTTTAAATTTATTTAATAATTATCCACCAAATATATACAAATGTGAATTATATGCTTTTAAATTATTTCTTTTATTATTTCCCAGTTATAAATATTAATAAATTCGACTTTAAATATCTTCTTTATATTTCTAATGTATTAAAACTTTATTGAAGCTTAATTATTTATTATTTATTTCCATATTCCTTGGTTTTTTTTCTAGTAAATATATGAATTTATTTTTATTTATTACCTTAAACCTCCTTTAGTTACATGAATTAATTTTCAATAAATTTTATTAAAAATCTTCTGTTAAGTTAACCACCTTTTTTTGTTCTCAGTGCTGGCGGGGCATGTTTAATAAAGTCAAACAGACACACTTCAGGCCACACGTTGCACGTGCAACGTTCTGCCGTCTCTTTCCCTTTGTGCCGTCTCTTTTGCTTTCTCTGTGTGTGATGGCGAGACAAAGTAAACTTTGGCGCGCAGACACGCGTAATTAAATGCAACAACAGAGCCGAGGTGGCAACACCTACTCCCCATCCTGTGTGTGTGACAATTTGCAACAAATCGTTGCGACATGCTGAATGCAGCCAACCAAACGGGCCACGCCCACAACTGTTGACGGGCGGGCGGAGGCGCAAGTTTAGAGTTCGTAAGAGGGGGACCCAGTGACCCTCAGGGGAGTGGGCAGCCACACACACACACACACACACACACCCACGAACACTTACAAAGCAGACAGACACATACACATATGCCTCTAATGCGCTTTTGTCGTGCATTGTTAACATGAGGCGGTAAGAGAGCAGGGGAGGGGGGTGAACGGAAGAGGGGGTGCCTGGGCGCTGGGGAAATAGGTCCGCCCAAGCAGTGGAGGGGGGAGTGATGGAGTGATGATGTCCAAGGGCGGAGGAGTAGAGACAGGCCTCATCATCATCATCATCATCATCGCCATCATTGCTGTCAACACGTTGACAAAACTCAGCAGGAGACAGGTAAAGTGGAATAGGAACTCCTCTCATATCTCTATATGTGTGTACGTTTTCCCCATTTTCACCACCCCCCATCCCCTCTATATGGACGGACCCCTTCCCGGCCTTGTGCCTTTTCCTGGTCACAGATGTGCTGCCACATTGACAAAGTTGTTGCCAGTTGCCAGGAGATTGAGTTGCGAAAAGGAGGTGAGAGCCGGGCAACAAAATCGACGGGGCAAAGGGGAGGGGAAAGCAGCTGCTTTGCATGCATTTTCCTTGGCTTCTGGAAAAGCCCCCCCAACCCCCCCTCCTCACTCACTCTTCTTTACCATATTTTTCTCCATCTTCTTGACTGCAAATGTGTTGCTTCCGTCAATTTGCAAACCTTATCTGAGGCTCTCTCTTGGAGACAGCAATGCACTAAGAATAAGTCATGTGACTTAAAATGTATATATATTTATACGAGACCCATCAAGTTATGTTTTTAAACATTGAACAAAATGATCATATTAATATAATTCCTAAGGCAAAATAATTCAAAAGATTCCCAGGCTAGTGGGAATTTCTGTGAGTGCACACACGCACTGACTTGGAGAGCCTGATCCTTTTGGCTGTCGCATTCGTGTCGAGGTTTTGTACAATTTCATGTTTAATTTCCATAATTTATTTATGTGTGCTTCGGTGTATAGGATTGTGTGTGAGTGCGGGTATGTGTGTGTGTGTGTGTGCGGGAGAGTGTCCTTGTGTGAGCAAGTGGGCTTAATGCCCAATCACAACTACCATCATTGCCGCCGCAGAGATATATGCAGAGTAATGATGGTCAAATAAAATCGATATGTAAATATCGACCAATTCATTTATTACCTATATAGAAATTAATCGATTTTAAGTGGGTTTATCTTGATAATTATTATCACATACTTATAAAACTATAAACTTTAGTATCTATACTTTTTCTGCTTTTCTGAGCCGCTGATCGATGACTTTTCTACATTTCGTAGCTATTAATTACATTATTGTTAACAATATTTCATTAAAATGTTGTCAATGTATTTAATCTTTGATTTCCTGCCTATTTACGTGCATCTCTAATGCTTAGTCACTCCGTCTAAGTACGCACACAAATACTAAATGCCGCCATCCATCTAGGATTTCTATCTGTGACCGGGCAAGAGTGTGTGTGTGTGTGTGTTTCTGTGGGTTCCTGTATGCCTCTGTGTGCTGGTGTGCGTGTGTAATTGGCACTCACGTAGCCATTGATTGGCAAGATTTGCTGAAAGCTCCTGAAAACCCAGAACCCCAGAGCCAAATTGAACCAAAAACCAAAGTTGGACAACCATTTATGTGGGTGGATGTCTCTCTGTTTCTGTGAGTGTGTTTGTAATGTGCCCTGAGTGTGTGGGTATTATTTACGATTGCGTGTGGTTGTGCATCTTTGGCTGGCAAATTAGTTGAATGAGTATTCCATTTGCAAAAAGAAAATCAAAGCAGGTATATGTGCTTACCTTCCATATCGTCAGGTGGAATGTTTGCATTTGGTAAACCTGAAGCCTGAAATGGTATTGCCAGCAAATATTTACCCATGTACTTGTGTGTGTGTTGTGTTTTATTTTGTTGCAGAATTGTAAACTGAATTGCTTTCAATTATAATAAACTTGAAAATAATGACTCGGTAGTTTCCTGTTTTTGTTTTTACAAATTTCTAGATGAAATTGTTTATAATTTACTTAAAAAGTATTCATACGACACGTACAGCCTGAAAATATATATAATTTTTATACCTTTTCCTTTGAAACACCAGGCCACAGGGCGTATGAGTAATATTTTGTAAGAGAAACATCACTCATACGACACGTGGCTCAAAATAATTAGCAATTTGCAATTTTTGTTTCCTATTAAATCATCATAAATCGTACTTTTTTGTTTAAAGTTCCGCTTAAATTTGATTCTCTTTATATATAGATTTCCCTAAGAAACCTTTCGTGCTGCTATCTTACCATTTGTTGCCAGTTTTTCCTTTCATTTCATTTTCGTTTTTCGTGTCTTTCGGTTGAATTTGCATGCATAAATATTTCAAAAGCGCGGCTCCAATCTCGGCCAGCGCCAGTGGAAAACAAAGCGTTTGCACTTGGACTCCTTACAACAATTGCACAGGTGCGTATGTGTGTTTGTGTGTTTGCCAGGACCTCTAATATGGCATTTTCGTGGAAGGCTGAGTACGAAATAGCGGGGCACACGCTTCAAGAACGCCCGCAAATACGAAATGAAAACTCTGGCAAAATGAAATTTTCCCAACACGCACACACACACACACACACCCCTATATAGCTTTGTTTTGTTTTGTGCGAATTTTCAATTACTTTTTACTATGCAAAAAATGACAAAAATAAAGAAGTCTCGACTAGGGAATACCTTTTAATATTTTAAGTATAAAACTGTTTATATATACCCTACCAGTACAGGGTATAAAAAATAGAGAGGGAGTGTTGCACACAAAAAAAAAAAGAAAAAAACAAAATGAAAATAAAAATGGACGGGGAGACACCGGAACCGGAAGGGGGCAAAAATAACATGCACTTACAGTCACGGCACTAACTGTTAATTGGCTTTCGGGCTCCAAGGGGAACAGGCGGAAAAGTAAGCGGAGGAGACGGTTACCGTCAAGGGGATGGCAAAGTGGGCGTGACTCAAGTCACACGAACAACGGGATTATATGGAGTTTTCCGCGGAAGCACTGTAATCCAAAGCAGGGCAATTGTTCCAGCCATCAATCAAATCAAGGCTTTATTTTAATCATAAGGCTTGCAGCGCCTCAAACAATTTTTCTTCTTCTGTTTTATATTTATTTTCTTTTTCCGAACTTCAAGATTTTTCCCTGTGACAGTTCCTGGCAAGTGGTAAATTTATGTATTTCTATTTCATATTTTTGTGTTTTTTAAATCAGCAACTAAGCAAAGCCAAGGAATTGCTATTTTTTATTTCCTTTGCTGTGAAATCAATTTAAATATATTGTTTGTTTTGCCTGAATATAATTGTTAGTAATTCTTACTAAATATGTTGCTTAGAATTTGATTTAGTATTTATATTCCTTAAATTTAAACATTTTATTTAGAATTTATAAGCAAATAAAGTGCCTTTTTCAAAATATTTTCGTGTATTCCCTTTAATTCTTAAATTATATTAATAGTTTCTATATAAATATCTAAAGCTTAATTAAATTTTTTAAATTTTTTTGTAGCTTCTAAAATATTTAATATTATTTTTTCACTCTCTTTAGAGTTCTTTCTCGCATTCTAATCGCTTTAGTTGTCCCCATTTTCTCGCCACGTTCTTTCAACCTTTAACACTAAGCCCTTTCGGCTGGGGGTGGGGCCAAGGGGGCGTGTCTCATAAATACCGCCCTAAATGCGCTCACATCCGGTCCTCGACAAACTCGGAAAAGCTGGGGTCCCCCCTTCTTTCCACTGGGGAAAAAGCGCGCCACCTGAAAGGCCGATGCTATCGCTCGATCCGGAGAGTTGGGTGTCAGAAATGTGTTATTTCCAACACTATTTAATAGCGCAACAACAACAATAACAATAACAGTACCAACAACAGAAATAACAACAACAACTGCAGTGGCGGCAAAAGCAATTTCGTGTCCCCTTTCCTGTATTTTCCAGCGCTTTTCCCCCGTCATGTTCTCTCCTTCCTCTCTCATTTCCATGCAAAGAAAATTGAATTCAATTTTCCCCCCACTGTTGTTGTTCTTGGTTTTCCTGCTTAATGCGTTCGTTTGCTATTAACTTTCCACCGTATCCTAGTTGTTGGTGTTTTTGACATGTGACATCATAAAACAAAACAACAACAAAAATTAAAATAAAACAAAGAGGTTCAAAAATTAAAATCTAAATAATAAAACTATTATTATAACAAGTCAGAGCGACTTTAAGATACTGATTTATCAACTTTTTAACCACAAAAATCGAGTTTCCAATAAAATCCGACTGATTTTGTTAATATATTTAAATATTTGTACGTAAATATATAAAAAAGTAAATGCACTTTCATTAGTTCATTAGTATCTTTTGCTTACCAACTTCTTAGTTGGAAATTCTGTAGAAAAAAACAAATTTAAAGTACAAAAAATTATATAAATTAAAATTATATATAATTCTGTGGCAAAATTTTAAAAAATATTATTATTTTTTATCTAAAAGAATATTTAAATATTCTATATAACCCCAAGCACCCAGAGAGGTGTAGAGTATAAAAACAAGAAACTCATTTGCTGTCGCTCACTTCCTTTCCCACTTCACACGAAAAGCGAAGAACGCAAACTGAAAGTTTCACTTGTGCCCTCTCTCTTTATTCTTTCTTTCTTTCTTTCCCTCTCGCTCCATTTTCCCCAGCTCTTTTCCCTTTCCCTTTGCCATTTTCACACCCTTTCCCCTGCAGAAGCAACAATCGCGACTTTCATTGCATTCTGTGTCAAGGATCTCTTTGCTCCATTTTAGTTTTTCTTCTCATTTTTTGTCTTTAGTTTTGCACTCGCTTTTGATTTTCCTAAACGTTGTATTGCATTTAAAGTATAGAATTATTCAAATTTTATTTAACAAAAATATATAAAGATGAAATTAAGTATTAACTTTGGCAAGTTGTTAAAATAAAGTTTGTAATTGGTAAATTTTTAAATAAATAAATATAGGAAGCAAACTCTAGGTTTATCTATGAATTAAATAAAAAAAAAAAAACTTTTCTAATTCTAAAATTTATTAAAATATTATAAATATTATATTAATAAATATATTTATATAAATCAGAAAGCCTTGACATACGAGTTTTTGGTATTACTCCATAAATATCTTTTCATTTAGCTTTTCTTTGTGCCAAATTTATTTTATTTACTTATCACAAGCTTACATTGTTAATAAGAATTAGTTTACAGAATTTCCACCTTGCTAATATGCGAACCTGCCTTTTAAATGGGTTTCCCTTCCAGTTAAAGAAAAATATAGGAATCTCAGTTCCAATTAAGTTTAATCTGATTTTCCTATTTTGTATTTTGCATTGCCATTACGCATAATAAGAAAGTAGGTGGAACTTCACCTTAGTACGAGCCCTTGTTGATGCCTTAACCCTCTTACCATTATTATTATTATTGTTATTGTTATTGTGCCAGGACTACAGTGTTGTTGGTGCTGTTGTTTGGCTTTGGTTTTGTTGCTGTTATGACCATCATAAATATGCATAAAAATGTCGACTGCATTTTGCATTTTGCAGCTCCACAAATGGAACTTAACTTTTATTGCACTCTTTCCCATGCCCTGCACTCCCTTAACATCCCAATGCCCTGCACTCCCTTAACACCCTAATGCCCTGCTGCTGCCCTCCCTCCCCCCGTCCCCACTGATGTTTCCATTTAGTTTTGCTCATGTGCTCAGATAGAATCGTTGCCATATTATGATGTTATGCATAGAAATGCAGTCAAAGACGTTTTTGGAAGGGGAACTGGAAAAAATATGAGGGAGAAGAATTTGAGGGAAAGTATAAGGGCGGGGGAAATGAGGAAAACGGAGGAGCCGCGAGCATTGCATGACAAACGGAGCGACATATGAAAAGTAGCTGCTAGTCAGTAAACTTGGCAAAACAAGGGAAAGGTACAGGCTACCGGCTCAGGTAAACGCAGGTAACGGCTTTCCCCCTCACCACCCCCTCGATTTGCATGCAAAGGAACTGCATAAGTTTGCAATTTACTCGAAAGTTTATGAACTGCCGCCGGGGACTGAATTTTCCTTACTGCTCCATTTGCCTTGTATATATTTATAGATAACGATATACGAAAATTCCAAAAAATTTATATAATTCCTATATGCTTATGCTTGCCATTTTCCTTTGCATTTCCTTGTATTTATTTGCATATTTATTCTTTTTCTTTATGACAAGTTGAAGGTGAAGGGATAAACTTTAATGTCTCTGTGGAAATTATTATAGATTTCTTTAAATAAACTATAATTATTTGAAAGAAACGTAAAATATTAAGTAAAAATTAACGAAAATTCCCTAATTTATAAAAAATATAGTTCAAAAAAGCTGAGTAAAAAAGTAATATTTAGGATTTCCTTAAAAATAATTAAAATAATAAATAAATTGAATTTTGAACAAATACATAAATTAATTCAAGGAGGAAACGGATAAAAAATAATATTTTAAAAATATAAATAAAATATGTGATCGGTTTCTTTAAATTTAAAATCAATAAAATTATAATAGTTTCACGAATGCCTTTTAAGTGGCAATAAATTAAAAGGTTAATGTGAATGATAACAAGTGAAAAAATAATTATACAAAATTCACATAATAAACTGATATATTTCCAACAGCTTAAACATATGTTAAAAATATTAAATAAAACCATTTTAATGTTTATTTTATGATTTAGTTTGATTCCCAAACGCATTTTAATATTTAAAAATAATATTTTAAGCAGCCAGTTTCCGGCATTCAAATAATTCAATTCTACTCGAGTCTCCTTCAATTTTCTTTCAATTTTCATTTTCATTTTCATTATTGTTTTGTTTTGGTGACATTTTACAAATGGCCGCAAGATGGAGGAACTATTTGTATGTTTGTGTTTGTGTGCGTAAAACTAAAAGCGCAATTTAAGTGGAATTTTGTTGGCCATTTTTTGTTGTTGTTGTATTTGTTTGTCTCTCACGCCAGGATAACAGGGTGGACTGGCCATTGTCACAGAAAATTTCTTAAATGTTTTGAATATTTTATGATGGCAAAATCTCCAGCAACAATGGCCATAACCGAAAACAATGGCCGAAGGAGCAAACTGTAAATCCTTTCTCCCTTAGTGTGTGTGTCTGGGCATCAACAAAATATTCATAGGAATAATTTGCTTTTAATTAAGGCATTCTTTTTCCCTTTGTTACGTTTTACATTTTATTTCATTTGATTTCGTTTCCATTTCATTTTCATTTACATTCCGATTTCCATTCCCCTTTTCCATTTATTTAAATCGCCTGCAATTGACATTCGGCCAAAAAGTTGCCATAAGGTCCTACTGCTCAAAATGAGCGAATTTCATTTGCATATTAAGAGTCCTGGATTATCACGAGGATTTCAAAGGGAATTATGGCATAAAAGGACTTGAGGGGGGGAATAACTTAAAAATTTTTATATTTATTGGTAATTTCTCAATAAGAAATCATTTACTAATTTGTTTATTGTTTTCTTATCTATTTACAGGTAAATTGGGCAGAAAAAGACTTAAGTTATAACGATATTCCATTGAAAAGAAGAAATTTTAAGACAGTGACATTGGTAAGAACTTTTTATGACCGATCGACGGTCATTTCGAGTGGCGGAAGTGAAAAATAATGCCACAGTGCGGCAAAGTGGCGCATTTAATATTTCCGCGCCACTAAGCCAAGTTATCGCCACCCACAATACACACACACACACACACACACACACTTTCATGCCACCACACATGCACGCCACTTCATTTGCCTCGTCCTTAAATTCCCCCCTTCTCCCCACCTTTTGAATGGCCTGCATTCCGCAGGTACAACATGGCGTATGCGCTATATTACTAAAAATACCCTGTAAGAGTAGGTTTTTCTTCTTTAACATTCATTTGTGTGTTTTTGGATTTGATAAATTTTTTAGAATTTTTTCAAATTTTATTTAATATTATTTAAATATTTAACAGAAAAATTTTATATACTAATGTATATAAATTTATTGCTTATCCCACTATAAACAATACATTTATATAAATAAATACATATATGAAATGCTTCCAATAAATATTTAAATAATATCAAAATAGTTCAAAAATGCAATTTCTTCTTATTTGTGATTATATTTTTTAATTCGTTTTTTTCTTTGTTTCTTTAATAAGTTTTTACTTCGAATTCTTCAGTAGTTTTTCAATTTTGTATAATTGTATTGATTATTATTTGAATTTTCTAGTTATTATATTTTTTTTATAGTTTTTCGCTTTGAAGGGTATTCAAACCTTGGCTTCCCAAAGGCAGCATCCTTCCTAGCTCCTTTTTTTCGCCCAGTGTAACCATTCCGGTTGGTGGCTTGCATTGTTGCTACGGTTGCTGGTTCTTTGATGGGCACAAAGGGTGCATTGTGGGGCATTTTGCGGGCGAATGCATTCAAAATTTGGCCGTGTGCTGCTGACCCTAAATCACTGGCCACGGCTGTGCGGCCAGCGACACTTGCAGTTGACCGCTAGCCGCTGGCTGCCTCCTCCCTCAGCCATTCCAGCGTTTCCTTTAACCCTTTTGGCCATGCTGCAGTCATCGATTATTAACAAAGGACAGCAAGGGGTTAACGAGGGGGAAAGCAAAGTGGAAAATGGAAAATGGAAGGGAAATGGGAAATGGTGAAAGCGTAGAGATTGGCTGAGGGCGTCAAGCTCGAAGCTGGTTAAAAGTGGCGATGCAGAAAGGGGTTAACACACACATTCCACATTGGCTGCGATTGACCAACGACACCCGAGGGGTTTTCTAGCGGCTCCAAGCCCTCCATTTTTCCCTCAATTTTTCCCCGATTTTCCCCCGCATTTTCCTCTACATTTTCCACATTAAACTTTAAAGTTTCGCCCAAAGTTTCTGGCCCCTGTTTTTGGCCATCAATTGCTAGCAATTAAAACCCGAATTGCATTTTCCAATAATGCCGGCATGCAACGCAAGTCTGCCCCTCTTAACCCTCCAGTTGTGCCTCGCTGATTACCCTAGACCCATGCCAATCCCCCCTTCCCCTTCGTTCATTGTTGTTTTCGGGGGTACACACACACACACACACACACTCAAACCCAAAACGCCGGCGAAATTGTTTGGCATCGCTTTGGCCTAATGCTAATTTCGCGCCGTCTGCCACCATAAACAACATCAGGGCTGGTCACACCAACAAGCCCTGCCCTTTGACCCCTTCACCAGTTAGCCACCACCTCCCAGACCCTTAACCCCTCTCAGCCCCCGTTTTTTGCTATCCGGGCTGTTCGGACTCCGGATCGCGCGTGATTTCATTTTGAACGCGCTTCAAATTCAAATTAATGCCGCACAAATGTTGCAAGGAAGCGCCAAAAGAAAGCGTAGGAAAATAAATAGGGAAAATTGAGAGAGAGGGAGAAAATTCAATACAAGCTGGTAGATAAATAAATAATATATCTAATTATATTATATTTTATTTATTTATACATTCAAAAGGATTCTCAATTTTAGATAAATTCTTCGCTTTTTTTATTCGATTTTGTATTATTGCAGATTGCAAATATATTGTTAATAAAATTAGGATTAGGGGGATAGAAAATATTTGGTTTTCTATAATATATTCATATTATATATATATTTATTACCATCTAAAGTAATATGAAAGAAATTATAATTAAAATCAACACTCTATTTAGCCCCAACTCGTTCAGTTTTCTTTCGGAATCCTTTATGTAATTCACCTTAATTCCCTAAACTTTTAATTTAATTTTCCTTTAATAGAATTCATTTTAATTTAACTCCCCTTTTCTTAAATTCGCTTACTTTAATTTCTTTTCATTTATTTCACCTCTTTAATTGAATTCCCATTTAATTTTAATTCCCTTTTAATTTAATTCCCCTTTTATTTGGAGGGTAATCCAATTTAATTTCCCCTAATTTTATTCGCTTAATAAATTATTTTCCATGTGTAATTTATATTTTCCCTTCGGCCGTACATCCAATCCTTCTATTTAGCAGCACTCCTGCTCTCCATCCCCCCCATCTCCGTCCACTTTCAAGGTCATTAGGCATTATCCGCCTCAAGATCAGAGTGTCAGGCTTATGAACACCACTTAAAGTTGCCTTACAAGTTTCCTTGGAGCACCGAGGAGAATTCTCCTGCATTTTGTATGCCAGTGATTGCATTCAGCTGCTGCTGTTGCTACTCCGTACGAATCGAGTCAATGCCATTGTCCTTTGGGCCCGGGACAAAGGGATTTTCGCCAAGCAACAAGGCAACAACAATGACGGAAGGGGAGGGGTGGCGAAAAATGGCGGCTAAGGAGGTAAGAAAGCCATAATAAAGCCGCACACAACAGCAACAACGCGAACCCAAAGAAAAGCAAAGCGAGCCGTGCAAAAATCCCTTTGTGTCGGCTTTAAAGTTAAGAGCCGCGAGGACAAAACACATCGCAGCATTAAAGGCGTTGGAAAACCATTTCTATGATCTGTAAATTTGTTTTTTAAATTGTGATATTTACATATCTCAAGTATAATTACAAATTTTAAGCGGAAACAAATTATTTAAAAAGTAAATATTAAGTATACGCAGCGTAGCACTGCTTGGGGAATTGGTTTCTTGTTGGAATCCTTCGATATATACCAATAAACATATATGGGAAAAGTGTTAGGAAATAGAACAAAAAATTTCTCAAATATAATTAAAGTTATTATTATTTACTATACATATTTTTTTATACAATTCTACGCATTGTAGTTGTTTCTTCATTGTCTTGCGTCTTGTTTCCTCTGATTTTTTATTGTTGTTCTTGGAGTTTATTTTATATTAGCCCCAATTTCTGAATTTTTAGTTTGTATTATTTTTATATAAAATAAATTATATTATAATTATATATTTAAATTAAAACCGCGCCCAACTGCAATGTTTCTCGTCCGCATTAAAGTTGCGGCAATCTCTTTTTTTTCTATTGCAAAAAATCACAACAGCAAAATTGTCTTTGATTTTTGTCCTTTAGCTGTCTTCCCCCCTCTGCCGCTCTTTGTTTTCATTCTGTTTTGGAAAACGTGCCGAGGAGTAGCCTCAGAAGAAGACATGGGGGGGCGAGTGGTGGCGCAGAATGGCGCTCACATTTTGGCAGGCATTAATTTCTCCCAAGTGTCACATAACGGGAATTCCCCGTCTCCTATTCTTTTTTTTTTCTTTTCCCCATTTTTTGTTGTTGGTTTTTCTTTTCGCCATTTTTTCCCTGGGCTCTTGCATTTTTTGTATTTGCTCTTAGACCTGGTCAAAATACTATACAAAAAAAGTTCTAAAAACTGCTTGAGGTTAAAAAATAGTTGTCAACTAAAAACAATAGGCAAAAAAGTTTATTTGAAAGCATTTTTATTCTACAAAAATGTATTTTTAGTATCAACTATTTTTTAATAGAATTTTTTCCTAGCTAAACGGAATGAAAAAAGTCAAAAAAAGTAATTATAAAATTTTATGAAATGGTAGCCTTTCGAAAATTGATGTTATTTAAACCGAAACAACAAAGTACAAAAAAATATAGCTAAAAATTGGCCACATGGTCCTCACAATTTTTTTATATTTATGCCTTGGTTTTTTCTTGCTATTATTTGGATTTTTTTTTGTTGCTCCGCTTGGCTTCGACTGTTATTGTTGTTCCTGCAAAGAAAAGCTAATGTTTGCTTCTATGTTCTATTTTTTTCTGAATAGTTTTTGTTGCTCTTTGCCGGCAAAACGTGTTTATGGAGTCACTTTTCTCAGTTTCCCAATTTGGCTGCAATGGCACGTATCATACATCTCAGTCAGACCCATTTTTTCTGTTCCTTTTTCGCCTTCTCGGCCTTCTTTTTCCTATTTGTTTTGAACAACATCGACTGGCAGTTTGATAAACAAATTAAGCCGCAATTTTCTGGCATTTTTAAACACATTGATATAGCACTTAAGTGCCTTTATTTTGTAAATAAGCATTCCTTTCTGACATTTTTTTTAAGCGCATAAATTTAATTTTAAAGCTAATACTTATATACATATTTCATGAGCTTTTCTTAATGCCAAACAAATATTTAATATTAAATAATTGTGTGGCTTAAATGCTTAAGATATATTTTACCCACATTATAACTCTTTATTTAAAGCTACGTAAACGCTTTTGGAAGTTCGTTTATGTTCGAATTAATTATGCCGGCTTTTAAAGTTCGCATCCGTGTCGCGAATCGCTGGGATTATTATTATTATTAATATGTGCAACTCCCGGCTACGGTTCTTGGTTCTCCTGCAAACCGGATCCTGCCTGAGCGTCCTTTGAAGTACTTTTCGCGCTTGTTTTGCTCATTGAATGTGCGTAAGGTCATCAAATATAAATTGTGGGTGTCTGCGTCTTTCTCTCTTAGTGTGTGTGTGTGGGTGTATGACCTGCAGTTGAAAGCTTTAAGTTGCGAGGGTTGCTCCTAAATTAGTTGCTTCAAAGCATGCAAAAATTTTATAAATTCTGTTACATTTGCAATTTATTTGTCAGCTTTAATTTATTTTTTGTCTAAAAATATATTGTTGAAATATCAAAAGATTAAAGTTAACAACAATATCTAATAATCTATTATTGAATCCCTAGAAAGAACCTTTTTGAAATCTTTATACAATATCTCAAATTACAACTTTTGGAAACTCTTATGTCGCCCTCCCCCTCTGTCTGTTCGCTGTTTACTTGGCCTCGTCGCTTGGTTGGTCCACACATCACACAGGATCCCAGAGAGCCACGGCAATCCGCAGGATCCATCCATTGGCTTGCTGCCGCGGTCGCATTAACCCTTCACAGCCGTTGCGGGTCGACGACGACGTCGCCCACGTCAGCGCTAAAAATAATAGGCCGCCTGTGTGCATACAAATGAGTCCCAGGACGGTCTGCACTGAAAGAAATAAAAAAAAGACTCATCAGTAAAGTGTATATATTAATTTTCAGTTTCTCCTTATTTTACAATCACTTGTCAATTGAAAAGCTTGAAAATTTTAAACAAATTGCATAGTTATGTGAACTTTTTGCGAGTGTAGGCCAGCTGGGAGCTTCGGATTGGAGGTTGGCTTCGAGCATGCAATTATGCCAGCCTCCCCGGCTCCCTCCCCATCACCCCTCGAAACGTCGGTGCTTGCCCCTAACCACCACTTCCACAGACCCCCTTTTATGGCCATGGTCTGGCGCCTGTGTGCCGAGTTTTTTCTCTGTTTTTTTTTTTGTTTTATTGCAACTATTTGCATGACAGCGTATAATAATTTACTCGTTAAAAAAAAAAAAAGAATCTCACTTTGGTGGCATAATTAACGGCATCTCTGCTGAAATGTTCCAACCTTTCTTTTTATTTATTTGGTTTTTTTTTTTTGTTTTTGTGCCAAGTTGCATTTGGTTGTTGGCCTTTTTTTAATGGGTCCCGTTGTCTGTTTGTTCTCTCTCTTCCTTTTGGCCGTTTGGACCCTTTGTATGCAACATTTATTTGCCTATTTTTATTTGTATTTATTTAATTTATTTTGCTCCTTGGCCTTTGTTTGCCGTTTTCTGCCGCCAGGTTATGCCGCATAAATATTTAATTTATTTCCATTTATGTGCCCCAAACACAAATAAATAATTATTATGCTACTGGCTTTACTTGCACTTTTTTCTCTCCGTCGCATATGCATTTAAAATGCATCATGTTTGTGTTATAGTGTTTCGTTTTTTTTTTTTACAAATATTTTCTTGTATTTATTATTATTTTTCCATTGGATTTTGAAATTTATCATATTTAATACTGGAAAATTTGTCATGTGATTTAGTGTCACGAATTTATTTATAAGTTAATGCCGGAATATGCATTTTATGGCGCATTTCGCAGCGCAATTAATTATTTATTTAATATTATAAATTAATCACGAACTGCCACGGCGCGCCTCCCTCACGTCCGTCAGCTGCCGCTTCGAATCACGTAGGATATTGTAGGCTGGTCATGAGGGGGTTAAGGGGGGATGCAGTCATCGATATATGATATTGCTATTTTCTGGGGCATTTGTTGGCTAATCGGGTGGGTATACCTTGCAATGGCACGAATTTTAACATGGGATGAGAAAAGATTTTTCAAAAAATACTCAAAATGTATTTAAAATATTCATATTTCAAATATTACTAGGTTTAAATTAAAATAAAATCACAATATTGATTAGGACTTCTAATAGTCAAGAAATTTATTGAAATATAATCAAAGCTAAAGCTGTTTTTAAATATTATATATTTTTACCTGAAAGTAAATGAAATTGGTTTAATTTCTGAAAATTTTATTAATTCATTTCGGTTACAAAATATTGATTTTTTTATATGTATCGCAGTATCGCTTGCCACCTCTAAGGTATGGCGCCATTACAACACCCACTGTAAAGCCACCCGGCCAAAGAATTTTAATGCCCTGAATGGGAAATCAAAGGCAAACATTGTAAACTGAGACGTGCCTCGATGCGAATGCCCGCAACAATTTGCCGGACATTATGACGCGGCTTCATCGTTTTCGCATTACTTTTGCCGTTTTCCATTTTCCGGCTGAATGTTGCGGGTCTTTTGAGTTTTCTTTTCCGGTCTCCTGGCCTTATGGCATATCAGCTAAGAAAGAATCCTTTAGAAAATGTGTTTAATGTGTTTTGTCAATGTCATTAAAATAACTCAGGACTAATGATGGAGAAAGTATCAATAAAACTATGTCGTAACAATACTTGTCGAGAAGATTAATATATACTTTCCTTCCTATAAATTTCATTAACTTCAGTTTATAACTTTTAGTCTAGAACTAAATTTTAAAGTCTTAAACTATAGTTATAAAATATTTACATGTCACATGTATCAATTTCTAGTATCTACATTTCCCTTTGGTTGTTAAAATTGAAGGGTATGGAATATTCTGCTTTGGTTTTTATGCACTAACCATTATTTTATTCCCTTTGGCTCCGTTTCCTTTTCGGTCTCGCTTCCTTTATGACTGCCAAATGCACTCTCCACATGACCAAACTGCCTTGAGCCACCCACATCCACACCCACCGCCATTATTCAAAAGCGAAAGAATAAAAAAATATATACATATAGGAGAGAGAGGGGGAGAAGCGTTTGGAGTTTGAAAAGCTGTTGCCAGTTATTGTCTCGCCCTGAAATGTATGCTATATATGTATATATGGAGATGGATACTCTGGGTGCCGTGCCCCATAAAGCACCCCCAATACTCCCTCCCTTCCCTCCTTCCTTTCCCTCTGTCTCTCTTTTTGGCCATCAATAAATAATAAATTGCCTATAAAAACTGATAAATTCATTGATGAATCTTCGCTAGAGTTGGGCTCCCATTTCCAGTACCCCAACTTCCCAGCCGCTTCCCTTCGCGTCTTCATTTCTGTCTCTGGTTCTGGTTATGTGGCTACCATAACGCGTTTGTCTGACTGCCATATTTGCGGGCACGCCCCCTTAATCCTGCGATCCGATCCCACGGCCCCCTTGCAGTCCGATTTACCCCTCTTTAAGTGAGTAATGGAAATTCATGGTAATAAATGTATGGAAAAGCAGCCAGAGACAAGGGAAACGGGTTGAGGGAGGTCTCTCACTATCTCTCACTCTGAATGCGACTTGCATTTTTGTTTTTTTTACGCCGTTTACCCTTCCCCTCCATAGTTTTTAGCCACTACAGCCATGGTCATGGGCATGGAAACACTGTACAAAAAAAATTTAATGCTTTCCTTTATTTATCTAAAATTAAAATACCTCAGTTTATATTTAGAATATAAATATTTGAGTGAAATTTAACAAATTAACTCAAGATTATATTTATAATTCCAGATTCAAAGCTATAATTCCAAATATATTTTAACTCTTAAGAGTTTTCCCTGCACAACTTCAGTGACTTTGTGCAGGGCAAATAGTCAGCCATCTATTCATGGCTTACTTAGAACTGAAATAGTTATTTCCATTTTGATTTGCCTCAAATCTTTCCTACACCAAGCTGTATTTTCCTTTCCCCCGAAAAATCCAAACATTGATTTATGCTTGTCTCTGCGATGTAAGCGGAAACGGCTTGAACTCAGCTCTAAGCCTTATGTTTGCGGCTAAGCTGGATTGAGTCCAAAAACCTGGCTAAAAGGGAACTTGCAAAAAAAAAAAAAGAAAACAATAAAGTTGTTTTGCTGTTCGATTGTTTTCACCTGTTCAAAGTTAAGGAGATTACAAAACGGTTTCATTGGCCAATACAACATTTTTGAATTGCTCACCTTGAAAGCAACTAAGAAAAAATTGCTTAAAGTTATGGGCTTACCTTTAACTTGAGACAAATTTATAGTTTCTTTTTGTTTTTTATTTATTTTTAAACAAAAAAACATTAAGACAACTTAACTTTAAGAAGCGGCTTTCAATCCCTTCGATTTAGGCTACCTTTCGCATATTGTGTTAATTTTCCTTTGGAAAATTTATCAGTCCCATTGATTTTTCCTACAGGCCGGCCATCCATCTATTTCATCTATTTTTGATTTACCGAAAAAGAATCTCAGACAAACATTATTTCCTGTTACCAAAACCCAAACCCGAAGCCATTGTTTGTGCATTTTTTCGCCGCTCCTTTTTTGCTTTGTTAAATGTAATTTTAAGTGACGTCGCCAAAGTTGAGACGTGACAAAATTACAAAATATTTTGTAAGCTCTTAAAACCGTTGACGGTGGCAAAAAGGAGGTGGCCCCGTAGCAGCAGCAGGACATGGCCATAACATGGCCCATAACAATAAAAACAAATAGAAGCAACGGCAACGGCAACATAATACTTAATAACGTGCATTTTGATGTTGTCGCGGTTGAAGGGGGCCAAGGAATTTCCCGAATCGAAGTAGGGTGAAGAGGAGGAGCAGAAAAGGACTCCCGGGACACCACCATTATCTCACATTTTGGGGGACAAAAACTTCATCCCATCAAAGGCGGCATTTTGTTCGGTGTACTTGCCTCCATTTTTTTTTCGGTGACTTGGACACCAAACTAAATAGTTTCTCCGGCAGCCAAAAACTATTTCAAGTTTGGGCCTTTCTGCTCTTCTCCCACCAACAAAGTGGCAAACAAACGAAGCGGGAAAAGGCAACAACATTAACGGCCAAAAGTTTTCCAGTGGTAAAAACATTGCGAATATCAACGCATAACATAAGGTTTTATTCATGTTTAAATGTTGAAGAGATGAATAAAAATATTTTTTAAAATATAAAAAACATTTTTCAAACATTAAACATATTTTTTGTTAATAAAAGAAATGTTTTTAAAATGTAAAGAAACATGTTTAAGTTTTTATAACATTTAAAATATATATTTTTTTATATTACCTTTTTGAACCATAGAATAAAACTTGTAAAATATTTTTAAAAGTCCAACCAATGTAGAATATATGTATATAAAAAATTCATAAATAATATTTTAATACCATTTATTTAAAATTTTATTTTTTTAACAAAGAGAACACTTTTTTAAAAAAAGAACTCTTCAACAGAAAACCACATAAGTTAACCTACTTAATTAATGTCCAATATTATCCATAATTATCATTATTTTTAGTATTATTTGTGCAGTATAATGCAATGAAAGCTCTACACATGCAGGGGGATTCCCCATAGGGTTAATTATTCGCTGTATTAAAACAAGACTCGGTGTATTTCATTTGCTGTGTGACGACTGCTCAGAATTCAATTTGCACAGCGACGGGAAAAGCGGGAAAAGGGAGGAAAATGGGTTGGGATCAGAGACTGCTGTGGTGGCTGTCGACTGCGGTTTCCTCTTATTATGGTGCAAAAGCGGCAAAAATAATTTCGGCATGAATTGCCAAACGGAGAATGCACTCACTAATTAGATGCATAATTAGACATGAAGTTGTGCGGGTTTTTGAAGGGGATTTACCGCCACCCCCTGCCAAAGTCGGAGGTGCTATTAAACCGGTGTGTTGAGGATTAATGGAAAGTGTTTGCCAAGAAAGATGGAATCCAAAACAATTATGAAAGGGGAAATTTAGCAATTTTTGGGTCTTAGCTTATGGGGAATTTCAAAGGAATCTTGTGGTATATATATTATATGTGCAGCTCCTCGGCCAAGTTGGTTTTGCTTTATCTCCGCTAGAATTATTTTGAAAAATCAACGCATTTAAGTTTCTTAATATTTTGTATATATTTTCGTCAATTTTTCGTCCTGTTTTAAACCATATAAATAAATAAAATAGTTAAAAGTTTGTGCTTTTAGCCAATTTAGTTGCCTCCTTCTTAGTTCCTACATTCGCTTGGCTAATTCAATTCCATTTCTTGGCTTTGCTTTGTGCCAATTCCGTTAACTTCTCTTTGAATTTGGCCTAATTGAAGTTCGGCTTCAACTTCCATCGAAGATGCGTCAGCTGGAGTTGCAGTGGCAGCAGGTGCAGTCTGTCGCTGGTCCTCTTTCTATATTTTCTTGCCACTTCTCTTCACCTTGCTCCTGACTCTCCTGCTCCTCCTGGCCGCAGAAAGTTGGGCACGTGCGGAGTGCACGTAGCCGGAAACAAATGACATTGTCAGCGCCCTGGACCCAAAAACAGAGCAGACGACGACGACGTCGACCCCTTGTCGCCTTTTCCGCACATTTCCTTTACATTTTGCTGACCCCACCTCTCCCCCACACCTCTTTTCACATTTCCCGGCCAGTTTTCCCAGACATTTTTGGCTGGTCCTGTCTAGAAGAAATCCCAGCTAAGCATTTCCGGTCGCGTTCTAGCTCCTTCTGTGCCTTTTTCCTTGGCCTCTGCTGTTGCAGTAGCTTTTCCCTGCACTGCACACAACACATGCTGGGTGTAAGCTGGTTGTGTGTGCTGAGTGTATCTGTGTGTGTGTGTGGCAAGGCCATTAGCCGTCGCGGCTTTGGCAGCCACAAAAGTTGAGACGCATCCTTGCAGCTGCCATTTTATGACAGTCTTTTGTTGTCTGCAGGAAGGTCTGCCTTGGCCCTTTGTCTGTCCCTTTTTCTTTTTTTACATTCCAAAATAAGGTTATTTTAAATTGAAACTATATACTGTATTAAATATATTTTATTATTTATGTATTTTGTATTTTTTTGTAATAAAATAAATACTTTTATAATTGATCAAAAGTAGACACTGCTTAAAGGTGTAAATTTTTAAATTGTTTAACGAGTCTTTCTACCTAATTTATATAATAAATCATATTTAAATATGTAATTTAAAAAAAAAAAAAAAACAAGAAAAGAAACTAAACTAAAAATAAAAAAAAAGTTACGTTTATAATACAAAAATAACGATATTGAAAAATCGACTTTGTGGGGTTTCGAACCCGCGACATCTCGATCGAAGCCTTAAATTATTAACTCACATAAATACATAGATCGAGCAAATCAATAACAGAAATGACTAGCTTAACATAGCCTGTAACTCCAAATTCAATGTTAAACTAAATAGGTATGTTAAACTAGTCATTTCTGTTATTGCTAGTTTAACATTGAATTTGCAGTTACAGGCTATGTAGCCCAAAAGTTTGGATTGATATTGTGCTTATTCTATTTTTAGCATATGTTATACTAAGATTGCATTTGTATTAGTCAAACAACCTCAAAATTGAATTCAAGATTTTTTATAGCAATATTTTGTTTAGTTTTTCTCGGCAATCTTTATCCAAATTAAAAGAAAAAGAATACCGAAATGTCCAATTTAACAGTTTAGCCAGCCACATACTGTTAAAACCCTAACATTTCATTTGCATTTAAAGACTATGTTAGCCCAACAGTTTACAATGATATTGAGCTTAGTCCATTTTTAGAATATGTCATACTAAGCTTTCGAAGCTTAGCTTTGCTCTTCATATGTGGTGGCCAGGTGGGTAAGAAGGTCTGAATGTCGAGGCATATCAGACCGGAGACCCAGGTTCGAGGACCACTCCGCTTCGGGTTGAAAATTTTCTGACTAGCTTTTCTTGTAGGTAGGTGGGGGTCTCTCACATATTAACATAAGATTTCTCATTAGCATAAGATTCTCATTAATTATAAGCACAGATAACGATGATCGTTGATTCAGCTGTGAGCCACTGAATCTCCTGTATCCCGTATGTGTTACGTATCATGAATGAAACTTGAAGCTACTTGTGTTTGTAGCTTACATTTTTTTAAAATTTGTTTCTGCCAAATTATGGCTAAATCGATTCAGCTATAAATGCTGATCAAGGATATACATATATATTTATACATTTATAGGGTCGGAAATTATTTTTTCAGTTCGTTTTCATCTTTGGACTAAACAGCTGAAATATTTTAACTATTAAATCGATTTTATAGATATTTTTTAATGATAAATTATTGGTCAAATTAAAATATAAACCCCTATAACTAAGCCAAAACAAATTTAATTTAATTATGAGAGCATTTCTTTGCTAGTTTTTAGCAGGTTGATAAATAATCATTTTTCTAATTTAAAATGTAATGATTTTTTTTAATGAAAATTATGATGTATGATTTTTTTTAATTCAGAAAATAATTATAAAAATTCTCCTATTAATTTTGATTAAGAATATACAAACTTCTTACTAAAAATATAATACCCTGCAAGGGTATAATAAAGTATATGTAAAATATATATATATATTCCTGGATTCTTTTAGACTTTTTCCAAGTAACTTCATGCAGCTGTTGGCTTATTATCCAAGTTACGAGGTTCGCTTAAATCAAATGACAAAACGGCAGCCAGCTGCCAATTAGTTTTAGCTTCTTTGTGTGTTTTTTTTTTTTTTTTTTTTGATAAAATGAAACTGTGAACTGCCACTGATTTTCCACCGAATTTTCCTCTATTCCCCCAGGTGGCAGCTTGGGCAGCACGAGCAGCATCAGCGGCCTCAATGCCGAGTGTCCAACGGACTCGTTTCGGTGCAACAACGGCAAGTGCATCTCGCACCACTGGGTCTGCAATTACCAGAAGGACTGTGACGATGGCGAGGATGAGATGCAGTCATGTCGTAAGTATTACGGGGAAGCATTAAGCGAAAAAGCCGCAAAAACTCTGGCCACAATTAAAATGGTGAAATAAAGGAATACCGGGTGGTAATTAAGTGAGTAAGTGAAGTGAAGTGGGGAAAACCAAGAAAATATTCAAGTGCTTAAATCGATTTTCACTTCACTTATTATTAATTTTAATTAAAGGCTTGATTATTGCATTGCCGATAATCGGGAATAAAGTGTTTCACAAGACCAAAGGCAGGATAGTATTTAAGTATTAATAAAAGTTCAAGCAACAAGCATATTTTATATATATATATTCTATATCCGCCCTGTAGCCCCACCAGAATGTGAGACGCCTCAACTGAACTGCGGGCAGTATGTGTTCAACAAGACGTACTGCATCCCTCCGCATTATCGCTGCGATATGATCGATGACTGTGAGGATAAATCGGACGAGGCGCAGTGCAGTGAGTACTATATACTATACTATATAAACTTCCCTTTATATGTATATATCTGAAGTTTACCATAATGCCACATACAAACGAATTCAATCTTAAGGATCCGTGCCTTTTCTCACTTTCAATGCAAATTTGTTGACTCGACAAATATTGGCTGGCACATCCTTGTCCCTGTCCTTGTCCTCGTCCCGAAAATCCTTTAGTTAAATCTCTTTCCCTTTGCTCTCAAGTGGCTAAAAAGGGGAGTAACAATTTGCTTAGCAAAATGTTTACATTTTATTATGCCAATTTTATTTATGCAAATTCCAACAAATTCACATGAACCGAGGGAGAGTGAGGGAGCGGCGACCGCAGCTCTTGTTTTCCCAACTATGTATATTACACGAAGGTGGTGCCCCCAAAAAGTATATAAATATTTATTCTTTGCCCCGAAACTTACTACATGCCAAAAGGATATCTTTGAAAGGATATCTGTGAAATCCCCAAGGTAAGGGCCACAAATTAGCGAGGAAAACTCAAGGCGAACTCAGCACAGCAACACAAATGGATCAATTTGATGTTGGGCCATAAATCTTGTTCTCTTTCTTTTTTTTTTGTTTTGTTTTTTGCGGGTTAAGGGTGAAAGGTTAACCCTTTAGCTAGTTGTGGGAAATGTGAATTGATGATTGCTAGGCAAAGTGGCTTCTGCTGAGAGAACTTCATGAACGGAATCGTAAATGAACTTCGGTTAACTGGCAATGAAAATGGATACACTTCAAGGAAATGGAAAATGGGAAATCCTTTGGGGAAAGAAAGCTGAAGCATTACAGAGATATTAAATAACTTTTATTTTAGATATTTGAGTTGGGTCAATATTTAGCAGATAATTAAAAACTCACCTGAAGTCTATGAACATGTCTTGTTCTTATTTTATACTTAAATCTATATTCATTATTTCACAAAATTAATAAAGTCATTCTACAGAATTTTCTGAGAGTTCAAGACTATTTGTTATTATATAACCTTAATATTTATTTCAATCTGATTTAATTATTTCAAAAATAAATTAATAAAATGTTGTGCTTTTAAAGATTATTATTTCTTCCATTTGACATTAATTATTTTAATCAGTTAATACAAAAATATTTTATAAGAAACCTTCCTTAAATTCATTTTCAGATATTTTTTAATTTTTTATATGTTTTATTAGGCAGTTATTAAGATTTTCAATTTATACTTCAATCATTTTATAAAAACGCTCCCTTGAAATGTCAAATCCTTTCTTTTAAATTCAATTTCCTTATTTCTCAAACTCTTCTCAATAAAGCCAAGTATCTGAAGTCCTTCCTGGGATATTTATTCACATAATAAAGTCTTTTTAAATCGTATTTATATTACATTAAATATTAAAATCCCCTTTGAAGAATATTCAGTAATTTCCCCTTTTGCCTAATAGCCAATTTCCGGAAGTTTTCTTTTCACTTTTAATCAGGCAACCGATTAATTTAACGCCCTTGGCACTCGGGGGAATATTTATCGCTGATGACTTTAATAATCCGCTGACAGGACAGCCCCACCTCCTTCCATGGATATCCTTGGGAAAAGTCTCTGTTGTCTGCTCGTTTTGGGCAAAGAATTTAATGCATTTTCAACAGCTCTCGCTCGGTCGGACTTTGTACTAGTATGTAGTAGTCGTTTTTCTTTTGCCGCTTTTCCAGGATTTCCCTACCATCTTCTTCTCCCCCCTTCCCCCCGCGCGTCATAAAGTTCAAGTGCATTCAGCCAGCAGACTGTGAGCCGCACATTTTGATTAAAAGTTTGCCTGGTGAGAATCCAAGAAAAGCGGGAAATGAGGAAAGCGGAAAGAAAGGACAGCGGAAAGGGGGAAAGCGGGAAAGCGGGAAAGCAAGCAGCATGTCCATGCAAATCGCCAAAAAGTGCCCGGGACTTGTAGAAGCATTTATTGCTTGTTATTTAAGATTTATGCACACTCATACACCGACAGGCAAACAAATATTTAAATATCTTTGAGGCGACCAATTTCCAAGTGTCCTGCCGCCCAAATCCCCCTCCCTCCCAGCCAGTCCGCATCCTTTTGTGCAAGTTTTAGCCGGCAGCTTTGACGACTTCGTCTCGTTGAAACTCCGTTGAAATCGTAGGAAAACGGCTAGACAAACGCCTGGCAACTTGGTCCTGGCTCGGAGCCTCCTCCTTGGCACTCCTTCTAAGCCGAGCTAGAAGGCCAATTTGTCCGCTGGCAGAGCTGCCACAGCTGATCGCCTGGCTATAGCTTTTACTTTGGTTTTGTTTTTTATATATGTTCAATATTTCATTTAGAATTCATTAAAATTTTTCAATATTTTTTAAAAGGTAAATTAATTACCATTTGAAAACCTAAAATATAAACAAAATATTATTGTTATTTTTCAACTTAATTTGTGTGGGAAAATTAAAGTTTAGGGAATTTTGAACTAATCCAAAAATTACTTTAATTTAAATTTAATGTTCTGCTATAATTTCTTCAAGATTAACTAATCAGCATTTTAAGTTAATACATTTTTAATAAATACAATTTTTATAATTTGAAATAAATCACTTTTTTTAGAGTTTATTTCGAGACTTTGAATAATATTTGTAAAATAAATCCAAAACTCATTTTACAACTATTTTTGGCACTTTTTTTGAGTATTGAAAACATCACTGATGCCAGACAGAGATGGAAGGCGCAACAACTTCACTCCTTTTTGGCGCAGAAAACTTTTGCCGGCACAAGATCAAGTTTAAATTTCATTTTAATTTAATAAGACGTTGCCGTAAAACGAGAAGAGAGAGAGTGTTGCAGGTCCTTTGCTGTGTCTTTTCCTTTCTGCCTCTAGTGCCGGCAGCCCATCTCTTTCGCACTTTGTTGCACAATAATTTATCGCGCTTAAATGGCGACAAAATGTTCACTCTTATTGCGTTCTTAACAAATTTATTTTGCGTACGTGTCAACGCGTCGACGTCGTCGTCGTTGTCTTCTGCTTGTCTCGTCTCGGCGACAGTAAGGTACCTTTTCCCCCCGATTTTCCCTCGTTTTCCCACCCATTTCCCACTCTCCCAACTATGTGTGTGTTTGTTTACTTTCGCTTGCCTTTGTTTGCTTAATTTATGGCATATAAATATTAGAGCGGGCTTATTTCAACTATTTAATTACTTCAGGTGTTGTGCGAGCAGGAAGATGAATGTAAGGGGGGGAAAAGGAGGATGAGCCAGGCAGATAATCCACACACACACACACACACACGCCCAGGGATACACATCCTGCCCCACCTTCATCAGATACCTTATAAATGAGGCCATGTGTGTAATTAAAATCATGGCAGATTGTTTGTATTTTTAGTTACATTTTTAGGCCCTAAATCATATGTTTTTCCAGGAATCAACTCCCCCGAAATTATCACCCTGAAGATAGGGTCTTGTCTGTAATTTAAGCTCTCATTAATTTTGAATAATTGAAGGAAGAGCAAAGCTAAGTAAATCATTGAGTACAGTAAATAAAAATCTAAATCAAAATTAAATTTATATAAAGCTTAAACAATTTATATTGTTTTCTAAACAGCTTTAAATGTTTTTCTATTTATTTAGAAATTTAAAACTCATCTTCAAAGTAACTACTAGTTCTATTTATTTGTTTACACCCCTTTTTCGCTCAGTGTGGTTATATCTTACTACTTGTGTACACAAGAACACCTCCAAACTCAACGCGAAGTAAGCGCTCCTCCACTAATAACTGTGAGAACAAACAGCGAACATCTGCTGCTGCTGCTGCTGCGAAGGACACTTGGAAGTTACTGCTTTACCGTTACCTTTTCACCCCGCCAACTTCCGCCCCAACCACCCACTTCCGCTTTGCCGATTATTTTTGTTTCCTTCCTCGCCCCTTGTTGCGGTCGCAAAAGTCAACAAGCTGAAGCTGAGTCAGTTGTGGAAGAGCTTCTGATTTTTTAAAATATATTTATAAAAACAAATATATTGAATTATTATTTACTTAATAATACCATAAATATATTTGTATTTTATCAAAAGTTATTTAAAAAAAAAAACAATTCTTTGGCATTAAGCTGAAATACTGTCATCACTAATTTAAAATAGAGACTGAAGCACTCTTCGCTGTTTACTGAAACCAGATGAGCAGCCCAGAGAGAGGGGGGGGAAGAAAATGAGGGAAAAGTGATAAGGAGAGGAGCGAGGGACAGGGGTACATTTACGAAGCGGACATTTCGCATTTCGTTTTAATTGCAGGCAGCATCTAATGAGGCAGATACTGCGCGTAAAAAAGTGCGTAAAACCCGAGGGAGCATCGTAGAGCTTAAGCTCACCAGAATTTCCCCCTTTTTCGTATACCTGGCCCATAGGAGTTAAGACTGAAGTGTTATGGCCACTGCCATTTCATTTAACTGTTCAGTGTTGACAATTACTTTTAAAAAAGAGGGAAAAAAGGGGCGCTAAATAAATAAAATGATTTTACTAAGTGGCATCAGGGCGAATACGTAATATTACGTATACGTATTTATATTTGGAAAATTAAAAAAAATATATAAAAAATATAAATTGAAATCAGTTATCTAACAAGAAAAATAAGTTTAAGAAAATGTACATTAATTTTAATTTTCATTTGACATTTCGCTTAATTTTTAAATTCAATTCATACGTAAAAATGTTCCAAGTTTTTGTGAGCTACTCGTATATTTATGTAAATTACGTCAATTACTACAATGACTTAAAAAAAAACGCTAAATAAATAAATAAAACGAAATTTACTAAGTGACAACAGGACGTATACATAATAAGGAAAATTATCTAAAAATATACATAAATATATAAATGTATATATTACAGATAATATGGTTTATTTTTAAAAAATAAATAAACTTAAAAAAATTCAAACTTTTTGTACGCTGCATACATATGTAAATATAGGAAAAAAAAAGGAAAATGTTAAATAAATAAATAAAACCGTTTACAAGGTGACATCAGCGCGTATACGTAATATGTGAACTTCAAGGCATATTACGTATACGTATTGTTTTTAGCTTCTTCTAATAATTTTCTTTTAATTATAAATTGAGCGTAAAACTTCCTTGGTAAATTTTCAAGCTAACAAATTACTAGGAACAATTACTTTTGAGCTAAAAAAAAAAGTACTGATATTAAAGCTATATATTCCTAAAATATATATCATATTCCTTTATAAGCTAAGTTTTCAACTCCCTTCCGACTGTCTCGTAAACTGTCACTAGCTCCTCTCGGGCCCCCTCTCTACTCTCAACCCCCTTTCTCTCTTGAATTTCTCCGCCAGTAACCACTTTCACCATCTCTCTCCCCGTTTCTATCTCGCTTTTTCTCCCTCTGTAGTTTTGTGAGTGGCGACGATTGCAGCTGACGTTTATTTGACTGCAGCTAAACGTGACGCCACCATGGGCGGGGTTTTTGGGGGTTTCTCGAAGGGGGGAATGGAATGCCATGGGGGCGTGGCACTTGTCGCGCGTAATTACACGAACCCACCGTAAAAATAAAAAAAAAACCCACACCCAGAAAACTACTCTCTCCACTTGATACACGCATAAAAGTCTTGGCTTGCAATAAAAGTTAATGCTGAGAAAACAGCGAAGGGAAAGAACCAGAGAACCCAATTAGAAAGTGTTTGGTTTAAACAAAAAAAAAATAAAACAGAAAACAGTGAGAGTAAATGCGGGAGCTGTTGGTGTTTTTGTTGTTTATAAAGTGGCAACAACAAGCTTCACTCCCGCTATTTTTCGGTGCAAAGTTTAGTGCCAAAAAGTTTTTGCAACCAAAACGGAGGAGCGAGTGAAAAATGAAGCTTTTCCAACCAAAGGGGATGGGGGGAAGGGAGGTGGAAAATGAAAAAAGAGGAGGCAGGGGTGTTAAGAATCTTGATAAAGGGTGGCAAGGAACAAGCACTATTTTATGTCCTTGCCATGAAAATTGCAATGATTGCAGCTACAAAATCACCAACTAGTCACGCCCCCCTTTTGATGTCATTATGATTTGTTTTTTGTAAAGGGAAAATAGTATAAGTAATCGATTAATGAATTAAAAACCAACAAAAGTTTATTTATTTTTTAATATTTCATTATCTAAAGACAAAATAACAAAGCATATGTTGTTCAGCATTCAAGAACCCAGATCTCATAGATATATTATCGTTAAATTTATTACCAATAAATCAAACTAAAGCTTAATCACATTTTTGAATATTTTATCAGGCAAACAATCACTCAAAAACTAATTTTAAATAATATCTAACGAGAAAAACTATATTCTTTTAATCTTCCCATATTTCAAATATATAATATCTATAGATCTGCTTTGGATATTGATCGATATCTGTGCATTATGTTAGGGAAAAGCCAGGCTGCTACAGAAACTGCAACAAATTGTGGTCGTAAATCTCTTGGCCAGGCCAAAACGCCCACCAACTGCAGCGAGTCCAGGGATTAGCACTAACAGAGTTAATGTCGCAAAATCGGGGGAACGGATGTACTATATAGAAGGGGGTCGCAAAATGATGCGGGAGGGTTGGGGAGGTGGGGAACAGACCGTTCCCGGAGTGCGTGACACATTTTTTATGATTTCGCGGAGCACAAAAAAAAATTCCCTTCCGCCGCTCCACTTTGTCAATAGGAAAACGCCAAGGGGAAGACTAAAACAACAAAAAAATAGGGATTTCTTCACTGAGAAAAATATTCTTTCGAATTAGTTTCCTATTTAATTAAGGAACATATACAAAAAATAATATTAAACTCTCTATAGTTTTATTTTATTCAAAATTTCTTAAGTAGTTATATATTATTTTAATTTTAGTCCATCTAAAATAGCAAATGCATTTTATTTTCCATTTAAAAATATTTCTTTGCTAGTTTCTTCCTTTGTTTCAAATTTAATCCCTTCATATTTCTAATTAAAGCTCTCTTTTATTATTTCTTACTTAGAATTCCCCGAGTAAAAATTTATAGTTTAAATTATATTAAATATACTTGATATTAGAATTCATTTTTTTATTACACAATATTTTTTAGCTACGTTCTCCCTTTGTTTCAATTTTAATTCTTAAATTCAGAGTAGCTCGACTTGATCTCAAATTGAAATTAATATTTAAACCCTTCACCTGGTTAAATGTATATTTGATGTATTTTTTTTTTGTTTTCTATTTTTTTTTTGCCATACAAACACAGAGTGGGGGGGGGGGGGGGGGAGAGGGACATGGAGACAGACAGGGACAGGCTGGCGGTGCTACCTGCACTCGCACACAGGGAGCCGAGACGCAATGTGGGATACGCATTCCATTGTTTTGCCTGGAGAAAGTTTTACGCTGTCGGGAATATTTATACAACTTGGCTTGTTTAACTTGCACTAATTAAGTTTGCCCTGCCACACTCGGATGCTCCCGCTGGAGCCGTCGGAGGAGTGCTCCAGGACCTAACCGAAGGGGTGGGGCTCCAAGCTGGAGCTGGAACTGGGAAGGCGAATGCGAATGCGAGTTGGTTGAGGACGACGACGAGTGATTCCGGCAGCTTAAGAAGCGGGGAGAGACATGCATAAAATAACCCCGTTGGCCAAGTTTATGATGTCCAGAGGGCCGGGGGAATGGGCATATAGATCAACCAACCAGTCGAGGATTAAACCTAAACGGAAATACACTTTTGCCAACAGAGCCCATGTTTCTGGCAGAGGCGCGGCTAGAAATAGGCGCTTGTTTTCTATAAAATACATTTTTTTAAGAAAATTATTTTTTATTAGTAAGTTATTTTTTTTTTTTAAGTTAAGAAAGTTATTTTTACCCGAAGTTCACTTATAAGTTCATAAAAATCTTATATTTCATCTTCCCAAAGTTTCAATTTGATCTAATTTAGTCATTCAAAAGCTTTGACAAAGGCAAAAAAATAACCTGTATTTTTTCAGTCACGAGAATTGCTGGAAATTTAAAAAAATTCTAATTAAATTGAAATTACAAATATTTTTAATTGCCAGAAGCGGCTTTATTTACCTAAAATATTATTTTAAATAGCCTTAAATCAAAGTTGTAGCTTTAATTTTGTTCGCCTTTAAGTTGTTCTTTGATTTTGACGGAAAACAAAATTTAAATTAAAAATGAACTATTTTTTTAACCTATTTTTTAAGGTAATTACTTAAATATTTACCAAATGAGAAGCATTTAAAGTCGTTGACTTGTGGCTGGTTAAAGCCTATTTCCTTATTTTTTGTGAGCTTTTTTAGAGCAGAAAAAGGAGTAAGAAAAAAATATAGAGGATGATAAAGAGGATAAAATGGAGATGAAGGAGGAGTCAAAGGAGCAGTAAGAGGAGTAGGTGGAGTCCAGCAACCCAACTACTCGATAATTTATAGCACTCTTGCCTGCCAACACACACAGGACAGAGACTCACACACACACACACACACACACAATTTTACACACACACACACACAACTCAAATGCACAATGCGGGGGCGACTGACTGACCGCCAGACAGATGGACCAAAGGACTGATGGAGGGACAATCACGCCCCGACATTTGTACAGCGGCCATGCATTATGTATACGCCATGCGTGCCCAGAACCAGCCCAGGACATGCCCCACCCTCTGCCTCTCTGGCATCAAAATTTAATGTCTTTGGCAGCACAAATAGTTTTGGCCTGCCATTTTTAAGCCGCCCACACACACTACCCGCCGCTCTCTGCCTCTCGGAGAGATCCTGGAAAGCCTGGCAGGCGACAGACGACAGACGACACTGATGAACCGAGAAACGGCACTGTCCCTGTCTTGAACAATGGGGCAAGGACCTCGAGGGGAAACCCCACAGTGCCATTGAGTTATGGGCCGAGGCAGAGACCCTACCAAGGAGTCAAGGATCCATTTTCCAAGCTTCTCAATGCAAATGCGATTAATTATAACAGAGAAATCCGAAAATTTGCGCACTAATTGAGTGCAGTCATGCACAGATTATTATTATCTCAGGGGTGTTTGCGTCAAATATCTAAATAATAGATTAAGCAGGCGGCTTGGAGTGTCTGAAAAATAAGTAAATAAAGGCGTATGCCTAAAGTTTAATTTATGCCATTAAACTATATTATAAACTATTAATATTACAAGTTTAAGCTTTGTAAAGTTGCAATAATTATATAGTTTTTGGTTGTTTTTTTTTTTTTGGTTATGTTCCTCAAGACTTAACAGCTTGAATTTTTTACCAGATATTAAGAAAAGTTTAAAGTAATTTTTAACATTTTTTCCCAAACTAAAAGTTGCTAAATAAATTATAAATAAATAACAATTATATTCTCTTCTTTCAGCTTACCGCAAGTGCCAGCACACGGACGTCTTTTGCAATGCCCCCAATGGAGCTGCTCCGGCTGAGGGCGCCCGGCTGGTTGGACCCTGTGTGCCGAAAGAAAAGCGCTGCGATGGGTATTTGGATTGCCGCACGGGACGGGATGAGGATGGCTGCAACGGTGTGTCCTGTCGCCTGGATCAGTTCCGGTGTGCCAACGGGCACAAGTGCATAGATGCTGCCCTCAAGTGTAACCATCGCGATGATTGTGGTGACAATTCCGATGAGCAGGGCTGCAGTAAGTGATCCTTTATCCCCAAGGATACAAATTCTTTGCCAACTGATAATCATATTTGGTTTCTATTCCTGCAGACTTTCCACCCTGCCATCATGCCCAGTTCCGGTGCTCGAATGCCTTGTGCATTCCATACAACTTCCATTGCGATGGCTACCACGACTGTGCGGACAAGAGTGACGAGGCCAATTGCACGGCCATTGCCTGTCCGGACAACAAGTTCCTTTGTCCACGAGGCGGGGCCAGTGGCACGCCCAAATGCATCCTGAAGTCGCAGCTATGCGATGGCAAACGTGACTGCGAGGATGGCAGCGATGAGGAGACCAATTGCTGTGAGTGCCTCAAGTTTATACCTTCAGGCTTTGGTTTTATATATATTTAGCTTCATCCTGATTTTCTCTGACCTTCTGTTCTCTCTCTCTCTTTATTACCGCAGCCATTGCCTCGTGTCCCGCCCTGAGCTGCGAGTTCAAGTGCCGACCCTCTTTAACCGGCGGCGTTTGTTACTGCAAACCGGGCCAATCTCTGGCCCCCGACAACCGGACCTGCGTGGATCTGGACGAGTGCGCCGAGTGGGGACACTGTGACCAGCTGTGCACCAACACCCTGGGCTCGTATACCTGCCAGTGCGCCCAGGGATACTCGCTGATCAATGACTCCAAGTGCATTGCCCCCGATGCCAATAATTTGCAGCTGATCTTTGCCCATGACAGAGCCATCATGAGAATGTTATCCCATGGCACTGACTCCAAAATCCTGGCCAATGCCACGGCAGCGGCGGGTGTTACCTTCCATTATGCCAGGAATACACTGTATTGGTCGGACATCAAGACGCGGAAGGTGCAGAGTCTGCCGCTGGATCCACAAAACAAGGCTGTGTCGCCGTTTGACCAAACTCTGCCCGGCACCTGGGCCCCCGTGGCCCTGGCCGTGGACTGGGTTGGAGACAAGATCTATGTGGCGGATTTGGTGGGTCAGAAAATCGATGTATTCGAGCTGAGTGGCCAGTGGCATGCAGTGGTCCTGGGCTCCAATCTGACCTCACCCGCTGACCTAGCTCTGGACCCAACGGCTGGCCTGATGTTCGTGGCGGATGGCGGTCAGGTGCTGAGGGCTCACATGGATGGCACGCATGCCAGATCCATTGTCTCGGAGGCGGCGTACAAGGCCAGCGGTGTGACGGTGGATATCATTAGCAAGCGTGTCTTCTGGTGCGATTCCCTGCTGGACTACATCGAGTCTGTGGACTATGAGGGGGCACATCGGGTGATGGTGCTGCGGGGACAGCAGGTGCCCAGTCCCTCGCGACTGGCGCTGTTCGAGAATAGAATTTACTGGACAGATGCCACCAAGCAGGGCATCATGTCGGTGGACAAGTTCGAGGGTCCCAGCTCCATTCAGGTCACGTACAAGGCCAAGGATATCAGGGAGCCCAAGGGCATCATAGCCGTGCATGCCCTCAGCCAGCCGAGGGTATCGAATCCCTGCGGCAACAACAACGGCGGCTGCAATCACATGTGCATTGTGACGGCCGTGAAGGGCGCCCCCACCGGACTGGGCTTCCGCTGTGCCTGCTCCACCGGCTACCAGCTGGAAACGGATCTAAAGCTCTGCAAGCCCGTGGTGGAGTTCCTCATGTACTCCCAGCAGCGATTCATCAAGGGCAAGGTGCTGGAGCCGGTGATTGAGGGCTTTAGTGATGCCATCATGCCGGTGGTCTCACGGCGAGCCCGCTTCGTGGGCCTTGACTTTGATGCCCGCGATGAGTTCATCTACTACTCGGATGTCCTGCAGGATGTGATCTACCGGGTGCATCGCAATGGCACTGGCCGTGAGATAGTTCTCGCCTCCCAGAACGAGGGAGTCGAGGGCCTGGCCGTTGACTGGGCCTCCAAGAATCTGTATTACATCGACTCCCGCAAGGGCACCCTGAATGTCCTGTCCACACGGAATGTGACCCATCGCCGTACGCTGCTGAAAAACCTTAAGCGTCCGCGTGCCATTGTTGTCCATCCCAACCGAGGATTCATCTTCTTCTCGGAGTGGGACCGGCCGGCAAACATCACGAGAGCGAATACCGATGGCAGCGGGCTGCTGGTCTTCAAGAATGTGACCCTCGGCTGGCCGAACGGCCTCTCCATTGACTTTAAGGAGGATCGCGTCTACTGGTGCGATGCCCTGCTGGACCATGTGCAGCATGCCAATCTGGATGGCACGGACATTAAGACGGTCAACTCGCGTCTCGTGCGGCATCCCTTCTCAATAGTCATACACAACGACTGGATGTACATCACGGACTGGCGTTTGGATGCCATTATCCGGCTGCACAAGCTCACCGGCGAGCAGGAGGAGATGATGGTCCGGGAGCCGCAGACTAACAGGCTCTATGGCGTCAAGGTCTACAGCCATGAGGTTCAGAGGATAGCGGATACGCAGCCCTGTCATCGTAACAATGGCGGCTGCCAAAAGATCTGCTTTGCGGTGCCCATTGGAGGCGGCGGAAGTGGCCAGAATTCATCCTCCGGTGAGGTGACCACACCCTCACCCTCATTTGGGCGCCTGCAGGCACGCTGCTCCTGTCCCTACGGCGAGCGCTTGGCCGAGGATCAAGTGAGCTGCATGCCGGATCCCGGAGCCGAGCCACCGGTACAACCCTGCCCCAATTCCTGGGACTTTACCTGCAATAATCAGAGATGCATACCCAAGTCCTGGGTCTGTGATGGCGACGATGATTGTCTGGATAACAGCGATGAGGAGCAGAATTGCACAAGTGAGTAGCCAAAACCAAAACCAAAACCAAAATTCCACCATCAAACCTTAACCCAAATCCTTTGATGAATTTCTCCTTAGAACCCACCTGCGGAGCCAACGAGTTCCAGTGCCGTTCTGGTCGCTGTATACCCCTGAATTTCCGTTGCGACCAGGAGAACGACTGCGGCGACAACTCGGATGAGCAGGAGTGCGGAAATGTGACCTGCGGCACCTCCCAGTTCGCCTGCGCCAATGGCCGCTGCATACCGAATATGTGGAAATGCGACAGCGAGAACGATTGCGGCGATGGCAGTGACGAGGGTGATTTTTGTGCCGAGAAGACCTGTGCCTACTTCCAGTTCACATGTCCCCGGACCGGCCACTGCATCCCCCAGAGTTGGGTATGCGATGGCGACGACGATTGCTTCGATAAGCAGGACGAAAAGGATTGCCCACCGATCTCATGCCTAGCAAATCAATTCAAGTGCGCCGATCTGAGGCAGTGCGTCGAGGAATCGTACAAGTGCGATGGCATTCCGGACTGCAACGATGGCTCCGATGAGCTCGGCTGCCCCTCAATGGGACCCAATCAGTGCAATCTGGAGAAGCATTTCCGCTGCAAGTCCACTGGCTTTTGTATACCCATTGCCTGGCATTGCGATGGCTCCAACGATTGCTCCGATCACTCGGATGAGCAGGAATGCGGCCAGATCACCTGTGCCCAGAATTTCTTCAAATGCAACAACACCAATTGTGTGTTTAAGGCCTACATCTGCGATGGCAAGGATGATTGTGGTGACAACTCGGACGAGGGTGCCGAGCATGCCTGTGTCCCGCCGCCATTCAAGTGTCCGCACGGCCAGTGGCAGTGTCCCGGCGTCTCTGAGCGGTGTGTGAACATCACCTCCGTCTGCGATGATACGCCCGACTGTCCTAATGGATCCGACGAGGGCGAGGGCTGTGACCTGGCCGAGTGCGAGCATCAGGCTGGTCAGTGCTCGAGCTTCTGCCAGAAGACTCCGAATGGAGCGCTTTGTGTGTGCCCGCCGGGCTCGGAGATTGGCGAGGATGGATTCACCTGCATCGATACAAATGAGTGCGATCCCCCGGGACTCTGTTCGCAGCAGTGCACCAACACGAAGGGCTCCTATTTCTGCTCCTGCACCGATGGCTATGTCCTGGAACCGAACAAGCACACCTGCAAGGCTGTCAATCACACTGCCGCCTTCCTAATCATCTCCAATCGCCACTCCATTCTGGTGGCCGACCTCAAGGAGCAGGGCTTGGAGCGGGTGCCCATTATTGTGGAGAATGTGGTGGCCACCGCCTCGAATATGCACACTGGCACCATTTTCTGGAGCGACATGAAGCTGAAGAAGATCTCACGCCTGGACAGGGGCATGGAGCCGCAGGAGATTATCAACACGGGCCTGGATCTGGTCGAGGGCCTGGCCTATGACTGGATAGCCCAGAATCTCTACTGGCTGGACAGCAAGCTGAATACTATTGAGGTGTCCGCGGAGAATGGCTCCAATCGGTTGGTCCTGGTCAGGGAGAATATCACCCAGCCCAGGGGCATGTGCATTGACCCGAGTCCCGGTGCCAGATGGATCTTCTGGACGGACTGGGGCGAGAATCCGCGAGTGGAGCGCATCGGCATGGACGGCAGCATGCGGAAGACCATCATCAATACGAAAATCTACTGGCCCAACGGATTGACTTTGGATATAGCCACCAAGAGGGTGTATTTTGCGGACTCCAAGCTGGATTTCATTGACTTTTGTTACTACAATGGCACCGGCAGGCAGCAGGTCCTGGCCAGCAGTCACTACCTGCTCCATCCGCACTCGCTGTCCCTGTTCGAGGACACCCTCTACTGGACGGACAGGCAGCTGAATCGTGTGCTGTCCGCCAACAAGTTCCGTGGCAAAAACCAGACCGTGGTCTCGCATCTGATCAGCCAGCCGCTGTCCATCCATGTCCATCATGCCTCCCTGCAGCCCATGTCCCCGAATCCCTGCGCCCAGGCTCACTGCCAGCATTTGTGCCTGCTGAGTCCGAAGGCCCCGGAGGGTTACTCCTGCAAGTGTAAGCCCGGCTTTAAGCTCCTCAGCGAGGGTCGCTGCATCGAGGAGGAGAAGCCCTTCCTAATGGTGGTCAAGGGCACACAGATTGTGGATTTGCCGCTAAATGGTGGCGATGCGAGAGCCGGAGCCCTGGCCCCGGTAATTGGCATCGAGAGCAGCACCGGGCTGGACTTTGATCGCAAGGGCGAGACCCTGTATTGGGTGCAGGGCAAGGAGGATGATGACGAGAACTGTACCATTTATACCACACCCTATGGCGGCGGCAACAAGACCCTCTTCCTGGGCATCGACAACGGCATGGTGGGTGCCCCCTACACCATTGCCTTCGACTGGCTGGGCAGGAATCTGTATATTGGCAACCGTGTGGCCAGTAATATTGAGGCAGTGCGCGTGGACGGTAAGCAAAAGTATCGGACCATCATCCTGGCCAACAACGGATACGACAACTCGGTGTCCCGGCCCAAACAGATTGCCCTGGATCCCACCGATGGCAAACTCTTCTGGATCGATGAGGGCGTGCTGGAGGTGCCGGTGAAAATCGGTCGCGTTGACATGAACGGCAATAATCCCATTGTGCTGCTGAAGGAGATCTCGCATCCGGAGTCCCTGGTGGTGGACATCGAGAAGAAGCTGCTGTATTATAGCGCCAGCAATCCGGGACTCATTGGCGTCATGGACTACAATGGCGATGAGCGCACCACCATCACCATGAAGGACTCCCATCCGATGGCCAAGCCCAGGAGTCTGGGCATCCTCGAACACAAGCTCTACTATTTGGATCCCCTGTACGAGCGGATCGTGAGGCTGGACCTGCCGAATGGCGACAATCCCAAGACCATAGTGGACAACGAGGCCGATCTGCGCTCCATGATGATCTACAAGAAGCGGTCCTCGATGCAGCATCCCTGCCAGGAGAATAACGGCGGCTGCAAGCATCTCTGCCTGCCGGCCGAGGCAGCCACAAGATCCTGTGCCTGCGGCATTGGCTCCCGAAAGGAGAACGAGGTCAATTGCGTAAACTACAAGACCTTTGCCGTGGTCTCTCAGCTGGACACAATCCGTGGCTATAGCCTCAGCGACAGCACCGAGGCCATGGTGCCCGTTAGCGGGCCAGGACACCATATCCTTCACGTGGACGTTATGTTCCGTGAGCAATGGATCTACTGGGCGGAATACAATCGCGGCTATTGGAATGGCATCTTCAGGTCGCGACCCAATGGCACCGATATCCAGCACGTGGTCAAGGATGGCATCGGCAGCAACGGCATCCGTGGGCTGACCATCGACTGGGTGGCCGGCAACATGTACTTCACCAATGTCTATCCGCACGAGAATTACGTGGAGGTCTGCTGGATGGATGGCAGCAACAGGAAGGTTCTGGTCAAGACCACCACCGATGCCCCGCGTGAGCTGGCCGTGAATCCCATCAAGCGGCATCTCTACTGGATTGACTATGGCCAGCATCCCAGAATTGGCAAGGCCCTGCTTGATGGCAGCAAGTGGGTACCGCTGGTCACCTCGGGCATATCGATGCCCAAGGATCTCACCATTGACATGCAGACCCATGACGTATTCTGGGTCGACTCCAAGCTGGACACCATACAGAAGATTTCGTACAATGGGGCCAATCGCGAGGTTATCCGCCGGGATCTACCCAATCCCATGGGCATTGCCATCTATCTGAACGATGTCTATTGGGTGGACAGGAACCTGATGACGGTCTTTAAGGCCTCCAAGCTGAATGCCAACGAGTCGGCCGTTCGTGTGAGGACGAATCTGGAGAAGCTGCGCGACATTGCCATCTACAATATCAACAATCAGCCGCAGGATGATGCCAATCCCTGTGCCCACCTGGGCAATGGTGGCTGCGATCAGCTTTGCTTTAGCTTCCCACCGGAAGGCGGTGCCACCGGCCCCTCGGGCCGCAATTTCCGCTGCGACTGCGCCACCGGAAAGCTGAGCGCCGACGAGCGGAAATGCGAAACGGTGAACGAGTATTTGGTATTCGCCACCAGAACTGAAATCCGGGCCGTTAATCTCGATCCGCATTCCACGGAAGTGCCTTTCACCCCACTGACCAATCTCACAAATGTCGTTGGCCTGGACTTTGACTTTGCCGATAATCGGATGCTCTACACCCAGATCCGTCCCTGGGCCAAGATTGCCTATACCAAGGCTAACAAGCCCAGCCACGATGACATCAATGTGGTCCTCAATAAGGGCATCAATCCCGAGGGCATTGCCTATGACTGGACCCAGCGAAAGATCTACTGGACAGACAGCTCAAACAACTCCATTTACGCCATGAATCTCGACGGCAGCGAGCTGGTGATGATTGCCCGCGTAGAGCGTCCGCGTGCCATCGTTCTGGATCCCTGCAATGGCACCCTTTTCTTCACGGATTGGGGAAGATTCGGTACCTCTGGCAAGATATTCCGCACCACCATGGCCGGCTCCCAGAAGCGGGCCATTGTGGACAAGGACCTGTCGCAGCCCAGTGGCCTGGCCATCGACTATGACGAGCGGCGCCTCTACTGGACGGATGCGGTGAGGGAGAAGATCGAGAGATCCGATTTGGATGGCCAGAATAGGGAGCTATTGGTGGCCGCCACCATATATCCATTTGCCATAACCGTATTCCGGAATTACATTTACTGGACGGATCTCCAGCTGCGTGGCGTTTACCGGGCCGAGAAGCACACGGGGGCCAATATGGTGGAGATGGTGAAGCGTCTGGAGGATTCACCGCGCGACATACGCATCTACAGTGCGGATCGGCAGAAGTGCAATGTGAATCCCTGCCGGATCAATAATGGCGGCTGTGCCCAGAGCTGTCACCCGGCGCCCAATGGCAAGGCAGAGTGCAAGTGCGATGACAACTCCAAGGTGGTCAACGAGGGCAGGATGTGTGCGCCACGGAATAATACCTGCGAGGCCAGCAAATTCTACTGCAAAAACGGCAGATGCATCTCGCGGATGTGGTCCTGCGACGGCGACGATGATTGCGGCGACAACTCCGACGAGGATGCCAACTACTGTGCCTACCACTCCTGCTCCCCCAACGAGTTCCGCTGCAACAATGGACGCTGCATATTCAAGTCCTGGAAGTGCGACCATGAGAACGACTGCAAGGATGGCTCCGATGAGCTGGGCTGCACCTATCCGCCCTGCGTGGATGGTGAGTTTACCTGCGGCAATGGGCGCTGCATTCCCCAGGCTCAGGTGTGCAACGGCGTTAATGACTGCAAGGATAATGCCACCTCGGATGAGACCCACGAGCGTTGTCCCATGAACACCACCTGCCCGGCGAATCATCTCAAGTGCGAGAAGACCAACATCTGTGTGGAGCCCTACTGGCTGTGCGATGGGGACAATGATTGCGGTGACAATTCGGATGAGGATCCGCTGCACTGTGGCCAAAGAACTTGCCCCACAAACAGCTTCCGCTGCCCCAACCACAGATGCATTCCAGCCACCTGGTATTGCGATGGCGACGATGACTGCGGCGATGGAGCAGATGAGCCGCCAGATTACTGCAAATCGGAGGGTCGCACCTGCTTTGGGGACCTGTTCACCTGCGACAATGGCAACTGCATACCCAGAATCTATATTTGTGATGGGGATAATGATTGTCTGGACAACAGTGACGAGGATAATCGGCATCAGTGCAGTAAGTCTTTGTTTTTAGCGTCGAAGTTGCCTTTATTAATTCCATTTTTTATTTTTTTTTTAGATGATCGCAAATGTGACGAGGAGACGGAGTTCACCTGCGTGGAGAACAAATCTTGGCAGCGGGCCCAATGCATACCCAAGAAATGGATCTGTGACGGTGATCCGGACTGCGTGGATGGAGCCGATGAGAACACCACCCTGCACAATTGTGCCACCCAGCAGCCGTGTGGCGAGGATATGTTCACCTGCGGCAATGGGCGTTGCATTAATAAGGTAAAAGTTCCCCCCAAAATTCTTCTAAACAGAAATTATTTTAAGATTATTGTTTAATTTGCAGGGCTGGATCTGTGACCATGACAACGATTGCGGCGATGGCACCGACGAGGGCAAATTCTGCAATTCCAAATACAAAACCTGCTCCCCGCAAGAGTTCACCTGCCAGAACTTCAAGTGCATCCGCAATCAGTCCCGCTGCGACGGCGAAGATGACTGTGGCGATCACTCGGACGAGGTGGGATGCGTTAAGGATAATGTTACCTGTCCCCATGGCCAGTTTGCCTGCACAAATGGCCAGTGCATTGACTACAATCTGGTGTGCAACAAGTATCCGGATTGCGCCGATGAATCCGATGAGCCAGCCCACTGCAATGTCGATGAGTGTGCCAAGGTGGAGATCAATCAGTGTGGCCACAAGTGTGTGGATACCCTGACGGGTTACTATTGCGACTGCAACGAGGGCTACAAGTGAGTATTCAGTCCCTATTTGTATCCCTATAGAAAGCTACATACATATATTATTTAATTTCAGACTCCTGGCCGATGGCAAGGCTTGTGCGGATGTGGACGAGTGCCTGGAGCAGCCGGGTGCCTGTTCCCAGCACTGTTCCAACACTCCTGGCGGCTTCTACTGCAAATGCGATGAGACCTACTATGAGCGGCAGAACGATGAGCACACATGCAAGCGCAAGGACAATATCCCACCGTGGCTGATATTCACCAACAAGTATTATGTGCGCAACATGTCGGTGGATGGACACCAGTATAACCTAATGCATCAGGATCTGATGAATGTGGTGGCCCTGGACTTTGATATACGCGAAGAGTACATGTACTTCTGCGATGTCACAGCCAAGACAATATTTAGAGCCAAGTATGGCGAGCCCGATGACGAGACTCCGCCCGAGAGGGAGGCCGTAATTAGGCACGATTCCCATGGCCTGGAAGGCATTGCCATCGATTGGGTGGGCCGCAAGCTCTACTGGCTGGACAGGCACTCCAAGAACCTGGATGTCTCCGAGCTGGATGGCACCAAGCGTAAAACGCTGAGGAGTGGCGTTGTCGATCCCCGTGCCATAGTTGTTCATCCCGGCATTGGTTATCTGTACTTCACCTCGTGGCATCTGCAGGCCTACATTGCCAAGATGGGCATGGACGGATCGAATTTCACCAGGATTCTGAACTGGAACGATGACATTGCCTGGCCCAATGCCCTGTCGATTGATTACTTCACCGATCGCATTTACTGGGCCGATGCCCACTTGGACTATATTGCCTATGCGGATCTGGAGGGGCGACATCGTCACACGGTGCTGTCCGGCAGCAAGGTGCCGCATGTATTTGCCCTCAGCCTGTTCGATGATTATATTTACTGGAGCGACTGGAATCTGAAGGCCATTGTGCGTGCCAATAAGTTCCATGGCGCCAACTATACCGTCCTGAGGAACACCACCCACCGTCCCTACGACCTGCATATCAATCATCCCCTGCGACAGCTGCCGTACACGAATCCCTGCGGCACAAACAATGGCGGCTGCTCCCATCTCTGCCTGATTGCCCCGCCGCCAGAGTCCACCTACCTAAACATCGAGGGCTACATCGAGGAGGGGGCACCCATCTACAAGTGCGCCTGTCCCAATCAATTCTATTTGGCCAGGGACATGAAGACCTGCGTGGCCAATTGCACGGCCGGCCAGCACTTGTGCGGCGGACGGGACGAGAAATGTATACCTTGGTTCTGGAAATGTGACGGCGAGAAGGACTGCAAGGATGGCTCCGATGAGCCAGCGACCTGTGCCCCGCGACACTGCCGCGCCGGAACCTTCCAGTGCAAGAACACCAACTGCACACCCTCGGCCACGATCTGTGATGGCGTCGACGATTGCGGAGATCGCAGCGATGAGCAGAATTGCGATCTGCCCTGTCCGCTGTCCGATTTCAAATGCAAGTCCAGCGGCAGATGCATTCTGGACAGCTGGCGTTGCGATGGCGATGCAGACTGCAAGGATGGCAGCGATGAAGATCCGGCCGTGTGCTGTGAGTACTACAGAATTTTAGGTCTAGAAATCCCTGAATATTAATCCGTTTTTTCCTCCTTTATAGTCAAGCGCACCTGCGACCCGAAGACCGAGTTTGCCTGCAAGAACGGACGCTGTATTCCACAGCTGTGGATGTGCGACTTTGACAATGATTGCGGCGATGATTCGGATGAGCCGGCTTACATGTGCCGCCAAAGGAACTGCACAACTGGCTGGCAGCGTTGTCCTGGTCAGTCCAACTATCGCTGCATACCCAAGTGGCTGTTCTGTGATGGCAAGGACGATTGCCGGGATAACAGCGATGAGCTGCCAGAGAACTGTCCCAAATGCAATGCTGAAACTGATTTCAAGTGCGGCAACAACCGATGCATACCCAAGTGAGTGATCCTAACATAAATCTGGACACTTTCCGTATTTAATTTATTATTTTTTATGTAATTTCAGGCAATGGATGTGCGATTTTGCTGATGATTGTGGCGATGCCAGCGACGAGAATGAGGCGGTGTGCAAGGGTCGGTACCGTGACTGCTCCGAGTCGGAATTCCGTTGCGGCAATGGCAAATGCATCTCCTCCCGCTGGCAGTGCGATCACGAGGACGATTGCGGCGACAACTCCGATGAGATGCACTGCGAGGGCTATCAGTGCAAGAATGGCACCTTCCAGTGTGCCTCCGGGCACTGCATTGCCTCCTATTTCCGTTGCGATGGCGATCGTGATTGCCGCGACATGTCCGATGAGGTGGGCTGTCCCCCGCGCTTCCCTGGTGGCCGCTACTGTCCCGAGTCGCGTTTCCAGTGCAACAACAATTTGTGCGTCTCCCTGTCCGATCTGTGCGATGGCACCGATGACTGCGGCGATGGCAGCGATGAGGATCCCAGCGTTTGCAGTGACTTCAATTGCGACACCCTGCGGCGCTTCCAATGTTCAAATCATCGCTGCGTGGCCCGCTACCAGATCTGTGACGGCGTGGACAACTGCGGCGATGGCAGCGACGAGAACAACATGACTTTGTGCGCCAGCAAACAGAAGCCCTGCGATCTCTACACCCAGTACCAGTGCGCCAACAAGCACTGCATCGAACGCTCCCAGGTGTGTGACTATGCGGACGACTGCGGCGATGGCAGCGACGAGTTGGGTTGCCACCACACCAGCAGCTGCTCGGAGCAGACACGCGGCGGCTGCCAGCATCATTGCCATAATCTCACCGATGGCGGCTACATATGCACCTGCTATCCGGGCTACATTATAGCGGCGGACAACAAGAAGAAATGCTCCGATGTGGACGAGTGTCTCACCAGGCAGCACACCTGCTCGCATCAATGTCACAATCTGAATGGCACCTATTCGTGCAGCTGTCGGGAGGGTTTCCACCTGACCGATGGCGCCAGTGGTGTGTGCCGTGCCGAGAAGGAGGATGTCATTCTGGTGTTTGCCAACGGGCAGGAGATCCGGGGACTGGATCTTCAGAAACGCGAGGAATTCGAGGTGATAGCCGCCGAGAAGAGAATCGAGGCCCTGGACTATGATGCCCAGCAGCAGATCGTCTTTTGGGCCGACAGCTACGACAAGACCATAAAGCGTTCGTACATGGTCAATGCCATCGATGGCCGGGCCAAGATTGGCTTTGCCCAGGACCTGAACATGAAGGGCGGCTCGAAACCCACCGCCGTGGCCGTGGATTGGCTGGCCTCGAATCTCTACTGGACGGAAATGGACAGGACGGGCTCTAAGCCACGCGGACGCGTGATGGTGGCCAAGACCGATGGCCGCTATCGTCGGTCCATAGTCAATGCTGGATTGGAGGTGCCCACCTCTATAGCCGTTAATCCGCAGCTGGGCAGAATCTATTGGTCGGATGCTGGATCGGCGCCCAAAATCGAGGTGTCTTGGATGGATGGCTCAAAGCGCAGACCCTTGATAACCGAACAGATCCGTCATCCGGCTGGTCTGACCATCGATTACTCACAGGATCACATCATCTACTGGGTGGACACCAAGCTTAATGCTATTGAGTCCATGCGGGCGGATGGCTCACGGCGCAAGGCCATCGTCAAGGGCGACCAGCTGCGGCATCCCGTCTCCCTGGACCTCTTCGAGTCGAACATGTTCTGGATGACCCGCGACACCGGCGAACTGGTGCGTCAGGATAAGTTCGGGCGTGGAGTGCAGGTGGTGCTGCATCGCAACCTCGTCAATCCGTCCGGCCTGAAGGTGTACCACGACAAGCGGTACAATACCTCGCTGCCCAATCCCTGCGACAACTCCACCTGCTCTCACCTGTGCCTCCTTGTGCCTGGCGGCCATCGTTGCGCCTGTCCCGATGCCTCGGGACCGCCGCCCTCGCACCGCAGCACCGCTGAGGTTATTTGCAACGCCGCCGCCGAGCATCCACGTCCGGCGCCCAGAATCTGTCCCTGCCAGAATGGTGGCCTCTGCAAGGAGGATGCCCAGGGCGAGCTCATCTGCGATTGCATGTCCGAGTTCCGCGGCGAGCACTGTGAGACGAGCACCACCGGTGCCTTTGGCCATGGCGGGGCAAATGTCACCGCCGTGGTGGTTCCAATAATGGTCATCCTGCTGGTAATGATGGCCGCCGCCGGGGCCTGGTATGTCATACGCAAGAGGCCATTGTAAGTATAGTTTTAGATTAATCTCTTGGAGAAATCTCATCATTAACCTTATTTCCGTTTTAGCGGGAAACTGGCTCGCATGCCGGCCATGACCTCCTCGCAGAGCGTCACCTTCCGCCACGGCTCGAATGTGGAGTTCAGCGAGAGCGGCTTCCCCGGCGCCTCTGCTCCCGGAGCAGGTGATGTAGCGCCCATCGAGGGCTATAACCTGCAGACGGTGAACGCCAACAAGGCGCGCGACTTTGCCAATCCCATGTACGATGCCGTGCAATCGGGCACCACTGCCGATCCCGGCATGGGCAATGGTTCGGGTGAGTTTGATAGTAATCCTTAAGGGATTCCATAATCACTAACCTTGCTTTTTATCCTGCTTAGGCATCTATGATGTACCCGGCGAACCATCCGCCAAGGGCAAGGCCATTGGCCATCATGCCAGCGGTTCCTTTACGGAGCCCGCCTCGGCCATCATTGCTCCCAGCAGCATCACGCATAAGGCATCGCCGCAGCTGCAGCTGCGCACTAGGGAGCTGGACCCATCGGCGGACACTGGCAAGGATACACAGTTCCTGGTGGAGGAGGACAAGTCCGAGTGCTGATATCAAGCCCATCACTCGGCTGCCGTTGCGGTGGCTGTGGCGGTGGCCAGTTGTCGCCGCCAGCTAACAACCGCGGAGACCAAGAACAGCTATCCCCTGCAAACATAACAAAGAATAATCAGGCAAAGGAAGGAGCCGCAGTCGCAGTCGCAGACGCAGACGCAGACGGAGCCAGAACATCATCATCATCTTCATCAGCGGGAGGCACAAGGACGCCCTAGTAGTAAACATCACAAATCGTGGCAGGCGGCCAAGGCCACCACCAAGGTGTAGCCAGGCGGCGAAGGAGAATGTCCTCTGGGGGAGGGGATGGCAAATACACATATCCAAAAAAAATAAACAAAAAGGAAAGAAAGGAAAAGGTAAAAAACGAACACAGAGACAGGCGGCAAAACCAGCAGAAGAAGCGTTGCAATTATTATTAAATAAAAGTATAAAAGTAAACATAAAAAATTAAAACTAAAACTAAAAACTAAATATAAATGTACACAAACACTAGGAGCAGGTTTATCAGACTCCACACACACACACCCACACACAGCCACTTTTGTAAAGCCAACTTTTTGTGACCTACTGTTTTTTCACATATTTTTTCGAGTGTGTAATGTTATTTTGCAAAGTAAAAACAAAAAAAATAAAACAAACAACAAAATAAATGCAGAGGAAAATTGTAAAAAGCAAAAATCGAAACAAAATTAAGGCATAGAGAATATATATTTTTTTGAAAGCTAAATGACAATATTAACTATATATAAATGTATGTAAATTGGAAACGAAAAGCAACAAGAATATGTATATGCGTGTATATGTATACAAAACAAACAAAAAACTAAGGAGAGACACATTCCATGCTAGGATTTCTATATATATATATATATTTTTCTAAAAAAAAAAGGAAAACAAACAAAAGCGAGCTAAAAATATATATACAAGAAAAATATAAATTATAAACGTGCAGACACACTTTTGTGCTAAAAACCAGGATCGAATCTAAAAGGATCGAAAGGAAACAAGCATTCCCACACACACACACACATCTATATATCGATCTATTTATAATAATTAATTTAATTATTTATTCAACACACACACAAACGCACACGCAGGCCTATTAATAATTAATCCGAGAAAATTGCATTTTATCGCGATTTAAAAATTGTTTTTCCATCCACAATACATTCCCAGAAAAAAGGAAAATAATGGAAATTTAATATTAAAAAAGAAAAGCCTAGCTTTTGCCTTTTCCTGTCTTGTTTTTTAACCGCCTTCTTTCTTTATAAATATATATATTCCCGATTTTTATTTTGTGTGTGTAGTTACAAAAAAAAAGATAACTTGTTGATGTCGAGCGTGTTTTTTGTACACTTCAATCTATATATAAATATATTTTATTTTTTAATTATACCATATATATATATATGTATATGTGTGCATTTTTTTTATATAATTTTTTCGTTCTTGTGCAAAAAAAATCTGTGCTTCCCTCTTCATTTTTAAGCGTGTGTTTTTAGCATAAATTTTAGTGAAAGAAAGAAAGAAAGGATGGAAGGAAACTAAAGCTGTATTCGCCAATCGGGCCATATACAACGCTATATATGTGAAGTTAATTGTATATTTAATGTCAAGCTACATAATGGATAACGAATTGATGGCAAGAAACCACAAACATAATATGAGTAAAAATGCGAAATGAAATGGACGATGGAGAAGAAGAGAACCTATTTGTTGAAAAAATAAAACTTTTTTTTATTATTATTATACATATATATATACTGGGGGGAAAAATGTAAGATGAAGAAACCTAAAAACATTCATAATAAAGAAAAATTTAAAAAAAAATGTAAAAAACGGATACTTTTATATTTATATTATATATAAACAAATAACGAAAAGCATAACAGTAAGTATAGCAATGAGAATGAACTAGGATCTATCTGGATCGATACATCATTAAAAATTGGCCAATTGAAGCGTAAAACCCACTGAAATAGTAATTTCAATATACACATGGGCTATTCCGGGGGTCGCGAACGTACGATATTGGTACACGATTTACGATATTCGAATACGATTTACGATATTCAAATACGATATTCAAATACGATTTACGATATTTAAATACGATATTCAAATAAGGTTTACGATATTCAAATATGATTTACGATATTCAAATATGATTTACGATATTCAAATACGATATTGGACAAGATTTACGATATTCAAATACGATATTCAAGTACGAATTACGATATTCAAATACGATTTACGATATTGGTGCATGAGTTACGATATTCATATACGATTTAAGGTGGATGAGCATCACTGATGCGCATCGTAAAAATCATGCAAGTTGTCATTTTGGGATTTCAGATACCAGGCGAACAGAAGGCAGTAGCAAGCGACTGAAAACTGTTAGAAACTGTTATAAAAACATAGCCAAGTTTCGAACCTTCCAATAACCAATAAGGTTCGAAACTTGGCTATTTTATAACAGTTTTCAGTCGCTTGCTACTGCCTTCTGTTCGCCTGGTATCTGAAATCCCAAAATGATGATTTTGCATGGTTTTTACGATGTGCATCAGTGATGCTCATCCACCTTAAATCGTATATGAATATCGTAACTCATGCACCAATATCGTAAATCGTATTTGAATAACGTATTTGAATATCGTAATTCGTACTTGAATATCGTATTTGAATATCGTAAATCTTGTCCAATATCGTATTTGAATATCGTAAATCATATTTGAATATCGTAAATCGTATTTGAATATCGTAAACCTTATTTGAATATCGTATTTAAATATCGTAAATCGTATTTAAATATCGTAAATCGTATACCAATATCGTAAATCTGGTATCAATATCGTAACTTTGTATGGCAATATCGTAAATTTTTCCCCTAAACATGGCTAGATTGATTCCTCTCTTCATGCTGAACAAAAATATATATTATATTTATTTATTTATTTATTTGTACACTGTTTACTGAATTTTAAATTAAGCAACAGGAATTTTAATCAATTTAATTTTTATTTAACGTTCGCCGTAGCCAAATTCCCACTCAAAATATACCCATAGCCCATAATGAAATTAAAACCATGTTTTTATATTTTTTTTATCTTTTATTTTCTGTTTTTTCTCTCTTTTTTATGAAAACTTCTCCTTATATTCACGTGTCGACTTCCTGCGACTTCTATCTAAAAAAAACACTGAATCTCCTTTTTCTTACAAAAAAAAAACAGAAAAAGAATGACAGTCAAAGATCGGAAATGGATACGAGGGAGTGGAACGCAAAATGAATCGCAAATGTTAATCAATTCATTTGTTATAATAGGACTAAATAAATGTATCGTACAAGTGGAAGGTTTTTGTTGTATCAATCAATCAATGCCTCTCTTCCATCTTTCGCCTGACTTCATTCTGCCTTCTGCAGTCATTCTTCTAAGCTTTCTCGCGTGTCTTCAACAAACGAAGACGATTCTCAAGAAATTTGATTAGGTTACATTTTTTTGCCAAGGATTTTCTTCATGGCTTCTTTTTTCCTTCGTTTTTTATGGAGTATGTGCAGAGTTTGGGCATTTGGAAAATTGAAATTTCTAAAACAAAACTGTTGAAACATTTGTTTGTTGGTTTAAAGACTAACAATCTCGCGATAAACGAATAAAAAAAATAATGGATAGGTGTATCTCTAAAGATGATCGAAAATGACATCGTACATAACTAATTAATTACGAAACTGTGTATGCTGCTTCCTCCTTCAGGATGAAAAATGGTGGCTTTAGTGCTGCTCCAGCTGCAGATGGTGTTGTTGCTGCCTCTGTTGTTGTTGGGGATATGCAGTCTTGAGCGGATCGATTGATTTAATCATCGCCAGCAGATCGCTTGACCTTGCGCTGCTTGGGGCTCTGCTGGCTGGCGGCCTTAGGACTGGCCGGCTTGCCGGGCTTGGGAGAAGTCTTGGGCGTCTTAGACTTGGGCGGGGATTTTTCTGCAAAAACAATATAAAATTAGCGTTTATTCATGATACTCTTTTTCCCATGCTTACGCAGCGCTCGCAGCGTCTCCTGTGGCACCCAGTCGTAGTCGATGGTGCTGTCGTTGGCGGTTCCAGTCTCAATAACCTTCTTGGCGGCGGCACGCTTTCGCTTGCCAGAGCTACCCAGCAGATACTGCTGGCCAATAACCAGAAGCAGGACAACAATGCCGGCCAGCAGGACGTAGAGGAAGAAGGTCTCGCCATCGAGTCCCTCATCGACCTCCGAAATCAGAACAGTCTCGTTGAAGACAGCCTCGTTGTACTGAATGCCATTGGCATCACGGTAGGCCAGAGCGATGTTCAGTCCGAAGGGACGGCCGGCAAACTGATCCGAGGGCAGGAAGGTGTACGAAACGGTCGACTCGAAACCGGGCTTCACCTCACGGTTGTAGGCCACAGCCGAGAAGTTCTGAATGAAGTAGTTAAAGTCCATGGGGTAGCGGAAAGATGCCTCCACGGTCTCGATCACAAACTCCTCGGCGCCCTTGTTGGTGAATCCAATGAGGAACTCGACGGGCTTGCCACCGGGAAGATCCAGCTGCTGGCCAGGCGTGTACAGCGGTTTCGTGAATAACAAATAAGTGTCCGCATTCGGGGAGCTGCTGCTACCCGTATCGTTATCCTCGTCCGCTTCCGCATCCTCACCAGTCACAGCGCCCTCCTCACTGTCCACATCAACCAGATCATCCTCAGCTGCCTCTGCGGCATAGGCACCAAACTTGGTGGCTGTAAAAAGAGAGGGGAATCTGATTAAATATAGCTTTTTGTAAAATAAATAAATTAAAGAATGGTCAAAGGTTTGTCAATTCTGGAATTGGGTCGCAGGTAATAGCGTCATAAATCAAGTCAAGGTAGTAGCCTCATAAATCAAAGTAATGAATTTTATTCTAAAGGAATTAAATGGCAAATCTAAGAGAATATATCATACTTTGTTTCTAACATTTGAACAAGTGTATAAGGTTTGTATACAAAAAAGCAACAAAGATTTGCTTATCTATGGAGATTATTAGCTTGGAAACTATTTTATATATTATTATTTATAGTTTTTAACCATCCTCTCAACTTATAACCCTTGATCTTGAAAACTGACACAAATATTTGCATATAACCCAATTAATTTCCAAGGCAGCTATAAGATATAGTAAACCGATTTGAATGAAACTTGGTAATATCACTGGAAAATCCAAGAGCTGCAATTATGGAGAGTTTCCAAACTTAAACTTGAGGAACAACTGAGATATAGCCATTGGAAGCGGCCAAAAGGCATGAGCTAGAGCGAGAGGCATATAGTAGGTCGGCGTGCCAACTCAACAGTTTTCAAGTGTCGCCGCGAAAATTTGCCAAAAGCGTTGAATGAAAATGGCCAAAAAACGATGATATTGACGGCTTTCCCGGCCCGCAAAGGCCATATGATATTCCACGTAGCAAACACGGCGTCGGCAGTGCCACGTATGCGTCGCCCCCGCCCCCTCCACTACCTTGGCGAGCGTCCGGCGGAATCGCAGTTATTTATCGCAGCAAAAAATGGGGCGAAATCCGGCAAGTACTCACGTGCAGAGAAGGTGGTGATGACGATGGGCAGGACCATCAGCATTAGGAACATCAGGTGCTTCATCTTGTCGCTTTTTCGGCTGCAATTCAATGCGCGGCACGGGGAAAGTCAGAGCAGGGCACAAACGGAACCGTCGCGATCGGGAGAAATAGTTAGAGTGACGAAAACAGTGGCGGCGACAGCCGAAGTGGCACGAAGTCGTCACGACTTTCACTGTCAAATGTCTACGTGGTGCCACGTCTGGGGTTGCCAGGCCGTCGCACCGCGCGCCGTCAGCTGCCCTTTCGCACCGAATATTGTTTGTCCGCTGAAAAAAATAAGCAAAATAATCAATGAAACTGGGAATGAAATAAATATTTTTATAATTTGTCATACTTATATTCTTATTTTAACATAAAAACTTGAATATTTTATTCTATTTTGCTTAGCTCGGCAACCCGGCTTTGGCGATCAGTGCTGCAAAACGCGGCAACTGTCACTGGTCGTGTATTTGCAAAATATTCACCTAAAATGTAAACACATACATATAAAAATGTATAAAACACTTTAAAAACGCAATAAAAAATAATATTTCTGTACTTTTGTTGCCCGAAACGCGTTGTTTATTGCTAATTAGCACACACTCATAGCTAACAACACTGTATAGTTATCGATATATCGCAGCTAACTTGGCCGTTTCTAGCTAAAACTAGCTAATTAACGAAAATAAACTTTTGTTTATCTGGGTTGCTGGCAATATTAAGTTGCAAAAATATATTTCGATTTATATGTGTAATACGTGTTATATATAAATACGAAATAATTAGAGATTTGTTTTTCCCAACTTAAGAAATGAGAGAAATCAGCGAAACTCCTACTTTAACCCGTTTCAAATAAATAATAAATAAGTGTTTGTATCTCAAGTCTGTAAGATATAGTTAAAACATCACTTAAACTTATCTTTGCTACTAAAAATAAGTTCGAATTACCAGACCTAATTAACATAAATATGTTTTGGTTTAAATAAATTAAATTCAGCTATTTCGTGCCCGCTTAATCGATAGTTGGCAGCGCCCATTGCACCTATCGGCACCGGCAGCGCAGCCAAGTTCACGCCGCCGCACCGATAGCCCCTCAACTTCCTTTTTGCTTGCGGCTGTCAATTGAAGCGCAACTTGCACGTGAATTTTCTCGGCGAATTTTCTGCGAATTTCAATACACCATGGACAAACCAGTTGTGTGGGCTCGCGTCATGAAGGTCCTCGGCCGCACCGGCTCCCAGGGCCAGTGTACTCAGGTTAAGGTGGAGTTCCTCGGCGAGCAGAACCGCCAGATCATCCGCAACGTGAAGGGACCCGTGCGCGAGGGCGACATTCTCACCCTGCTGGAATCCGAACGTGAGGCCAGAAGACTCCGCTAACGGGGTTGATGCTCCTCTGCTGCTCTTGATCTATTTAGAAGGTGAGTTCCCCTGCCTTAGGCGCCCTAAAACGTCTACCTAATGCATGTTTTCGTTGTGTTTTACAGATACTTTTGATATATTGTTTGCACGAGGCTTTGGCATCGAGAAATCAGTTATAAACAAATGCAAATAAACACATAATTGAATCCCCAAGTTGGCAAAATGTGTTTTAAATAAATCTGAAGTAGTGGACAACCCTTGAAAATACAAAACAAAAAACCCAAACTGTGGTTTTCATTTATTTAATTTTTTTATTGTGATTGTGTCGAGTGAAAACTTAAAAGACAATGCATTGATAAGTGTTGAAGACAAATCATGGCATTACCTTATGAATTTATTTGGCAAAAGATTAATTAGTGCTGCAGAGCAGAAATTCGTTGAATTTTAATAGAAAAATTAATGAAATCGGCAAAGAATCATGTTTTCGTGTTCTTAGGGCTCAACTAGTCGTGAAAAGCATTATAATATTTATCATTACACAGGGAATCTGTTGTAATATCTTTTAAATAGAAATTGATGTATTTTATGTTGTGAAATGTAATCCTTTACATGCAGATAGCCAGAACAAGTGTTTCATAGAGTAATTTTCCTTGAAAATCGGTTCTTAATCAATGTTTATTGAATTGAAAAGGAGTATAGGGAAGGCCTTTCAGATTATTTAATAAAATAAACCCGGCTGTGCACAATAAAGTGCTCGACGGTCGACAGGTTTATCCCATAACTAAGGCCTAATTAACCAAAGGCAGCATTTTTCTAGGAATCAACAGCTTTGAGGGTTTGTTTACTTTCCGAAAACTGAGAGCCCAGGAGCTATAATAATACCTAAAAGCCCAAACATGCCATGATTTTCCTCAACACAAAGTAAACTTGTGAATCATTCAGTCTCTTTAGTTTCTGCTGTAACAAATCCAAGGGATTATTTAACAATTGTTCAAATTAGGCCAAGCCCAAAGGCATAATATGGGCTTCTCATACTCCGGAAGCTGGAGATTGGCCTGGAAGGCTTCTAGAGCAGATTCTCCCAGCCCAAACTTGCTGAACGAAGAGACCAGATCTATAGCAATACCAAGAAGCCTCAACAAAAACCTTAAACATGACATGATTTTCGTCAACATAAAGAAAACACCATCAGATGTGTACATATATACTTTTAGATTAACTTCGAACTCTATTTTGTAAAACATCCAGACTTTTATGTTTCTCCTGTACCAAATCAAAGGGATTTTTTAACAATCGTTCGATTTTGGCCAAGCCCAATGCCATATTGGCTTTTACATGCTCCGGCAGCTGAAGATCGGCCTGGAACGCTTCTAGAGCAGATTCTCCCAGTCCAAACTTTGGATGAAGCTGCCGCAGATGGAGTTCCAAATATTTCGTTTGACTTTGCAAGGATTTCTGGGATTCTTCAAGGAAATCAAGGAGTTCCTTTAAACAGACGGGGATAGCCGATGATTCCTGCTCTTTTGTTAGTTGCAGGCATTCGTTTTCGAACTCAACAACTTGGATGGCTACTTCATCGAGTTTCTCTACTAGATTTAATCTATAACAAACATTAAATAAAGAAGTCTGATAGTTTTCGGCAGAAGATGACGGACAACACCACTTACATACTGTCGTACAGGCCTTGGTAGACTTCTTGGCAGGCAGAAAGTAGGGCAAACGATGCAGTGTCATTTTTACTGTATGGAAATCATATAATTAGAAATGTGTAACTGATGGGAATGCTAATGTTTACCCCTTAACTAAGCGATATCTCTGATTTAGTTCCCACAAGCGACTTGCTTGGTTCGGCAGCTCTGCTGTTTTTACGACATTCAAGGCTTGGTATCCCCTCAAGGAGGTGACCAATCGCTGGAGCTGTTGACCCAGGCTCTTGTTATAGTATTCAATCCGCTCTGGCGGCATTAACATCGCGGCAATGCGTTAAAAATTAAGTCAAAACAAATTTGTTGAATTAGTTTGGCACATGGCCGGCCCCCCACGCTTACCAACACTGGGTGTGTTGGTAAACGTTGATATATCGAAAGAGCCGAGTTGAAAAAAGTATTAATATATTCAACTCGAATACCTATTTTACTTATTTTTATAAGATGTTTTAGTTAGCAGAATTAAAAAGTTCTTAAATTTAACAAAAAACAATTAACTATCAACGTCACCGATTTATATCGCCCACGGCAACAGCTGATAGAGAAACAGTGAGACCAGACCTTTTCCCTTTATCGTTTTTGCCATACACAAACGTAAAAATTATTCAACATTCAATGAACCTGCTTTAAAATAATTTTTATCACAGAAAACCCGGTGCAAGATGCGACTGATCCGCATCACGGCCCTGCGCCAGCGCCTGGCCGACAAGCTGGTGATGCCGGAGCGACTGAAGGACACCTTTGTGGAGAAGTGGATCAAGTACTGGAACGGTCTGATGCGCGACTATTCCGAGGTGGCGGTTGGTGTGGTCCGCGAGTCCTACGCCAAGCCTAGGAAGGCGCTGTTCTATGGCACCGGGCTGGTCCTGCTGTACAAGAGCGCTGTCAACAATCCCGGCGAGGAGTGCTTCATGAATCTTCTGCGGCGTGACGCCAACAGGATGATAACGGTGGCAAAGGATCAGCAGAATCCCGTGGCGGCAGAGTACCTGTGCACCTTGGAGCAGGCCATTAACCAGAAGAAGCTTCGCCTGCTCTCGCTGGGCATATGCACGCTGCTCTGGGTGGATCTGTACGATGAGGACGACTGCACATATCCGGCCATCTGCGAGTACACCAAGGTGGGCTTCCTCAACTTCCATGAGCGCGTCATCGATGTGGGCTTCTGGAACGAGTTCTGGCGGCTCAGGTGGAAGATGCGCAACTTCGATGTGAATTACCTGTGAGGAATCTTGAACTGGGATCTCCTTGACGCTGCCTTAAGTTAACTATAACCTTACGATGTTGTTGCTCCCTGTTTAAGCCAACCAAAAAGAATACAATGTATGTTATATGTATTTAGCATTTTCTGCTAACATTTATAATGTAATATCATACAAAGACTCTGTTTTGGGTTTGGATCAGGCATTAACAACTCATTTTTGGCTTCGATTGTTCCCCCTTTTAGGAGCCACTGGCTGGCTGTGCTGCGGTTGCCGCTTCCACGATCTTCTTTGGCTTAAAATGGGCCTCTAACAGCTCTTGGCAGTCCTGCAGCTTGGCCAGATTATTGATCTTGCCCTGGAAGCTGCCCTCCTTGCCATTGCCTTTGCCCTCCAGCAGTTCAAGCAACTGAGGTCCCAGTTCCTGGACTATTTCCGGATCTCCGCGCAGCACCATATGGCCTTTAGCACTGCTGCCGGCGGACACGCCTTCGGAAACTGTCAGAAAATAGAAGATCTCCTCGGGTGCCAGTCGCAGGAACGTATTGATGAAGTCCACCTCGATGCCATCGCGCCGATGAAGGCAAAAGTACTTGGGACGCTCTTTCTTTGGCAAATCCTCCAGCCGTTCGGCTTCGGCGGTGGCAAAATCCTTCAGCAGCTGCTGAAACGACTTCCGGGTGCTCTTTACATTTTGCTGCAGCTTCTGGAGCAGATCCAGGTGCTGGGCTGGACCACCTCTGCGGAATGCTTACAGGATTAGCATGGAAAAGAATGGATTCAGAACTTTTTAAACTCACTTAAGGGCCTGGGTGAGCTGCTGTTCGCGCTGGAAGACTTCGCCCAGCTTAGTGAGAACCCTTTCGCCAACAACAAAGTGAACGTTGACATTGGTCTTGACCTTCTCCGCGTACAACAGCTTAACGCACTGCAGTTGGGAAAGATTTGTGACGTGGGTGCCGCAGCACATGTTGCTCTCAATGCCCTCGATACGGACGACCCGGGCCAGTCCCTCGTGATCCTTGGGCAAGCCCCTGGGTGCCCTGGCATCCTGGAACTCCTGTGCCACCTCCGGATCAACAAGAACCACCGATACCTCGCGGCCCTCGCGAATTAGGTCATTGGCCTGGCGCTCGATGAGGTCCAGTGACTCGCGACTGATCAGATGGGGCGTGCTCAGCTGGATGTAGGATGTGCTGGCGCCCAGGGACCACGAGGTGGTATCATACTTGAACTCCCGATCGAAGAGCGCCGTGATAAGGTGCTGGCCCGAATGCTGTTGCATGTGGTCCAGCCGCCGCTGGTAGTCCAGCACCAGCAGCACCTCCACTCCCGCATCGAAGCTGCGTGCTGATTCCACAAAATGAACGGCGGTTGTTCCCTTCCGTTGGACATTCCGCACAGAGAAGCCGTCCAGGGTGCCGTAGTCGCAGGGCTGGCCGCCGCCCTCGGGAAACAGAATGGTGTCCTCGCATATCACATTGAAGCCCTTGAGGCTCTGCACTTGGCCATCAGAATTGGTCCAGTCCAGAGTCGCGAACTCGCTGCTGACAATTTTCGTCTTGAACTGCGACCACGAATTGGTTAAGAATTATGTAATTAGGCGGTATGGAGGATGATGAGGTAGTCACCTGCTTCAGGAAGCTGTCCTCCTGGCACTTGAAGACCATCTTGTCATTCAATTAAACCAATTAAAAGCCAAATTTTCCAAACAATAAAACTTATGAGTGATTCTGTCAACAAGTGTTCATTTTTGCGGGCTGGCTCGTTCTAGAGATGCGCAAATACTCACGATGAATCGGTTACGCTTATTAATTATGGCGATTAATAATAAATTTATAAGTTTACGGTAACTTGTCTGGTGCTTATGTCTGTGAATGTGTTTATTTATTAACTATATTTGACCTATTTTTATTTTGTAGGTTAATGAATTATTCTGTGGGGTAAATTTGTTAACAGTCACAAATTACTTGTTCAACACTGCTCTAAACTGTTAAGACTCTGTCTTCTATTCCGTTTTTGTCTCGCTCTTATTCAGAGCGAAGACGTTGTCTCTCCCTTCTTTTCCTGGGCCGTCGAATTTAAAGTGATTTTTAAGGAATTTACTATTAGCACTCAAAACCCAAACTTTCTAAAAATAGAATATTATTATTTATTATTTATTATTTCACATAAATAAAATTCTATATTTTGAATTTAATAATTATAAAATATTTCATTTATAATTTGGATAGTTTTACAGAGCTGCCATATCAGCGGACCAAGGACATGGCCTGCCAGACCGTTGCTCTCTCTCGCAAACTTAGAGAAGCACAGTGAGGAGAGAGAGAGACGAACTTTTCGTCCTGTGATTTGCGCGTTACGTATTTCGCTGCTCAACAGTTTCCTGCCACATTCCCGTTACGACACACCGTTACGTTATTTCCAATCAGAATAAGGGGAGCGACGAATTCGGGCCCTTTAAATAAGTTTAAATGCAACCACCTGCCGTTAATCAACAAGGATAATCGCCCAGATCCACGTCGTCCCCATATATATAGTATCGCCAGCGCCGCGATAGCTCCATTAACCCTATTATGTTTTCTGTGACTTCCGTTTCGTTTTTTCGCGAGTGTTTTTTGTCGGTTATATAAGTGGACACACGGGAAACCCTGATAAAATGTTCTAAGAGTTTCCACCAAAAAAAAAAGGATACAAACAAAGTATGAAAATAGGAAAAACCGTCTCTACTTGCCCATCACATTTGCATGCAATTATTATAAAGTTAAAGTAGGTCTCCATGACGGCCAGGTCCTCCCGAGATAGGATCAAAATCAAAGAATCACCTGCATTGTCCTGGCAACTAAAACCCAAACTAATTGCTGAAGGGAAATGTGTATAAATTCCATTACACTGCATTAGTTGGTGGGTGGAAACTCTGAGGAGGAGGAGGCCGGGCCAGGGGGGGGATGGGCTCTAAAAAGGACTTTCAGTTGATTGATTTATTGTGTGTGCCCAGTCACGCATATCCCATAACTGTCTTGGTGTTTGTGACCATGTGCCTCTGTCTGTGTGTGTGTGTCTGTTTCTCTTTTGCATGCTTTGATTGATGGCAAAATGGCAGAGAGAAAAAATAGATATAAACTAAACTATGTCCAAAAATTTGTACACATTCAGAAGTTTATTTTAAATTTTGTTTAAAGAATCAATGCATTTTTTCTTTAATTATGAAAATTATTGTAATCAAAGGAGTTCGTATCTTACCTTAGAAACACAACTATCAACTTGAAATTAATTTACTATGTATTGTTTTTCTTAAAGTTGAATATTTGTGGAATTAAAAAAATAACAAGAACAAAATTCAAATGTATATCCCAAAAATTCAATAATTTACATATAAATTTGTACTTTTTTTCTTAACAAAATTTAAGGTAGATATTTTTTCTCTCTGTGCACGCATGCAATTGTTTACGATTATTATTAGTAATTACGTATACATATGTATTTCACTCAACAATAGCAGCTAGCAGCACTGCGATGGCGTCTACTACTAATGCACCAGTATTACCAGCAATTAAGCACTAACAGAAGCACCAAAAAGACAAACAAAAGAAACTGTTACTCGATAGTGACAACTTTTAACTGAAACTAATATTTAACAATAACAATTACAACCAAAAAACAAACAAAAAGAACAACAACTACATATAGCAATAGAATGAAGATCTTTATTTAGCGGCATGAAAGTATGCAACGAAAAATGTCCATCGAACTGTTAGTTACCTGAACGCAACACCAGGTGGCGCTGAGGAAGTCAGCGAAAGCGAAAGAGAAGTTAGCGGATAAATAGAGGAAACGGAAACGGAAACGGAAACGCGGCACACACCTACACACACACACACACAAACAGTATAATCCCACCCACACACACACACACACACACGCACAGCACCCCTAGACACACATAGAATACAAGCCTGTAATAAATCAAAAAATAATAATAATAATAAACCGCAATCATGGCCAACACAGCACAGTTATTGCGTCGCCAGAGTTCCCGGGATATAGTCCTCAAAAGCCAAAAGAGCATTGATCAGCTGGAATTAAGGGTGAGCCAATAATAATAACATAAAATTGTATATATATATTTTATATATAGTTTCCAATTTTCCCTCTCAATGTCTTAGGAACTGCGCGGCCGCTTGGTACCCAAGGAACATGGCGTCAGTCACCATCATCACACGTCGCTGCATCTCCATCAGCCCCTGTATGGAGCCACCAATCAGGGCTTTATGTCCGATGCCTTTGACGAGTCCTCGGAACTGGAGCAGGATCCACCGCCCTTTGGCTCCGAGGCCAGCACCTCCAAGGCCAAGGCCGAGCTGGTGGCCAATGCGGCGGCGGCGGATCAGCAGCAGGACATTGTGGAGGGGGAAAAGGAGGGCGAGGAGCGAGAGAGTTGGGACAGCAAGATTATGTTTCTGCTGGCCACGATTGGGTAAGGGAAATATTTAATTAAATCGTAAAATAAATATTAAATTATATATATAATTTTTTTTGTTAGATATGCCGTGGGCCTGGGCAACGTTTGGCGCTTCCCCTATTTGGCCCAAAAGAATGGCGGCGGTGCCTTTCTGGTGCCCTACTTCATCATGCTGTGCATCCAGGGTATACCCATCTTCTACCTGGAACTGGCCATTGGCCAGCGATTGCGCAAGGGTGCCATTGGTGTCTGGAGCCAAGTGTCGCCCTATCTGGGCGGCATTGGCATCTCCTCGGCGGTGGTCAGCTATATAGTGGCTCTGTACTATAATACCATCATTGCCTGGTGCATGATCTATCTGCTGCATAGCTTCGAATCACCGCTACCGTGGGCGGACTGCCCCACGCGACTGTACTCCAATTATACGTACGACCATGAGCCGGAGTGTGTGGCCTCGTCGCCGACGCAGTACTATTGGTATCGCACCACATTGCAGTGCTCGGAGAGCGTTGACCTGCCGGAGAATTTCAACTATCACATGGCCATTGCGTTGATTGTCTCCTGGTTTCTGGTATACATATGCATGGTGCAGGGGATTACGTCCTCGGGAAAGATTGTCTATATGACGGCGATCTTTCCGTATGTTGTCCTCATCATTTTCTTCTTTCGTGGCATCACACTAAAGGGAGCAGCCGATGGGGTGGCACATTTGTTTACGCCACGCTGGGAGACGCTGTTGGATCCGGTGGTTTGGCTGGAGGCCGGCACTCAGATCTTCTTTTCGCTGGGCTTGGCCTTTGGCGGTTTGATCGCCTTCAGTTCGTATAATCCGGCCAATAATAATTGCTATAGGGACGCCATATTGGTGTCACTTACGAATTGTGGCACCTCAATGTTTGCGGGAGTTGTGGTCTTTTCGGTGATTGGCTTCAAGGCAACGGCCACGTTTGATCGCTGCACCGAGGAACGAAATGGATTGATATCGCAGAATAAGACAGGCAATCTGCCAGTTTGTGATTTGCAAACGGAATTGGCCAATGTTAGTAGAATGTTTGGGAAACTCTTTCAATTTAATTGTTATAATAATTCCACTTTAACAGAGCGCCTCTGGCACTGGTCTGGCCTTTATTATATTCACGGAGGCGATCAATCAATTTCCGGGCGCCCAACTCTGGGCTGTCCTGTTCTTCCTGATGCTGTTTACCCTGGGCATTGATTCGCAATTCGGGACGCTGGAGGGTGTGGTCACCTCGCTGGTGGACATGAAGCTCTTCCCCAATTTGCCCAAGGAGTATATAGTGGGGGTATGTGTTTGATATTAAATAATTGAATGCCAATATTTACTATATATATATATAAATATATATTTCTTGATTATCCAACAGGCTCTTTGCTTCTCCTGCTGCCTGATTTCCATGTGCTTTGCCAACGGTGCTGGTAGCTATATCTTTCAGCTGATGGACAGCTTTGCCGGCAATTTTCCCCTGTTGATCATTGCCCTCTTCGAGTGCCTGTCGATTAGCTACATTTATGGTGTACGACGATTCTCGGATGACATTGAAATGATGACCGGTTCCAGGCCGAACTTTTATTGGATGTTCTGCTGGAAGTATCTGTCGCCCTGTGCCATGGTCACCATTCTGCTGGCCTCGTTCTATCAGCTGCTGACGGAGGGTAGCAGCTATCCAGCCTGGATTGCTGCCAAAGGAGCCACCGAGTCTATGGAGTGGCCCCATTGGTGCATTGTCGTTGCCTTCTTTCTCATACTTTCGTCCATTCTGTGGATTCCCATTGTGGCGATTTTGCGGTAAATTATTGAAAATTTATATATTATTTAGGAATAGGACCTGATGCCCTATATTTATATTTTTATAACCTATTTCACAGCCTTTGCGGCATCAAGGTGGTGGAGGACTCAGATCCTGCCTGGTTCCCGGAGGCGGAACTGAAGGAAGTTCATGGCATTGTGCCCCACGAACCAACCGAACTGGAGCGTAGCATTTTCTGCTTCAACATGGACGGCACGGAGGGCATGTGCTGCCCCAAATATGGCCTGCCAGAGAAGTCCCTGGAGGAGGAGGAGTAAGGGAAGTAGTTGGGGGACACAACCCCACAACGATGACGACAATAAATAACAAGAAATACGAATACAAAAACCGAAATAGAAACCGATGAAATCGTAATGTAAATATGGACAATAACTAAGCACACGTCGATATCAAAAAACAAAACATAAAAAAACACTCCTACTATATATGGTCCCAAAGACTGTTAAAAAAAAAAGATAAATATATATATAAAGAGAAACCACAGAAAACAATAAGGAAAATAGGAAAAACTAAAAAAGATAGCAATAGTAAAACAAGGAACGGTGAAAACTCGACGCTGGATGCGCGGTTTCATTCAAGCAGAAAGCTACGAAAAACCAAAGCCAAAAAATCGATAGAGAAATATTTCCGCATAGCTTCATTAGCATGTGGCAAAATCGTAATCATGAAATCATAATTATACAGGTATTATGATCAGTTTCTGGCCCAGAGAAAGAGAGAGGGGGGCAGCCCTTGTAGGGGCTCTACATATCCGATTTCGTATACCCATATTTGATTTCGAGCCCAAGAAGAGAAAACCAACTGTAACTTGCTGACTATATACGATATACAATACAATATACATACATACATAGCCACTGTATGCTAGACTTTGATTTTGACTCGATTAATGTTTAAGCCATAACCATATCATGCGGGCATAGGGCACCACCTATACTATATATATATATATATATATATAAATTATCAACTATATACCTAATCATTCTCTGTTGTGATCAGCTCTATCGGCTTTCTGTGTTTATTGTTGTTATTGAGGATAATGTTGCTCATATCACATGCTAGCTAAAAAAAACTTTAAAGTCTCAGTGTTATAAGGAATGATGGGGATATATATTGATACATATATTGGATTATGTTTTGCTCTAATCGAAAGTTATATTACTTGTTGACCGCCATAGCTCTCCACTCCATTGTACTTATGATCTACACACTCGAGATTAGTTAGGAACTGGGGGGAGTATATATCTCTAGATATATATATTTACATTTACATTTACATTTAACAAAACGCAAACGCAACCGTTCAACTAGCCCAGAAAAAAGGAACTCTATATATATATACATATACATAACTGGAGAAGGCAGCTTAAAGGTTCATCATCTCATCATGGACACACTACTATACAAAAGATATATGAGCCTATATAAATTATATATATTTGTGTCTGTTGAAATTTTGTATAGTTAAGGGTTGACCTTTAACCTTAATCCGCAATTAATTTCGCTGTATTATAAATTCAACATTTATTTGTGGTATATTTATACATATACATCGATATATATATATATTATATACATCTATTTAGAAGGAAAGAACAAATAAATATATATATATTATACATGTATTAAGTGTTATTGATGTTGACAATAAAATGAAACCCATAAGAAACGAGTTTTAAACAAAAAGGAAAATAAAGAAACACATGAGATATAGACAAAAAAAAAACCTTCCGATAAAACACAACAAGGAGTACACACACAGCCACCCACAGTTTGCTAAAAATCCAACTAGAGATTAATAAAAATAAACGGAAAAAAAATATAAATAAAAACGTATAAATACATATATTTACGGCGAAGCAATAATTATTAAATGTTCGAAAAGGGATTCCGATTATTATTCCAATTATTGTTGTTATGGATTATTTTGCTCGCTCTCGAAAATGTCTCGTAATTGATGTAATAAAACTCACTCATTCGCACTGATCATGATAAAGGTAATAATTTACTAATATTTAATTCGCAACTGATAAATTATAAAGAGAATTCCAACTAAAATGACAATAAACAATATAAAAACGAAGATTTAAATTGTATTTGATTTTTACACGATCATATATACATATATATTTGGGCTTTTAATATTATTTATAATTTTTTGTTGTTAAAGTAAACTTGAGTTATTAATTCAGTTCCTCCACCTTTAGGGTTTCATGAGATTATTATTATTTTTTAAAATTATATTAAATCTCCATAAATTATGAGCTTCCTTAGAAGTTCTTCAAGATCACTGAAGCTTGGTCACTACTCTACTGCAGCAAGTACACTGAGATTACTGAGGAATAAGTTCTTAGTAATTACTGTTATTATAAATATACATTTTATTTATTATTTTATATATTTAATTTAAATCAAATGCGATTTGTAATTTTTATTTCTAATAATTCCTGTGAACCCTTGTCTTTTTCCTTAAAATTTGACAAGTTTTAAAGTAAAGTTAAAGATGAGGCATAATTAAGCCAAGTGTTTATATTCGGAAAAACGTTTTGACTTAGTTTTTATAACATTTATAAATCTGCATATTATGTCTATTTTATTTATTATTAATTGTTATTAATTTACTTAATTTTTGTTCAATTTTTTAACAATTTTAGTAATGTAACCCCTTTATAAAATTTGGTAAATTTTATTTTTTTATCATGAAAAATATTAGATTTATATATGCATATATTTATTATGAAATTAGTATTATTTTGCCTATTTTTTTGTCCCCGTGCACCTGTGCAACGGTAATCTGCATGTGGCAACGCCTCCAGCGGCCCTTGCGATGCCAGCGGAGCGCAACAGGCGGAAACAAATGGCCAAGTGACCAGCGACTCAATCACAGGACGAGGACGGGGGGAGGGGAAGGCGGGCTCTTGGCCGGCTTTGGCTTGGCCAACAATCGTCGTCGTCATCGTTGGACGTCTCGCTGTGCATCGAATTAGCGGTAAATTACAAGCTGCAATGAATGTTGCATGTTGCTGCTGTTACTTTCTGCATACACCAAGTGCAGCAGCAGCAGCAGCAGCTTTACATTCCGCTGATTGCACACACAAATCCCCAGAGTTTTTCTTCCTTTCCCTCTCTTGACTCTTTCTCCTTTCTTTGCATAAACATTTTTGGTATAATTAAAAGCAGAAATGCATCGGCAATTGCTCATCGAGCGAAGCCGCACTGAGGAAAGTTTTTTTTGTATTTGAATAAAAACCGAAATATATTCAAAGTTTTTGAATATTCAAAATGTTTTTGGTGGGTGGAGAGAGGGGTCGACAGTGAGTGCCTCAATAAATAGAAAATCAAAAGTAAATAGCTTACAAAAAATAAGTTGGTGAAGCTTAAATACCCTAAGCTTAAAACCTAAAACATTAGCATTCTTTAAATCAATATTTATTTATATAATTTATGTTTTGTCCTAGAAAACCCCTAAAAACTTTTAAAAAATATTTTTATTATTCAGCAAAATTAAGTCTTTTATGCCTGACACTAAATTGACACTACAAAAAATTAATAAAGTGCCCTCTTGATGGGATAAAAAATGCCAAGAAACAATAAACTAAAAAATGTTTGGTAAAAAAAGCAAAAGAAAGACAATACAAATAGAGAGACTTGGCTAGGATGGAGATATGTACATATGTCCCATATGAATGGTATGTATGCACACCTAGGCAAGTCTGTGGGTAAATATGATGTATCGGTATGTATATGAGGCAGGTGAAATAAATGGAATAGCTAGACGAATGCCGCAAAAAAAATAAATAAAAAATTCAAAATAAATACGATTGACGTTTATGCGACTGCCAGCGGCAGGTACAGTGGGCTAACAGAAAAAATTATAAGAACTCACTGAAAACTTGTAATTATTTTATATTCATATTAATTTTTCAAGTGAATTGACTTTTAAATTACTCAAAAATAAGTTTGAATTGCATACTTTTCAAATGATATTCCCTATTTATTTATATTAAAATATTTTTGGTAAATTTAATATAGTTAAACAAGTAATACATTTTATTTCTTTTATAATCAAATTAATAAACATACATATTTTTAATTTACTTAAAAACGGTTAGAATTGCATAATCTTCAAATGATTTTCCTCACGTTTGACCCATATTTATTTCCAAATATTTCTTTTAAAATATATATAATAAAATTAAAATTCAAATTATAATGAATTATGATACTGATACTGATTTTTCCTTCCCCTTGCCATATAAATTGGTCGAAAATCTCGAGCAACTTTGAAATTCCACCGCCAAAGTTGAAGTCTCAATCTCAATCTCGGTCTCTCAATCTCAGCACCTCAGTTGCACCTGAGATCTGGCGAAGAAAACATAAGAAACATAATAATAAAAAAATCACAAAAAACAAAACCAGTTTGAGGCCTTGCCACATTCCAGGCGATCCGCAGCTAGTCGTCGATCTGCCCACTGTGCCCCACAAGCTCTCGGCGGGTTCCACTGTGCCTCAGCTGTGCGGCAGCCGCAAACAATTAACTTTGGCAACAAACGAGTACTGCAGCGGCAACAGCAGCAGCAACAACAACAGCAACAATAGCCACGATAGCAACAATAACAATAATAAAAGCAGCAGCGTAATAAGCAAGTGCCGACGCTGGCAGAGGCAGCGCTGCGACGGCAGCAGCGACAGCGAAAGCGGCTGCGCCTGCGCACGTAAACAAATTCTCAGCGCCGCATATTTTCGTGATGCCCTATAGGAAAGGGTATTGCCAATTTTTAATGGAACATAAATTGTAAATAATTTATAAATATAATAAATAATAAAAAGTTAAAGGAAATATTAAAACAAAATAAAATTTACACTTTGAAATCAATCATTTACCATAAATGTACTATATATTTTTTTGATTAACTTTAGAGTTAAACATTATAGAAACAATTGTATATTTTCAAGCCAAACAGAAAGACGTGGATATTAAATATGAAGTTTTATTTATAAATTGATATTTAAACTTGCCATAAAAAGCGATGAAGTAATAAATTAATTTAAAAAAAGAGACAAATAAGTAATAACTAATAATACATTTTTTATATAAAATAATAAATTTATAAATTAAATTCATAGATAATCTCAATTTCCTTAAGGTATTAACCATCTTCGACTTCGGCCAGCTAATCCAGCTTTCTTGTTTTTGTTTCAGGTAATTTCTGTGTGGCTGCCGCTGCCGCTGCTGCTTTTTTGTGGGTTTCTTGAAAGCAAAAATTAAAAAACCACAACAACCGACGGACCCGAAAGAGACGGCCTCTGGGCCAGACGAAAGAGACGGATAGAAGTAAAGAAACAACAGAAAAAAAAAAACAAAAAACAATCCCTGGCGAAACACGCCAACCCAGCGCGACTTTGTTGCTGCGGTTTTCAGTTGCCAGCGCGATTTTGAATGAGTTGTACGCGCGGCGAGTATATTCGAAAAACTCCCTCGACAAAAAATCGAAAGATTTCAGATAACAAATCTACGAATTTTACAAATTATCACAAAGCCAAAATTTAGTGTCTTCCCCGCCTACACATAAAAAATACAAAATAAAAAAATAATCCATCAAAGTGCCAACTGCTTTTCCGCCTTTTCCAATTATAATTTTTTTTTTGTTGTTGTTTTATTTTCGATGTGAGCGTGAAAATTGTTGTGTGCAATAAGCGGCGAATGCAGGCCAACAGAAATCACAGCCACAAATACTGGTAAGCCGCTTCAAATATTTTCAAACAACAAAAAAAAAAGCAAAAGGAGAAATACAAAAAATACAAAAAACAACGCCAGGTTCAAGTGTAACCAGTTTCCAGACTCCAAAAAAATCAATTTTGCCGCAGGCAGAGCGCGCCCAATATTTCAAGTTCCCCGACTCTTCGGGATTCGAAAAGCTGGCTATTCAAATGTAAATCCCAACTTGTTCTTAACAGCCAAGAACATTCATTCCCTGAGCTACCAAGAAGTTGCTGCACTAATTGACTTGACTTGACCCACTCTCGAGGGGACAATGGTTACAAAAAAAAGAAGAAAGGAACATAGTTGGAGCTGGAGGGTTATAGAACTTATTGATTTGAAATCGGTTAACTAAATTTTGTGGATGCGTTGAATAAAAAATATAATATTATGATTACTGGCAGGTGTGACTGAGGAGTAATCAATACCAACAGCGACTGAAAATCTATAAATATATGACAGATAATTGAAGTTTCCCATTTTTTTATTTATTTTTCTATTGATTTTTGAAACATATCAAAGACTTTTAAAATTAGAAAAAATTCTGTTGTAATTTAGAAAGAGTAAACAATAAATTCTTTACCTTCAAAGCAGACATGAAGCTCCAGAAATTTTCTGCAAATAAAAAAATTAAATATTATTAGTAACCAAATAATATAATCAATATAAAAACAGGACTAAAAATGTAATTTATAAAATGAGATAAGAAATGTGCAAGCTTAATATTTTAGAGTAGAATAATAAACAACACATCCGTTTCCTGTCGCCTGCAAAATGCCGCACTTCCTGCCCGCATTCCTTTTGCCTGTCGCCACCTGGCGATGGGTGGCGACACCTTTTTGCCTGCAGATGGCGTCACCATTGCTTCCTATTTCCGATTACCGAATTTGAAATTCCAAATTCCGAATTTCAGGGTATTTCAGGGTCTTTCTTTGGCCTGTGGCATTCCTCGGCCAGTTCTGACTGGCTTTTGCGGTTTCGTGTTTATCATTATTATGATTATTGTTTTTTATTTTTATTTTTTTCTGGTTTCCCCCCACTTTGTTTCTGTTCTTCTTTTTTTTGTTACTTTGGCAAAGCTTTTAACATTTATTCGGCATCATCTTCGGTTTAAATGTCAAGCTCGTGTGGTCTCTTACAGGTCTGGCTCTTCAGCGCGAAGTTCTTGTTTTCTTAGACAGTGCACACTCGATATACTAATAGCAGAGAAAGAGTATTAAATTTTATTGATTTATCAAAGCTGTGAAGATCAGACTAATTAATAATTAATAGTTGACTATATATTTTGCTTAGGTAAAAATTTCTTTTTAGAAAACCACCTATTTCTTGTTAGCCAAAGTTCACTGTACTTATACGTTGCCTCTTATTATTTGCAGCAACATCAGCACTGGCAGCAGCAGCAATTGCAGCAATCTACATGCGGTCGTCTAACTGTAAAGCACTTGGCAACGGTCAGCAGCAGCAACAAGTGGAACGCACAGCAGCAGCAGCAGCAGCAACATCGGCATTTATTGCATAAACAACACATACAGCGACACACACAGATAAAACAAGTGTTTGTTTGTTTAAGAAAAAAAATATAAGAAAAGACACAAATGCATTAAGAACCATGGCGGCAATTACGGCAACAACAGGTGGCAATGCTAGCAACAGCAGCAGCAACAATATCTTGCGATTGGATTTGGATCAGCGTCAAAGGCCGATGCGCGGTATTTCGATAATCATTGAATCAGCAGCATCAGAAGCAGCACCAATAGCTGCAGCAACAATGAGCAGCAGCAGCAGCAGCAGCAACAACAACAGCAACGCTGAAATGTCGCTCAAGTCACAGGCTGGCATGTTGCTGGCATTTGGCGACAGCGGCAACACAAACACCACAGCAGCAACACAAGCAGCAGTACCAGCAGCAACCAAAGATAATTTGGAAACTAGTTACGACACGGCAGCAACACTCACAGATATAAACACCAGCACAGCCACATCCACATCCACAAAAATCTATCCACAGTTGTTGCTGCGCATTGGAGAGTCCGAGGATAACGGAGAAATTGCAGCAACATCAGCTGCCGCACCAGCCACAACCAGCACCATTATCAGCTGCAATGTGCTGCCAGATGCAGCAGCAGCAACAACTTCAGGTGAAATTACAGACAGCGACATTGTAGTCGTTGCTAGTCAGTCAGCAGCAACAGCAGCAGCATCATCAGCAGCTGCATCACCGCCACCAGCAGCCACATCAAATAGTGCAGTGACCGAGCACACAGTTAAAATCCAGATCGAAAGCCAGAGTCAGGGACGAAATCTAGGCAAGCAGATCAGTGTGGTGAAGCTCAACGAGGGCGAGGAGATGGTGTTCCATCAGCAGCAGCCACAGCAGCCACATACCCTGCAGTTCCTTGTGTCCAGCGGCCAGTACTCGCCCTGCGAGACCTTGGACAGCGGCACTGGCAGCGATCTGGAGAGCGTCAAGTCGCCAGAGATAGCTGGTAGCTCCATTGGCGGTCAGGTGCCCAAGCTGGAGCTACACCTGACCACCAACCGGCTGAAGGTCAGCGAAGTTTCATCGCCGTTGCGTGCCTATAGTCTCACCGATTCCAGCGAGGAGTGCGACGAGAGCAGCAGCTCCTCCCTCAGCTGTGACTCGCTGCATTCGGGTGGCCTCCTGCCCACCTCCCTGCTCCGGGATATACACAGTCACCGGCAGACAAGGGATATGGCACCCCTAATATCCACCAAGATCGATGGCAGGCCACTGCAGTACGAGGCCGATCGCTTCTATACCTTCCATGTCAATGAGCATGAGAATTTTAGGAGTTTCGGTTCCACATCCTCCGCTTCATCAACGCCGGAGTATGAGGCGAATGCGGGCTTCCAGGAGGAACCGTCACAGGACGACGATGCCTTCGTTGGGTATAGGGATGTGAGGGTTTTGGGATCATCGGGCAAAGCCTCGGCCAACTCTACCATCAGATCCGCCAAGGGAACAGTGAGGGGCGTCAAGAATCGTGTGCGCAATGGAGTAGCCACCTTCTTGCAACTGCAACAACCCAATGTCAAGGTGAGTTTGAAGAGAATTCCATTTAAAAATTATGTAGAAATTATTTAAAAAAACAAAGAGAGACAATTCAAATTACATTTTCAAAATTAAATGCTCAACAAAACTAAAAAAGTAAATATTCCCTTGTTATTGAATTAAGTAATTAAATATTTGTATTTACAACTATAAAATATTTGAGAAAAAAAAGTAACGAAATTTGTTGCAATTAAAGAAAAAGCATTTGCAAAATTTAAGTAATTTTTTGAAGGCAAAAACCCATTTGATGGATCCGCTGTTGAAAAGTGCAATCTTCAAATAAATTCAGTGAATGTTTCATGTTGCAGACGACGCGTCGTTATAAATTGCTTGGAAAAGTATGTAATTTTATAAATTGTTTTTGTTGTGTGAAAAATGTTTGCACAATGAGCGTAATTAAATTCACTTGCACTCACAACCAGTCTTCTTTTATTTATTTTTTGTTTCTCCTAATAACAAATATGTGTTTGGCTAAATTAGCAAACGAAATTTGTGGGAAAAATCAATGACTCCAATTAAAGTTGGAACTTAAATCAAGTAATTATTTATTGATTAAAAGTGGGTGTGTGTTTGTGGGGGAAAAAGAAGAATTTAAAGTTCTATGAACTTTTATATTCAATTATTTTCTTAGTTAAATTAATAGTTTAAAGTACAAATTAAATATGAGCTTTTTATACATTAAATGCATTTAAATAAATAAAAGCTTCCAAATAGTAAGTGCATTTCTTTTTTCGATTTAGTTTTCTATTTTATTTTTCTAGCATATCTTAGCTTGGAGTCCTTCTTTTTTTGTTAATATTTATTTAATCTCTTAATTTTTTAAGCCTTTAACTTGGCTTATTTATATTGCCATCACTTAAAACTGGCTTCATGATTCGAGCAAACCAAACAAACAGTCATTCCAATCGCATGTGGGTATTATTCATTGAGAAAGTTTTCGTTTTCGTTATGGATTTCTTTTTTTCTTTTTGTATATTTGTTGTTATTGTTTTTGTTGTATCTTTAATTTTTGCATTTTTCTTTGGATTTTTACCTATTTTTACCTTTTGCGTGGGACCGACTGTAGGTCGCTGACTTGCGCACCCACACCACATACGTAGAAGATCTTTGCATCTGAGTATCTGCAAGATGCATCTGTGGCTGCACAAATGCATCTGGCAGATACTCAGACGGCATTATGCAATAACCTCATACATATATTTAATCGCATGTGAGGGCTTGTTTGTTTGCCGACTCGGTTTGTTTGTTTGCTTGGAAATGTTTGTTTGCTCGTGTGAAAGTAAAGCCAGACTTTGACGATGGTGACTCACCAATAAATCGCTTGATTTTATATTTTTATTACGTTATTATATTACTGCTTTTTTTTAGAGAAATTTCTTTCTTGAAAACAAAAATAAAAACCGAAGACAATTAACACCTTGCACCGTTAAGTGGCTTAATATGTCACATACGTAGGGCTTCGCCTCTATTTGGGCATCAGATCCGTTTTGGAGCGAAGAAGAGGAATATATATAAAGAAAGTTGGCGGAAGTACAGGGGCAGATAGTCGGATAGATAAGTTAGATAAATGCCGGGCTTAAATGGTCCGCTACTTGACTAATTGCAAGTGTCTCTTTGTCTCTATTTTCTACTTTTGATTTCTATTTTTAAGCGGCTTTCTTTTCGCTTTTTTTTGTTTTGGTTATTTGGGAAAGTTCTTTGGGTTCCCCTTATAAGAAGTGACCCATTTTAAATATATATTTCTTTCCTTTTTGGTTGGAATATCAATGTTATTGAGTTTGAATTGGCCATGCTCGCACTTTTCACAAATGCCCCGTCATCGCTGGGGCTTATATTTTATTTATTCCCTCCTCGGTATTATTTTTATTTTTATTTTATTTTTTGAGTGAATTGCTTGTCTTGGCATATTGTTACACATTTTTTTTTGTGGCTTTGCGAAAGACTGAGGGTATCGAATTAACCCTGGCAGTTGGGCAATATTGACAACTATCTCATACTCGTGTCCGATCTGATTAGGCGCCAAGGGATCAGGTGGAACATGCATAAAGCCGTTCGAGGTTTGTTTTTTACTATTACTTGGCTTAGTTTTAAATATTTTAGGGAGTTTCAAAATACTTGTAACATTAAAACTAATTAGGACGTTTTCTAAAATATAGGTTTTTCAGTAGAAATAATTTAGTTAATAAAGTTACAATTCAAATTAACTTGCTTTTCGAAATTTCCTCATTAAAATTCTATATTTGCTTCACTTTTTAATATTAATGAATAAATAGAAATAAAAATTAATTATAAATCTAATATTCTGCCTTCTTAACTTTACCTTTTTCATTTTATATTTTAAAGAAACCGAGTTACTTTCAGAAAAATATAAATTAAAAGATTATTTGTGTGCAGAATTTAATTATTAAAATTTCTTTTTAATTATTTTCAACCCAACATCAAATTAAATAACTGTATCCCACTTTTAAATATTAATAAACTAGACCTAGACCTTTAAAATAAATTAATTAAAGTCTAAAAACACATCGATTATTCATTCCACAATCCAATCAGATGTTTTTAATGTCTCTCATCAAATTAAATGTCAACCTCTTGGGCGACTCATCAAAGTATTGTTGGTTAGTCAGGCGTTTTTTCTTAGCTTCTTGTGGATTTTCTTAGGCAAATTAGCAAAGCCAACCTTGAAACCAAAATCAATATAAATAATTATTGGCAACGAACAAAAAAAAAGGCGAAAGAAACAGCATTATTTTGGCTAAAATAAGCTTGCATAATTTTTCAAGAAACGCGAAAAAAACACACACAAATTATAATAATAAAGAGCGACTAATGCGTTAATTATGCAACAACAACAACAGCAACAATCGCATATATATTGGCAGACAGATCGAATTATATTTTATGGGCCACAGTCGTCGTCGTTGATTCCTTTTGGCCATTTCGTGTTTTTTGTCTCAGAGACGAGTCTTTAACTCGATTGGAGCGGTGTCATTAAAATATCATTTAGCTAATTTGACTCTAAGCATATATACTCCTATATTTTTATATATAGTCTCGTACCCATTTGAGGCTGTTCGTGTCTGTCTGTGTTTACATACTAATAGGCATTGCCAGAAAATGAAAGTTTATCTCCGTGTGTAATGACCCGATGACAAGCCCGCTTACATGCCAAAGTCCCCTTCCAAAAATGATTGTAATTAAATGATTTTTAAAATAAAGACTAAAGGCAAGCAAAATGCCCTTTAAGAGGTCTTGGTCCATGGATATATCTTTTATAAAATAAATAAGCAGAATGAAATAATGAATACATTTAAGTTAATTTAACTCCAAAAAATTCCTTAATAGCTTTCATGGGATATTTTTCCAAATAATAATATATATTTAATGTTTCATAATATAATATTTATAAAAAATAAATACTTTCCATATTTAGTGTATAATTATTTACTTAAATTCATCCGTAAGTCCGCACTTACTTGCACATTTTTCAAAAACTGCTGATGCTAATTTAGCAGCTCCCCAAATTTTCCCATTTACTTCTCTATTTTTCTTTATTTTTTTTTTCTGTTTAGGAAAAGTAATAATAATAAAAAGTAACCATTTTTACTGCCCTCAATTAAACAAACGAATTTTATGCAAATAAAGAAACAAAAAAGAAATTTTAAGTCACAAAATGACAAACATAAAATTGATGGGAACAAAATGTTCAACAAAAAAAGAAAACAACATTTAAGAAAACAAAAATACAAGCCAGGTATTTTTCGACAATTTTTGGAAACTTGAAATATTTAATATTTTATTATAAGAAATAAGCAAAAAAAAAACAATAAATAGGATGCGTAATAATTAAAATTAAATAAGGAACTAGTGTGGATTTTCGACGTTTTTTTTTAAATTTATTTATTAACACATACTACAAATCACCAAGTCTTGATTCTTTATATATACATTACCCATATTTATATATATTTTTTCGTTTATATTTATATATTCAGCCAGTGACAAAGGTTCAAAAAGGGTCTTCAAATTCATACGAAAGTGTACGTGATTGGGCTGCAGGCTTATGCTAGGCTATCTCTTCACTAGATTTACATAGTTTCATGAACTGAAAACGAGAGTGCAATAAATAAAACAATAACAAACACACCCACACACACGTACAACAATTAAGAAACAAAAATAACCAAACAGGATTGTGTGGCGCTCAAGGGGCGTTAGCTGCATTTTAATTTCAATTTGCATTCAGGGCCAAAAGAAAGTCGAAGTGGGCTTATTAAAATAACCAATTATTGCAAAATTGAAGCTCGTTCAGGGCATGGACTGAATGGAAGTCGGGAGTCTGAAAAAAAAACTGAAAACTGAAAACAAAAACCCAAAAACCAAACCAAACGAAACGAAAGTGAAATGTTTCCACTCCGCTCACGTACGAGTGTGAATTTATGCAAAAAGAAAGGAGGCGGGGGTTATACATAAGTACATGTTTATATATAAAAATATACATATATTTATATGTATATATCGGGCATATATTTGGGTGTGAGAACCGACCTGCAGACAGATCTTGGCGCTACCCTAACACAAAACCACAAAACCCGATGAAAGTTGCAGCCGAAAAGCACATAAGTACAGTGCGTTTCGGCAGTATCAGATGCTGAATAGGTAGCTAAAAAAATTTAAAAAATAGCATTTAATAGTTACCTTATTTTTTTCGAATTTTCGAATTAATTTCGAATTTTTATAAATAATTAATGTGATTTTAACTTGGCCTAAGAACGTTTTAGTTTAAATGAAAGAATATAAAATTCTTTAAAGTATTTAAATGTTATTTAAAATGTATTATAAAAATAATAATAATAATAATCAAATTCTTTGGTTGTTAGTTAATTATATATATTTATTTTAAAGTTAGCTTCTATTAAATTATTTTCTACTTTTAGAGCACACAAAGTTCGTTATTATTAAATCTTTAAAAATTTCTCAAAAATGTTTTGGCAGGGAAAAAACTAAACCAAAGGCCAAAAATTCATTCCCATGATTATGCCGAGACAAAAAAAAAATTTAAAACCAAAAACCCATCGATGGGCATCGAAAAAACGCACTTTCTGTGCGTCTGAAACAAAGACTTACGTAACTTATGGCCCGTGTGACGTATTAATTGGGTTTTTTTGGGCTGTTTTTATTTTTTTTTTTTTTTGGGAACCACTGGCTGCAGCTCCTTTGAAGACCAGATCAAAAGCTAGCGATTGCCAAAACCCCTCCTTCCCTTATTCGACAAGTGACCTGCTTTCTCTTTCGCGGCACTCGAGAAATTTTTGAAGATTTTTTTTTTTGGGATTTTTTTTTTGGAAGCTGTTGTGCTCTAAGCATGATGCTGTTTCTTAGTTCTTTAAGAGACCCCTGGGGACAGAGTTCAGGGCCCCAATTCACACACAAACATATCATACATACTTCAGCTCGTGTTTATTACATTCAATGGCTTTGAACTCTATATCTCGGCGACAAATGAGCCCCGTTTAGTTGACGCTTAATGGCAATTATTAATGTACCAGTTTACCAGTTTTACATTTGTTAATGTCGTCCCCGTCTGCCTCTCGTGTTATGTTTTGGTTATTATGAGCCATATATATGTATATTAAATAACCCACCGCCACCTGAGGCGAATCAGCTTCAACTCGAGCTCGAACTCGAACTCCATCGCCATCGCCATCGCCATCGCCATCTCCATTTCCATCTGAATCTAGACACCTGTTGGGGAGCTCAGGTTGCCTTGGCGGCTTATGCAAGTGCAATGAGCCGATGCAGTTGGAAAAATAATGAAAAAACACTAAGCCAGGCATGGTAAATACTCTATAAGAGTGTCGGAAAAAATATAGTTAAAATTTTTTGAGGCAGAAATATTATAGAAAAAAATATATTCTTTATCTTCATTTATATATATTTTTTTAAATCAAGTTCTATTATTTGTATGGGTTTTAAATTGATTGATTAATTGAATTTGTTATATTTTTATCTATCTCTTACACGCAAATAAAAGATATTTAAAATAATTATTAGCTTTATTTTGGAGATAATATCTTACGTTTTAAAATAAATTATATTTAAACTAATTGATTGTTGATTTAATCACTAGCTCCGCTCATACATTATGTTTTTTAATTATTTTTTGTATAAATCAAATTAAAAGCCTTTTCATTTCTACACTGCAATATCCATAAAAAAACATATTGATTTAATTAGTGATATATAAAAAAATAAACTATAAATTATTACCAATTAATAAGCAACCAACCGATCAGTTTAAATTATTTTCTTGGGAAACAATTTACAGCAAACTAATTCCCTAGTGTCAGCGATCCAATATATATATATACTTAAATATATAGCCAGCTATCCAGCGGCGACAGAGCCAATTAATTTGATTCATTTTTTTTTTGTGTTAATATTACTTTTAATTTATGTTTCTGATGCCATTAAATCATGGAAAATTTGACAACTCACTGAGAAAACTGGCGTTGACGTTTAAGTCCCCTTGGGAAACTCGGAAAAGTCTCGTTAATCAGGCTGGCCAACGGAAGAGACCCCCTCCTAGTACCCCTCTCCCCTAAAACTCGTTCATCGAATCGAGCGAAATATTTCGAATTTTGCCTGGTGCCAGGTTTTCACTTCGTTTCCATTTTTCACATGCGTAATTTTCAATTGGATTCGTTGTCTGTCTTTCGGGGAAAGAACTGAAAGATATATCTCTGTTCTGTGCCCGATCTCCCAACCCGTTTCTGTCTCTGATTATTTCAGGCATTCAAGCTAATGAGTTTGGCCAACTCTGACTCGGTTTCGTTTAACAAGTATTTCGCGTTGTCCAAATTGCTGGCCGGCAATTAACAGGCAATTTGTAACAGCAATTCTCCAGCAATATTTTATATATATATCTCTATGTGACTCAAGTGCTTTATCAAGGTTTTTTTTGGGGGGGGGGGGGGGGGGGAAGGTTTAAACAGAGACGTTTTGGGCCAGGGTGAGCCATGAAGAAGATGCCCTCGATTTATTAGCCATGCCACAAGTTGGCTTATTGTAACCAAAACCACTTAATTAGGTCTTCAAAATGGTTGTGCAGGTGTGAACCAACAAATAAGTGGAAATTTTTAAAAATAAAAACCATAAAATAGGTATTTTTAGAGAGCTACAGCAGGTGAAGTTGTTGTTTATTTTAATTAGCTGATATTACAGCTTCATAGAAGAGAAAATATCATAAGATAAGAACAAATTAAATAATATTAATATTTTTTTTCTATAAGAAAACAAACAAAAAATCATAAAATAAGCTTGTAGGCATTATTTCCCCTTTAATCTTTACATTTAAATGATTTAAAACAATCAAATATATTCCCCATTTCCATTAACAGAACTACTTGGAAAAGGACATGGGCAAGGTGGTCCTGTACACCACCAGCATGGGCATTATCAGGGAAACGTATGCCAAGTGTGCCAACGTCAAGCAGATCCTGCGCACCCTCCTAATCAAGTTCGAGGAGCGGGATGTCTTCATGAGCCTGGAGTACCAGCAGGAGATGCGGGAGAGGATGCACGACGAGGCCATCAGTGTGCCCCAGCTCTTTGTCGAAGGCCAGCATATTGGGGTGAGTCTTAAAGGTGTTTTTATCCCTCAGGAAAATTGTTAAATAATTTAAACTTTACATTTTCAACAGGATGCTGATACTGTGGAAAGGCTAAACGAAAGCGGTGAACTGCGACAAATGCTCAAACCGTACAAAGTAAGGGAAATTTTAATATGAAATATATAAAATATTAAAAATATATTTCTTTTAATTTATTTTGCAGTCAATTGCCACAGCCTATACGTGCCAGATGTGCGGAGGATATCGCCTGCTGCCATGTCCCTCGTGCAGCGGCTCCAAGAAGTCCGTGCATCGCAATCACTTCACCGCCGAGTTTGTGGCTCTCAAGTGCATGAATTGCGATGAAGTTGGCCTGGTCAAGTGTCCCAATTGCTGAAGAAGGGTTTATAGAACCATCCCCATATTTCTAATTTTTTTTTTTTTTGTATCTGTATTGAGATGAGGAGCTCTTTTTTTTGTCGTGCACAATTCTAGTAGTCGCTTATTATTAACAGTTGTGATATTTGAGAGCAGTTTTCGTGCGGGCCGGAAGTGAGGGGCCGAGAATGAAGCGAATAAAAAAACCGAAATGGAATGGAAGACATACACAAATCTACACACAAATCGAAGAAGAAAACCCATGCATATGTGAAACAAAGAGATAATCGAATAAAATATAAAATATACTTTGATTGCTTTTTAATTGAATTTTCTTTTACTGAGGGCTTAAATTCTTTGATTATTTTATTTTTTTTCAGTGCCTACTTTGAGGCTGAATTTATTTTTTGGAGTGTACAAAATGACGCAACAAAAAAAAAACAAAAATGTTGTTTACTTTTAGGCGAAATATTGCTTTAGGTTGAATATTTTAGAGACCGAAAACATAATTTTGCACATAAAACAGATTTAGGATAACACAACGCCCGGGAAGTATTTTAACAAAAATTGCAAAATATTTGTAAAACATTATAAAATAAAATAATACTATTACTTTGTTATTTATATGATTTAATGATGCATTTACGATGTTTTTTTAAATTTTCAGTTAGCAAAGTTTTCTATGTTTGCCCTTTAAAGTAGGCAACACATTTCGTTTTACTCAGGGGAAGTCCTTGAAAAATGTCTTCTTATTTATGAATTTCATATAATTAAAGAAATAATAAAAATTAAATAATAAAAATTAGAAATATTAAAAATTTAAATAAATAAAAATATGTAAAAAATATCAAAGGTATATTATCATCATTTTCATTTTATAAATTATGTTTTATTTATTATTTTAAACTTTATGCCTAAACTTAAAGCGTATAAAATATTTCTTATACCATTTGAAACAATTTAAATATTATTATCAACCCATTAGTTGTTCCTGCTAAATACCAATTATATTTCCCACCGATCAGCTAGGCTTGGATATATCTGTCCTTGGCTGGCTTTTTGGGATAATCCTCAATTTTGACATTCAGTGTCGTTTTTACTTGCTGTGCGGTTTAAAGTTCGTTGTGTGGGTTTATTATTTATTTTTTTTTTCCAAAAAAATCGTAAAAATACCTGGAATTGCTGCATCACGAATCACAGATATATCCGTCGTCGACGTCGTGGTAAATAAATCCAATTTAGCCGCGCCCGATTCCCTAATCGATAGTGAACTTTGACTAAGGCAATGGACACAATGGGATTGTATCAGCAGCAGCAGCAGCAGGACGAGTTAAACCAGGATAGCATCAGGGATAGCGATGCTGACGAGGTGGCTATGCCTCTCCAAATAGTTAACCAAGCAGAGACCCGCGGCAGTGGCGGCTCCAATCATTATTCGGAGGGGCCAGAGCCGGAGCCGAGTCGCTCCTGCTGGATTTGCTTTGCCACCGACGAGGACAATCGCCTGGCCGTGTGGCTGCAGCCGTGCAAGTGCCACGGCACCACCAAGTGGGTGCACCAGAGCTGCCTTTGTCGCTGGATCGATGAGAAGCAGAATGGTAACCATCGCCGTGCTGTAGTCTGCCAGCAGTGTCAGACGGAGTACATCATTCAGTTTCCCAAAATGAACAAAATAGCCACTACCCTGGAGTGCATAGATTATGCAGCGCACAGGATATGTCCCTTTCTGACTGCCGGAGTATTTTTTGGCTGTGTTTATTGGACAGCGCTTACATATGGAGCTTTTACTGTGGTACAGGTACGATATATATATATATATATACATATATATATATCGATTTATAATGGGGGGGAATTTCGACAGATCTAGGGAATTTCAATATATCAAGGAATCTTCTGGTTGTTGGTTTAAATAAAAGCTAAAAGCTGGGAATATTTTAAGATCAATTAATATATTTTTATAGATTTATATATTTATGCTCATATTATTCAATTTCTAATCGATGCCCTATCTCTCCCCAGATTGTGGGCCAAAAACGTGGCATTGAGCTCATAGAGGAATGGTGTCCTTATGTGTTTATAATCCTTCCTGGCATACCAACGGCCCTGATCTTCTCCCGTTTCATCCGCTGGGAGAATATCGTCCTGCGAGCCATGCGTAGCAAATACAATATATTGCGAAAGCTTCCCTTGATGCATTGGATCGGCGAACCGGAAGTGGAGAACAGCGATGAGACCACCGATGGTCTGCCCCCCGTTCCGGTTGCGGATCCCCTGAATATCTATCGTCTTTTTTGCGGCGCCATGCTCCTGCCCACCATTGCCACTGTGGTGGGGAGTCTGCTCTTTCAGGGATATGAGGATCCGGTGCATCGCACCCTCCTGGGCGGTGTCACCTACATCGTGGCCAAGGGCCTGCTCAAGATCTATCTCCGCCAGAAGCTTTATATTCGCAATCGACGCCGTCGCATCCTTGACTATACGGATGAGAATGTGCACCTCCATATGGGCGGCCAGATTAGGGAGGCGCCGGCCCAGGATCAAAATCGTGCCAATATGCGTGCAAATGCTGGCTTTGTGGCATACTACGAACCGAGCGAGAGTGCTGAAGATATCGAAGCAAACAATGGCATATCCCCCGCCGATGATGGGAATCAGGCAGAAGCAACAGGATCCAGTGCCCAGCAGAATCAGGATTATTTCAGCGTTTCGATTGCACAAGAAGATGTCTAATCTCCAGTAGTTTGAAGGGGGATTCGCCAACGAGCAGGGGAATGCCCAACTAAATTCATCAACGATGCATATTTGTATATATGTATATATAGATATATATTTGGATACAAGTTATGGAGAATACACAGGAAGACCAAATGTTTAGCTTGCATTCACATTTAATCGAAGCAAAGTCATTGAATATACTTTCAAATCAAATTTTTACAATTTAGAAAATGCTGCTGAACTTGAGGATTTCCCAACCTAACCGAGCTCAAGGAATTTAATAAATTACTTGTTTTTTGATACGCTTATATTGGAATTTAAACATATTATGAAATAAAATGGTTTAAAAAATTATTAAAATTAAATTCATAAAATTCTCTTGTCTAATATACTTAAAAAATTGTTTTATATAGTAAAAATCTTAAGGAACTTTTAGGGACTTTTAAGTATGTTCAATATACGAGGAGTAAAAAGTTTATACAATATATTAATAAACAAATTTTATTATAATAATTAATTTGTCTTTGTTTCTGATTAAAGATCGCATATTTCAAAGTTAAAATATTGATTATTATTTATTTATTAATGCTTTGAATTGAAATTTGAATAAATGTGTTATGTGTATTATCTATTTTTCTACTATATACTTTTACAAGAATAAAAACAAAGTAGCCTAGAAATGAAATTAATATTCAAATAATAAAGATGATGGTAACTTAATTTATTTACACATTAAGCAAGTCGGCTTTTAATATATCTGAATATTGGAAATATTGAAAATATTTAATGCTTTTTAGCAGCTAAATTATTGTTCCCAAAGTCCGTAAGATTTAAACAATACATTTATTTTCTGTTTTCGTGACCAAAAGTAGGCTTTGACTCTACTGTTGGGTCTTCGAATTTCTCAGTCCTGAACGTGGATATCATTTTCACACAGCTCGTTCAACGTTTCGGTCAATACATTCTCGAAAGTCAAGTTGGAGACATCTCTCGTTCGTAAATTTTAAAACAAAAATTGAAAATTTCCTCTGTCTTGGGGGCGTATTTGGTACTTACGTTTCGTCTTTCATGTTACATATATACTAATAAAATTATAAAAAACTTCTCAAGCCTGGACGTCCTTCCGCCAAGGAGTTTCGAGCGTCAATTCTAAGCCTTATACCTGGGAGGTAGCATCTGCAAGAAGTCAATTTCAGGATGTCGGACCGCAGGACAACAAAGTGTGTACTGAATGTGGTGCTGTGCGGTGCCACTGGTTTTGGTTTCGTTAAGGCCACACCTGGGGAGCATCCGTTTGCCTTCACCGCTTGCCTTATCGGCTTCTGCCATGGCCTTGTCAGCCTGATTGAGACCTTGGTGGAGGATAATGAGAGCTTGAGGAACGTGCATCATATCACCAGCAATGTCATGCATGTCCTCCCCCTACCGCTAGTCAATGTGGATCTTTATTTGGCAGCGGAAAGCAACAATATTGCCCTGGCCCATGGCCTCTTCTTGGCCCCACTGGCTGTGAGCGTCCTCATGGGCCAGTTCAGGAGCGATGTGGAGAGCGCCGACTTTGGCACTCATCATACCCTTAAGATCCTCACCTTACTGGGTAGTATCACCTCGTTGGTCTTCCTTGCGATCAACGACAGCAGCATCAAGCTGGGCGCCATGGCCTTCCTTGCCTTTATGGCCAAGTTCGGCTCCGAATATTGTAGGGAAAAGATATCCTATGATTGCGGCCGTCCCGTTACTTATCTCAGCTGGTCGGGATTCTATATCCTCGCCGCCCTGGCCGTATCGGGAGAGAAGTAATATTGAGAAAGAGAGAAAGAGAGACTTCACGCATTCCCAAAGACTGAAATATCCTGGAATTTAAGTTTATCGAACTTTATGAACTTTTGGCGCCCCAAACCGATTGCAAATTTAATGTGTTAATATTTGCGCACAACATTTAAAAACCCAAGGTTGGATCCACCTAATAAAATGCTATTTAATTCGGATTTGTTTATGCATTTTAAGTTAATTTGATTTAATTTATAGCAGTCGCGCCTCAGTCCTTTGCCACACACAGCCCTACGCTAATGCTTCCATCCACTTAGCATTTCCCTGATCCTTCTGATTCTCCACTCGTAACTTGTAACCTGGCAGCTGGTTTTATTAATTAGTCGAAACTCTTCGCGTTTGTAATTTATTTGGTATTCTTTTCTAGGCGCCTGATGGGCTCAGAGAAAGTATTCGTATATTATATTTATGAATTAATAAATATATGTCATACGTACATTTGACAAACTTAAGAATTCGAGAAAAAAAAAACAAACTTAAAAATTCGAGGAAAAAAAAAACATTATTCTATTATTATTTCCCCCTCATAACCGCGATAAGGACCATCAGCAAATTGTTCTCTCTACCCGCCCGTGGCGGTTCACGGGTTACGAATACTCTTCTTCTGCTGCTGCTTATCTACTATTCCGGGAAAAAAAGCTTCAAGTCTTTCGAGTCTGCGAACCCGGCTTATGTAAGCCTCATTCCCTAAATGGAATAGAGGGGCAAATCTCTAACCCCTTTGTGCCCTCTTGATCCTAACTCCCAGTTCGGCGATAAGGCGGATATTTAAGGCACATTTTCAGCAGCGAAACGCCAGTGCTCCTCAAACGATGGGTTGGCAAACATTGTGGGTGATTCTTAAGCTGATGCTGATGCCTCTAGCTCTGGCTACGGCCGTTGAAGACGATTTCCGGCTGTTTATCCAGGCCTCAAACAATGGTAAGTGGTTCGTTGGTGGTTCGGGCCAGGTGTCATGCTTCTCTGAGGGCCAAGACGCGAAATACCTGAGCTTGCGCCTCAACGGCTACACACTGGCCACGGAGACGGTCGAGAATACCGTGCGGTACACGAACAGGAATGCCACGGAGTCCGTGCAGAGCGAGTACGTGTGCCTGTGGAAAGGATATGCGATGACATCGGTCAGGGTCACGGTGTTCGCCGTGCTAAACGTCACAGATCTCACATGCCGCTTCGAAGTCAAAGATAAATTAAACTGCAGCTTCAGTCGGGCAGATGGCAAAGAATTTTATGAGGAAACCAGATATGAGCTGAGCGTGGCCAGTGGCGGGACAGGCCACTGTACGTCCGAGCTGGGTAATCCCGCTCGGATGCACTGCATTCTGGAAACGGCCGGCTATGCCCATGATTTGGAGGCCCAAACCTTCAACCTGACCATGATTACCGACCAGGATGGTGGAACGCAGACTCAAATGATCAATCTGCCCTTCGAGAGCATCTATGTGCCGAGGTGGCCATCGAGTGAGCCGAACGCGACATCTGTCAACGGCAACCAGACATGTTTGGTGTGGGAAAACGCTCAAGAATTGCTTAAATGGGATCTCGAATGGCTGGTAGAGCTGCGGCCCCGTTTGCCTGAGATTCCATCACTAAACCTTACACTGCCCGGTGGCGAGAAGACAGATCAGAGGATTCTTACGCTCTGCTTCCCGCATCCGCCGCAGGGCATGCAGGTCTTTGGTGTGCGCCTCAAGTGTCGCATCAAGGGGCATAATACTATCTGGTCGGATTATTTCCCCGAGTTTGAAATCACCACGAGTCCCACTGTGCCCGCTCGCCCGCCGCAGTTTGTGCCCAATGGCTACTTCTTTGACAAGGACAAAGACGAGCTAGTCGTCTTTTGGTTCCCGCTGGACACGATTGATTACAATGGACCGAATCTGACATACGATGTCTACACGAACGGGTAATTCTAATCTCAAAAACTTTAAATATTACCAAATAAATTTTGAAATTTTCATTGTTTTTCGATTGTTTAATTGTCGAAATGAGTCCTTGCCCAATACCTAGGTGTGCTCTTAGTTTTAGCTTATACTAATGCTATTTTCTGTTTCGTCTGCAGCCAGGAGGCCACCAGCCACGCATACAGCAGCTTCGGCATACTCCCAAACTGGGACCGCAGCCAGCCGGCCAATGTGACTGTGAGGAGTCGAAACAGCATTGGCGCCTCAGTAGACAGCAGTTGGCTGTGGGTGCCGGCGATAAACGCAGCGGAGGATCGCTGGGCTGCTCTCATCTGGGATATCACCAAGCAAATGGCTGGAAAAAGCCTCTCCTCCGGGCAATGAAGTCAAAGTCAAGTTAAAGACATTAAATACTTGAGGGAAACTTTGTAAATCCAACAGAGTTTTGGAAACTTTTAAAATAATAATTTCTTGAAGAAAATATGATTTTCTTTTCATAATAAAAAAATACTTGATCTTTAATTGTCACTAATTTAATTATTATGGCATTGCATTCCATTCGGAAACGATCGGCCTGAGGGCATTAAGTAACCGAAATCGCATTGGATACGCCCAGGGGTTAAACTCCCCTT